>CM045887.1:1012500-1517500 GCA_025169545.1 Anguilla japonica | reverse complement strand
CTCCAGAGTAGCCTTCCCCTCTCTCTCTCTCTCTCTCTCTCTCTCCCATAGCCTCAGTGTTTCCTCTAATTCCCCCCCATTATCTCATCCTCCTCGACTTCCGTCTCTAATTTCTAAAACGCCACACTCGCTCGGCCTTGACTTCCAGCGTGTCTCCCCCCAGCTCGGCTGCTGTTCCCCCGCGCCCCGTACCCCTCTGTGTGCCCAATCAGGGGCTGTTATTCCTCATGCTGCCGAACGGAAGATTGCGCTGTCATAATCCATGGCGGTGAGTTATAGGCGTTTTACGGAAATCCGCGCAGGTGATTTTTCGACCCCCTCCACGCCCCACTCCCCCCCCCCCACTCCGCCGTACCGGCTTGCAGGGGCCCTGGAGAAAAATAGCTTGGTGAGAGAACCTGACAGTGTTCTCCCCAGAATGGTGCGATGGGCGCAGACAGGCTGGAGGACGGGGGGGTATTGGTTTTTTCGGCGAGCCAGTAAGCGGCGGCCCCCACGGGTATCCCGACGCCGAGACGCCGGTCACCACGGCGACCCGCTTTACCGTCAACAAACACGACACCAGCATTCGCCGTCCATATTGTCAGCAACACCGTTAATCGCCACGGTAACAAAGCTCCACCAATCAGGCGGCTTTGTGCGAACTGACTGGATTCAGGTCTTGGGTTTTTTTGGAGGGTTTGGGGCAGCAGCTGTAATGTAGTAAGGACCTGGTCTTGTAACCTAAAGGTCACAGGTTCGATTCCCAGGTAGGACACTGCCATTGTCCCCTTGAGCAAGGTACTTAACCTGCATTGCTTCAGTATATATCCAGCTGTATAAATGGATGCAAATGTAAATTCTATATAGTAAGTAACGTAAGTCACTCTGGGTAAGAGCTAAGTGCCTGTAATGTAATGTCATTTTATTTTCTTGGAATTTAAAAGCCATGTCTCTTGTGGGCCTTGTTGTCATGCTCAGATGAACTAGCCTAGCTGGAGGTCTCATTCTTATAGGTTTGTGTGGATCTTGATTTTGCGTCGGTGCTATTACGTTGACTAGCATAGCCCTCTCTTTATCTTCATTTGCTGTACAGTATCTAATCATGTACAATTTATGTTGCTACGGGTCTAACATGATTATCCTCATATTTCAACTGGCGACAGTATATATGACTTGCTGCAAAGTAATTTCAGGAGACTGTGGTAGAATGAAACTTACTTTGCGAAAACTATTGGGCTTGCATAGAACAAAAAAAGGCAGACCTACCTCAATGGATTAAATTTACCACATTTATAATAGTGGTCATGCTTTTACTCAAAACTCATTCATTATCCCAACCCCAAAACATATTTATGAAATCTTTTAAAGGAGATTTTTATAGCACGTGATTACATTGAATGACCGATTAAAAAAATGGATACCGACTGATGAAATAAATGAATTTACACAAGATATAATTAGTCTCCTGAGCGGTTCTGGAGAAAAAAAGGGAACTGTGGTCTCCAGGTTAGGTGTTGCTAGAAATGGGACCTTTTAAATGTAAAAAAAAAAAAAAAAGGTTTCCAACAGACAGAAGCTTTTGTTGCTGTAATTTCTTCTGATGTTCACAGCCATCGCAGACAGATCTATTCTCACAGGTCCTCAGGTACAGCACGCGAAGCCAAGCAGGCTTTGGATCTCACGCTTTCTGAGCAGTTTTCCAACACGCGCATCAACAGAGGACGTGCCGGCAGCCACAAACAACAACAGTTGTTTAATTCTGCAGAATTATTATTTTTTCTTCAAAAAATACTTTGTGTGTTGTTCATGCGCTTATTTTGCTCCACGCTACTGTCCATGGCTGAGAGTCTCTAACTTCTGGTTTACATTAAAATGAATCTCTTGCTATTAAGTTGTTGACAACAGGTGTTTAAGTTCTTTCAGAATTTGTCGTTTTTTTTAACTTAAATTTATTCCTTAAGCACAAAGCACATTTGGCTCATTGATTTAATTTTAGTGACACGGAGGAAACATTTCAGTAAGTAGGAACTAACTTAATTTCATCAGTGAGTCCATAATGGAATCCATTTAAAAAAAGTAACCCCTTTTCTTAAGCAATTATGTGCCATGTAGCACATTATGGAAAATGAAAGCTCTCGTTAATCTGCCGGAATGAAAGTCCAGGGACGTGGATATGGGCATTTCTTTGTGGGATGCAAAATACGTTTGTGACATAAATGTGGCTCAGTAGGGTAAATCAACCCTCAAGCCATTACAGGTCTTTAAATAAGAATTATTAACGGTTGCTATGATACAGCGGCAGTTTGTTGTCGGAACAAAAGCCGGCATACGCAGGGATCTCCTAAGATGGCGTCTGAAAACTCTTGGGGCCTGGAATCTTAAGATTATTCCCCAAGTTACGCTTACGCTTGATCTATAAAAACAGCCGAGACCGAAGGAAGTTGCTTAATTTGGTGTAAAGGGGCGTGTCCGCTCTGCACACACCTGTGATATGTAAATCTCAAATGAACCGCTTCAATTTGAATGTGCTTTACAATTACCCTGTCCTGTGAATGGGGCTAATAACAGCAATTTTCCTCTAAAAGGTTGCTTTCCAACGTTTCTTGCGGTCTTCATGCCTAAAATTTATTGCCAATTAAATGCTATTCTTAAATCATGCACACGGTTCTCTTCAGGGATGCAGAAGTCCAGCACAGCCCGTAGATTTGCAATACCTTCACACAACCAGCAGGTAATTCATTTATGTCCAGTATAAACTTCACGCAGAGATGCAATCATATCGACGTCAAAGTGGGATTTTTTTTAGAAATAACTACGTAGTCATTAATCATTTTGTACTTCAGCCACTATTTAAGATAAAATTTGTTCCTAATAAAATCTGGATAAATGAGGCCCCTGGTGTCTGGTGTGGCTCTAAGTCCGGACGCACGTTCGGATACGGGCTGGTATATCAGAGTTAAGAGGAATGTATGGCCCCTGACTGCACAATGCTTTAAATATCGCATGAGATGCAACATCTGCAAAATGCAAGCTTGTCGGCGCAGCGCCTCTCTGTGTCAGAAGTGCTTATAATAAATGCTAAAATCTAGTTGTTGCACTTTTAAAAAAGGCTTTTTTCCCATTTGAGATCTGTGCGCTGTTCTGCGGGGTCTATCCAATGTTTCTTTGAGAAGCTCTGAGTTTCCCTCATTCACTGTAGTTGATCGGTTCATTAAAAAGACTAAGAGCGTTTTCCCTAATGGTCACTTGACCATTAACAGGGAAGTGCAGATTGCTTCACACTCTCAAATTAATTTGACTGCGGGGTGAAAAATAAAAAAAAAGTGGAAATAAGAAACATGAAAAACAACCTTTTCAGCCTTCTGGAATATTCTGATTAAGAAGGGACTTGTGATCTTTTTTTCCCAGGTTAGTATGAGTGGTATTTTAGAAACCCTCTCATCTTAAAGGTCACACAAAGCTGCGTGTGAAAACAGTGTCATATCTCCGCCATCGAGCTCACAGCTTCTCGTCTCTCCCCCCAACGACAAACTCCGCTTCGTCCGCCAAAGACCCGAGCCAAAGATCACATTTCCTGACTTTAAAACATTATTACTTTGTGGCTGTGTAAAAAGGGCCTTCTTTATATTTGTCTCCTGCATTGGGGGGAGATGGAGGCCATGTCGTAAGTTAATTATATATTAAATAAGCGAATAAACATTGTTAAAACGAGGTTAAAAGGGTGGCCGGGCTTTAAGGTAGGATTAATGAGCCAATTTCTCCAGATTTCCTTTTTCAGAAAGGAGAGCAGTAAAGTTTGTATGCTACTGTAACAACACACCTTTGTAGTCCCTTTTAATAAATATGGGGAGTCACTTTTCAATGACCTGCATAGCTACTATTAACATTTGCTTAGATGCAGAGTTTTTAATTTGGATTGCGATATTGTCATAGAAATGCACCTCTGTGTTGGGTAGTGTGCACCAGGGCTTGGTTCAAGCCACAAAAAAATCTCTGGGTCTTCCCAGAAGCCTTGTTAATGGACACCTATTCCCACTTCCTTATTAAGTCTTCAAAACAGTCAGCAGGACTGTGGACAGATTAAACACAAAGTGAGAGTGACGCATCTTGGAAGAGTACCACTGTCTGACTTTAAACAGTGGGAGACCAGATAGCATCCAACTCCATCAAGTAATGCTTTTATTTGAAGAACACTGCTTGGCAAACTGACAAAACTCGATTCAAGGTCTCCTTTGAGAAACCAGAGAAGAAGAACAAAATTCATCTTTTAGTTCTTCTTGCTGTGGGAATTCCTGGGAATTTTATATCAATATGATTTGCATCAAACACATTGCTGTCTCAGTGCCTTATTGTCCGTATCAAACTGACGGCTACAGCATCTATCTGACTAGACTACAGCTTTTTATTTGAGTAAAGTTTTGCTTTGTGGCCCCAGGAAACTACTACTCCTTTACATCCTCGTTGCTGACGTAGAGCTTTTCATTTGCAACATGTCCGCTTTTGTCCCATTAAGCGTGTTTTTCTCACATTGCAACACAAGCATTGCTCACGCAAGGGCAGACATTGGAGTGCGCTGTCCCTTTAAGACAGCAGCCCCTTTGTGGAATGGAAACAAACTATTAGAATCCCCGTTGTCTGAGAACATATTCATCCTGAACAAAGGCGGGAGATGTAATCGGATTAGGCCCGTTAGAGCTGACAAGGCTTGTGCCGGTCCCTGGAGCAGAAGAACACAGCCCCGTGCACTCTGTGTGTCATGTACTGCTACACTGCAGCAGGAGATATGCACCATATCGCCACACTGACATATCTTAAGGTTTTATGAGATGTAACTGGTACAATTTTGTGTTGCAGTAGTAAAAAAAAAAGGAACTACTTTGTGGTTTTATGTCGGATATAAAAACCACCGAGAACATGCTTGAACGATAATTTGATTTGAAGTACTCTCTCTCTCTCTCTCTCTCTCTCTCCGACTCACTCTCTCTCGTTTTTCCTCTGTCAGATTTTTCCCAGCCTTTTCCATCTCCTCCTCTCTTGTTTAGCTGGTAACAGCACAGCTCCCTCCGCAGCGTGTGAGGCCCTGTTGAGCTGCAGTCCGTGGCACTGCAGTTCTCCAGCACAGCGTCTCAAACTCGCAGTAAAAAAATGTTTTTTTTGTCCCCGCTTTCCTTTCATGACTTTCTGTCCCATTTTAAAGTTTCTCAGTCCAACTGCCGTTCCGACCTCCACTCGGAGTCTCTTTAGATTCCGCGCAGGCGTTCCGGAAGCTTCCCGGCTCTGTGAGGTGAGCGCCGCCGCGGTGCCGCCGCGGTGCCGCCGCGGTGCCGCTCGCTCCCTTTGATGTGTGCCAGCCTCGGCGCGGTAAATGAACCTTGTCTCACCTCTCCGGCTGTGACAGGTGAGCGGATCGGAGCGGGGTGCCGGGCGCTGACACCGCCGCGGGGAGATCTGAGGAGGCCGGGATTTGGCCCGGATTTTCGCCGAGACAAACGAGGAGGAGTTGTGGAGCCGGCGCGCCCACGCATCAGACAGACAGACGAGCGAGCGGCGGGCGGGCGGGCGGTAAGAGCGAGCGTTCTCCCCTCTGCCTCGCCGTCTCCCTCGCCACGCTTGACAACCCCGGTGAGATCTGAAGGTGTAGCGCCCAGCCTCCCAGCATGCACTGTACTGAGGCTGACAGTGTGACAACAAACGGCTTCATTTTTGGATCTGTTCCACTCAAAGGCCTCTTTTTTTTTTTTAAACCACATTTGCTTCAACCCTTTAAGGTGTGAGGTCACAAACACGTGATTAGAACGTTCTTATCTGAACATTCTAATGCTGATGTCACAATCACTACTGGTGACTGAAAGCAACGGAGTTCTAGAACACTGCCTTTCTGAACATTCCAAAAAAAAAAACACTGACTCCTCTAAAGGGTTAAGGAATCGGGCACGCTTTGCTTCTGCTTTCTACACAACATGTGCGGCTTTGAGGAATTTGGCAATCACAAACAAAAAACAACAACTGCTTGCTCGAATCTGTAAGGCTAATTTAAGGACCAAGTGCGCTGCAGTTAAGACTGAACAGAGGCAATTTGGGGCATTGTTCCATTTGAATAAAGGAGGAAAAGTGACTGTGATGATGCCATTTAAAATGTACAATTTAGATTTTGGTAGCACCCTAATTCTGTCTGTTCCTCTACCCCGTAGTCATGGTAAAGAGCCACATTTTACTGCATTCATTAAAGCCCTCTCATTCTTTCACATGTTAGACGGACAGCTGATTGGCCCATTCCTTTCAAACACTACAGGACAACAATTCCAATTTGTGTTTTATTATTCTGCACTCACTGATGACTTGTAATGGCGGCTGTGTGTCTCCCGCTGCTGTCCTGTCCATTTAAAGCAAAACCAAGTGGCTGAACGCGAGAAAACAAGAAATTTTGACAAACGGAGGAGAGTGATTTCTGCATTTGGGATTCTCCTTTGATGATAATGGGCCGTGTGGAATTGAATAACATACACGCTATGAAACACCCAGCTGCTGGAAATTGTAAGCGCTTTCTAAACTCCGCGTGGCTACACTTGTAATGAGAATGCAAAATAGCTTGTGCTTTATGCAAAAACAGCAAATTCATTCAAATGTACACACAGTAAATATGATGTTAAATGATCCCTATTCAAGCACAGTAGGACAATACGCAGTGCAAAAGCAACATTCTTTTTCATGCACTGCCTAGATCGTCTCACTGTGTATTCTTGAAAATCAGTACTTCATTGTCACCAGCGTTCGCCATAAAGAAGGCCAAAATGAGCATCTTCACCCTTATGATACGACTGTGGGACTGCAGCAGCTGCATGAAGTAGGTCTATCCAAAATAACGATGGCACTAAACTTCATGTCAGTGTCCTCTCTTAGTGGCCAAACACATCAACACTAGCGGCGCGATGGATGTTGTTCTTTGCACAATGAACAGAGTCGGCTGTATTTTAGTTTGGTGAAGTTCTCTTTCTCTGTTCTGCATAAGCATGATTTTTCAGCACGCGCTGCGCACCCAGAGTCAAAGGAGAAACTCTGCTCCATTCCATAGGATTTTATTAAATGAAGGACATTTAATATTTAGGAGATGCTCTTGTGCCATTCAGCTGAAGTTCTCAGTGTTATGTCTTACCCGCATTCTTCTCTATTCAAACTTAGCCAAGGCCTCTTCTGAGGAACCGCGAAATGTGAATTCACAAAACGGACCCTCGCATTCCACTGCACAGCCAGTCCCGCTCTTCCTGTCTCTCCCTCCGTCCTCCACCCTTTTCTCTCCCTCCGTCCTCCACCCTTTTCTCTCCCTCTGTCCTCCACACTTTTCTCTCCCTCCGTCCTCCACCCTTTTCTCTCCCTCTGTCCTCCACCCTTTAATCCCCCTCCGTCCTCCACACTTTTCTCTCCCTCCGTCCTCCACCCTTTTCTCTCCCTCCGTCCTCCACACTTTTCTCTCCCTCCGTCCTCCACCCTTTTCTCTCCCTCCGTCCTCCACACTTTTCTCTCCCTCCGTCCTCCACACTTTTCTCTCCCTCCGTCCTCCACCCTTTTCTCTCCCTCTGTCCTCCACCCTTTAATCCCCCTCTCCCAGAGGAGAGAGGCAAAGTGCACGCACGTGTTCAGCAGGTTTTTTTCCTCTCCCCTCTCTGCTCTCTGCCTCGCCGTTGGGGACTAGTGGCTTTGTGTGGCGGGTCCTGCGGTGAAAAATCTATTTCCAATTCCTCCCGCGAGGTTTCGGAAAACAGCTCGGTCCGCGCGTGTGGGGGGGGGGGGGGGGGGGGGGGGGGGGGGAGGGGGGGGGGTGAACCTGCTGACAACTCGGGCAAACTTTTTTTTTTTACATTGGGGGGGGTGATGGGGAAAGGGGGGTGGGGACGGGGAGAGGGAGGGGAGGTTTCGCCCTCCTCGACAGTTGCCATGACGTTAATTAATCAGGTGACGGGGCGTGTCGGAGCAGTGACAGGGTGCTTAGGGACCGTGCCGCGCTCTGCTGGTGGTAATAAGGGCAGGGTTTTTTTCGGGAAGCCGAGGGGCCAGGAGAGCTGATTCCCCCCCCCCCCCCCCCCCCCCGCCCCCCCCCCGCCAGCCCCCCCGGATGTGGGCGGGATTAAAGGATCTTCGCGCTGGCCTGCTAACGAGCGGGGAGCCGCTCCTGAGCTCGGCGTGCACAGCCCTCGTTTCGCAAAGCCATCGCTGCAGCCCCTTTCTCACGGGGAGGCTCCTGATTGGCTCCTCCAAGGCCGCGGGACAAAGTTTCACCTTCTCTGGGAACCTGTCCTTGATTACCTGACAGACAAAACAACAGACACCAGAAACCCAGCTCTGGAAATAGCACAGACCTAAAAGAAAAAAAACATTTATTTATTTATTTGCTCAGACATCATATTCAGGTTTGGAAATGCCTACTGGTATAGCAGGATTAATTTATTGGATCATTCATTAATCAATGCACGCGATTAGAAGGTCAGCTTTCAAAACAAGACAAGACTAGCACTCTATACACCTCACTGTATGACTATGTGCGATATGCACAACCGTCGATGATATTAGACCTCTTTGTTTTCCAAACCAGATTTTTCATTCCGCAAGATGGATGGCTCTGTCTCCAGCGGAATGGTTCACCAAGCGCGTAGCAGTTGGAAACCCAGCTTCCCTGTGGTAATTACATTTTAATAGGCTGCTTTGGCGCTGTCTTTAGCGCTGTATTGTTGTTTAAAAAAGAGCAAAAAACGGGGCTTTCCTACCCGTAAAGCCGGGCGATGTTTTATTCATGCGGTTATGAAGCGACGGACGCGTCCGCAGCGGCGCACGGCTTGGCCACCGAGGCCAGAGGTCCTCCCTCCCGCTGCGGTGAGCGTGGCGCTGCCCGCGTTCTCATTCCAGCCCTCCGAAAGACCCTTCATCCCGCCGCAGCCCTCGCCTGTCAGTCACGGGAGCCTCCGGAGGGAGGCCGCTTAGGCCCACCCGCGCGCGGGGGAAGATCCGAAAAGCTGCCAATAATGTCAGCGCATCGCCGCCGGGACCCGGGGCTTTGCCCTGGCCTTTGGAAACTCCGGCTGAGCCGCCAAACTTTATCCCGAGCGAGCGGTGAGCTGATCCTCTAAAATGACAGGCGAGATCCCGCCGTTTTTTATTTTTATTTTTTTTTTGAGGCCTGATGACAGGAAGGTGTTGTGTTCTCCAGGCGTTGTTGTGGCAGTTTGTGATGCCGCTCAGTCTCCGGGCTCCTCCCCCTATGGAGCGCCGTTAAATACCACCAACGCCCAGCGGCCGCAGCCGGGGCTAACGGCGCATTCAAACAGGCCGCCATTATCGCGCCCGAGACCACACTCACACCAAGGCTGAACAACGGATGCGTGTGATTGGCTGAAGAATCCTTTGTCCTTCAGTCACTGCAGTTTAGGCTGGGCTGGGCTGGGCTGCGCTGGGCTGGGCTGAGCTGAGCTGGGCTGGGCTGGGCTGGGCTGGGCTGCGCTGGGCTGCCAGAGACTGTGAGGTCACAAAGTCGGCCTTTAGAGTCGCAGGAGACCAGAGTGTGAGTGTCTGCGTCTCGGTGGCCATTTACATTCAGACTTTTCTGCTCTCATATTCCAGAGCTGGGGTGCGATGCGGCTGAAGCGTTCGGATGGACGGGTCACCAATCAGCCCTCTGTGCTGTGTGTGTGTGTGTGTGTGTGTGTGTGTGTGTGTGTACATAAGGGAGGGGCGGGTTCTGTAGCCATTAGCATGCTACTTGAGTCCATCTGCCTTGGCGCCTGCCTGCCTAATTTCTCTCTCTTTCTCTCTCTCTCTTTCTCTCTCTCTCTCCCCATCTCTCCTCCCTGCCGTGCTGCTCAGTTGTGACAGTAGCTGGTGTCCTTGATTGAGCTGAGGGAATCGTGGGGGGGGGTTGCCACACTCTCTGAGGGGGGGGGACCCCGCATGCCCACCCAATAATCACGCCCCCAACACCAGCCTTTCCAACAGCACCCGCCATTATGTGCTGATTAGTGGGGAACTAGAGCTGAGCGGGGGGGGGGGTTGGGGGGGGGGGGGGGGGTAGGCCAGAGGAAGGATCCACTGGAGTGTGTGTGTGCCTGTGTGGAATAAATAATTCAAAGCATGCACTTTTCTTTCTCTCTCTCTCTCTCTCTCTCTCTCTCTCTCCTCCCTAATTTGGCGGTAAGGAGCGAGGCCTGGCTTCTGCGTGCAGCGGCGCAGGGAGGAGGAGGCGTGTCAGAGCGCGTAGGGGGGGCGAGCGCGGGAGGGGGGCGAGGCGGGAGTGAAACGTTAAGGTGCTGTTGTAGGTAAAGCATTGTTTTTTTTCCCCCTAGGGGCTAATTGGTGGGTGATGCGTTTGGGCCCAGCTGCTAAATGCCGTGCTCAGCCACAGACAGCCTAAATACACCGCCATGAGCCTTCTTCAGTTAGCTTCCACAAAAAGCCTTTAAAAAACGCACAACCAGGTGCTCATTACTGTCGAGCTCCATGACTTTTGAACAAGCGCTGTCCTTGGCTGCGGTTCCGTTGGCTCCTCCCTCTCAGAAGCTTCTCATGGCGGGATGGATATATAAACTACGTCTGCAGCACAGCCACAACCTGTAAGGATGAACCGCAGTGCATCCTGGGTAATTATGAAAGAGGCCGCGTTTATTCCAGACAACAAAAAGCTTGAGTCAACCATCCCCTCCAGCTACACGTAATGAACCAGAACTCGTAACACATGCTTGTGTAAAAGAAGTGCGTGGTTAAGTGCCTGGGGCTTAGGTTGAATGGCATGTGATACGTGTATCTGTCTTCGTTCCTTTCAAAAGGAAACAACAGTAGGATGATCAAAACCAGCAGCCCGTTGCACATCGTATGCTGGGTACTGTACTTAGGCCTGCTGTTGTCTCGTTGTCCTTCTGGCGACATCACGCATCGATGGTCTTGCGAATCTGCCTTCGACTGGCTTTGGGTCAAAGCCTATGAACCAGATCACTCCAGCACCTTTGACTCTGTGTGCACCCGAGAGGAACGTCGAGGCCCATCCCTTCGCTCCAAACGTCCACTCTGCTGTACTCTGTAAGCTAAGAAGCTGCCCAAACGCGGTCTGACAGGTAGACTCAGTCGCCGTGGCTGTCGATAGCCTGGCCCTCGTCCGTCTTTGCACTCCTTCCAAAGGGACCCCATTACAGGGTCATTAAAACACAGAGCTGTGCAGCGAAAATGCCGACCCCAGCTTCCCTCCCACAGCTCATTTCTTTACGTACTTATTTATTTATTTATTTATTTATTTTTGCGGTGGAGCTGGAAACTGAAACTAATTCCTGTCAGTTTTGGAACAGAGAGTGTCCTTAAAGGAGCGACATCGAAATCCAAAAACACGATTCGAGCTCGGGACCCTTCGCCGTGAGCAGACCCTCTGACCCCCCCCCCGCTGGGGCCCCGCCCACCATCGCCCCTTCATGCTCTCTCGCCCCGCTGAAACTATTTCACACCGGAAAAAAAAAAACAATTACATAGAAATGTGTTGTATCCAGTAAGCATGAACCCTCAGGATATATATTGGTTATGTAAAGAACTCCTATATGGTATGCTCTGAATAATTTTACAAGGTCACAGAAATATTAAAAAATGGAGCAGAAAAAATAAACAAAATGTTGTCAACTTGATTATTTTTTTCAGGTTTGTAGTTTTTTTTTCAGTTTGGCTTTTATTAAAGGTTTAGAGTTCTCATATTTCTCTCAGAATTCTGAATAATTTCTTTTTCGAACTTGATCCCTTTGTCAAGTGGACCCCTTTTAAAATGGATTTCTTCCAATTCTCATTTTTCTTTTTATTTTTCAGATTCTTAATTTTTTGTTTTTAAATAGTTTTTTTCTTTTTCTTCCCGGTTTCTGTATCTCATTCACCCCGCGCAGTTCTGCAGTTGAGTTCTGCAGCTTTAGAGACGGTTCACGCAGGAGGTCACTTCATTTAAAGATCGATGACGTTAAAATGAACGCACATTCAACCCTCAACTCGGGCACGTAATGTGATTTATTCAATCTAGATTCAGAAAATGTGCATTTTTAACCGCTCTTACTGCGGAGAGGTTGCCATAAATTACAGTGTCTTTGAAAGAGCAAAGAAGAGACTTCAGAAAAAAAAGATTTCAGACATTATTTAACAATTCATTACAAGAGCAAAAGAAGCGCAGTCACCAGTAGATTCTTAAGACAGGTTTAGATTTGATTTGACCGACCGTCCTGAATCGACTGGTGGGGTAAACGCTCTATGCAGCTGTTCAGGCCCAAACCCATCCCTGGGCCACACAATTCTAGTTAAAGATTTTTTAGGACATTAAAATTGTGTAGTATTGTTATTTATGTGTCTGCAGGTTGCCTGGTCCATGCGCCCCCCCACCCCCCCACCCCGCACCCCCCCGGTCTGCAATCGGCTAGTCCCCACACATTCTTGTTCAGGGCCACAGAAATCCTGGAGCCGGCTCGGCAACCATAAATCACAAAACAATAATCATACTGTGAATTCTGTGTGTACTGCCTCCGAACCCCCCCAAACACAGGAGTCTGAAATCGGGTGCGCTCTGCGACTCTAATTTTGAATACCGGATACAAGGCTTGTAAATGGCGAGAATGAAGCCTTGCCATAAAACAGGTCTTGCATATCAAGAAGCTTTAATGCCTCCTCCAGAGGAATTTCTATCCCGCTGTCAGTTAGGCGTCCATCTTGAATGAAACAGCCCCCGAGTCCAGTTGCTTTTGCCCGTTTATGTGAATAAATCTGTGGAGTCCAGCGTGAGTTCTGTTCATGAGCAGCGTTTGACTCAAACACACGGTCACGGCAGATAAGTACGCGCGGACACTTTACCCCGCTGGTAAAGTATGCTGTCGCTGAAGCTGAAGCTGAACTGACTGAATTACACTCGTTTACTCTGTAAATCTGTTGGGTTATAAACACAGGGCCCAGGGCAGCAGCTTAATTAATTGAAGGATCAGAGGGATCTTGGGTTTTATTATTATGCAGAGTTACGCGGGTTTGTATCGGCGCGCGCGGGGATCTGCCTGCTCCCCGAAACCTCCCGCGTGGGGATCTGCCTGCTCCCCGAAACCTCCCGCGTGGGGATCTGCCTGCTCCCCGAAACCTCCCGCGTAGCCGCCCACACTGCGCTAACCGGTTGGAAGTGGCTTAAGGTAGATTTGGCCGCGTTCTGGGGTGTCATGGGGGGGTGGGGGGGGTTTGCTTTCCGTGGCACCCCAGGGCCTTGGCATAGACTGCGGAAATAAAGGCCACATCAAACACAGAAGGGTCTGTTGCCTAGCGCTGGCATCACTCCAAGATCCGAAAATCGGACACGTTTTCGCACGGCTGGGGGAACGTGTGTCCTCATTTCTCTAATTTCCCACGCAGCTCCAAATTGCGGTAAATGGAAGCAATGATATTTTTTCCTAAAAAAAAAACAAAAAAGAACCAGGCAGTTCAAAGTAATTATCGTCTAGCAGGTTTGTCAAAATAGCAGATGCTGGAACATTAAGGTTTCCGAATGAATGTTCTTGATGTAAAAACAGAGACAGATTTATTCCTTTCTTTATTTATTTTCTTGATTTCCCTTTCTGTTGCGCTGCCCTTGCTTGAATACCAAAACAGCGACGCAGAAACCGCTCTGTTCCTGTTTCGGTCTGTGACAAGCGCTCTTGGCCGTCTTTCAAAACCGTGGATTGATAATCCCAGAAGAAGCCCAGGGGTGAGTTGTGGGCAATGCCAGCGCATTCACTCAGAGCTCTGAAAGTGAACAGCAGCACCGGCTGCTCATGTGGGCGGGGGGGGGGCGGGGGGGGGGGGGGGGGGGGGGGGGGTCCTGTTTCCTCCTGGAGAGCCTGCTTTAATTTTGTGTGTATTTTTTGGTTCTATGGATGGGGGGGGGGGGGGGGGGGCAATAAGAATCTGTGGCCTCCTTGAGCCATTTCCTTCAGTACACACTCGTGTGTCTTTTGGGAGGGGGGGTCGGGGGGGGGTTGGTGTTCAACTAGCCGAGAAAGTGAAGACGAATAGCATGTCAATAACACCGAATCCCCCCCCCCTTTGCTTCGATTGCCCTACTTTCCCGCTTCTAATAATGCAATGTTATTACGCCTCTCACTCTGATTAATTAATCTACGGAGGGACTGGCTGACTGTGACATGATATTTCATGTTTATGTGGTTCTGAAACATTCCTTTTTATCAGGCAAAGAAACAAATGGCATGAGTAACGAGCTCATAAATAACCCAGAATCAGTGCGCGCTCCTCACCAGCCCCCTGACTTCCTCTTTCCACCGCCGGCAGATCCAGGCCAAGGCCCGGCGTCTGCCTGCCTGCCGCGGCAGCGTTCGCGGTTTCCTACGGTTCGCTATATCAGAATGAAATACGGAGGGGGGAATAATAAAAATGCAAGTCACTGTGCCTTTCATCTCACGTTTTACTTGAAGGTCACATTGGATTGAAATAATTAAAAACAATAATAAAACTGTTATTTGAGCAGAAGCGTGCTTCTCCGGTTCTTATTTCCGCAGAGATGACGTCCCCATCCCCGCCGGTGCTGCAGGGTGGAGAGCTCAGCCACTCTCAGGCACGTGAGATTTCAGTTCCTCTCGAAATAGGCGGTGACGCATACGCCAGAGGGGTTAATGTTGCAGAACAGCTAAGCCTCACCTGAGCGGCTTCCTGTCTCACAGACTGTACGGTGCTTTATTAAAAACAGAATTGGTGAAAATGTGCACGGTGAATGTGTATGTGTGTGTGTCTGGTGTATGTGTGTGTGTGTGTGTGTGTGTGTGTGTGTGTATTAACGTAAACGTTTCAGTTACAAAAGCGAGAGGATCTGTGAAATTGTTGTAAATCATGTTTACATATGGGGTCTTTGTATTTTTTTAATGTACTATAGTCTCTCTTTCTCTCTCTCTCTCTTTTTTTTCTTTCTCTCTCTCTCTGCTCCTCTCCCTCACCCCCACCCCTTCCCCTAATGCAGCTGAATGTAGTATGTGGGTCATTGTGGACTTTGCAGAGTGTAAATTTGGGGTTACCTTCACCTCAAAGTAATGGGGTTCTGCTGTAACTGAGAGAAACATACAGCATTAACTGTAAAACAGCTCAATAGTAGTGTTTTATCCGGAGAGGCAGATGGACAGTAAAGTGCGTCCATGCTAACTCCGTCTGCAGGTGCGGCTTCATGAATTGCGTTTATTTTGCCAGCAGTATTTTACTATCCTTGAGAATGCATGCCGTGTTTCCCCTGGAGGAAGTGTTTTGCACAGGATTGAACAGTCGGCCAAATCAAATTCAGGCTTTTAAATGTGAAACTCCTGGCATGTCAAACGCAATTAGATGTTTTTTCAAATGAGCTATAGAGTAATTCCAGACAACAAGAAAAAAATCATTAAAAACGATACTTTATTCAGCAAACAGCAGGCAGCACAATACCACACCAGTAACAAAGCACAGCAAGACAATTGATCATTAATAACAATAATAAAAGCATTTTTTCATCTGGGATCTAAATAATAGATTTTGCCGGTGGTTTGTCTGCACGCTCACGCAGATTGTTCAGATGGACTGCGGGAACAGGACAGCTCCAGCGAAAACCGCAGCAGCACGTTCGGTGTTTATCGATCGGCTCTCCGCTCTTTCAGGGTTTGTGTGCTAATATCCCGCTTTGCTCGCTTGTTGCCGAGGCCACGCTGGAAACGCGTCTGCGTCGGACCTGTCAGTTCTGTTGACGTTTATGGTCGTCATGGTGATTTGCTTGCGGTATAATTTGCTTTCCTAGGCTTGGAAATCAGGTCGAACAAATTTGCACGTGCATTTTTTTTCTCTTCTGTTTAGGTAAGTCACTGCACTCATCGGTATTTCACTTTTTGTGACAGCAGGGCGCGCGTTCTCACGTTCACCGTTTCCGGCATGTTCCCGGAAAGGCTTCTCCCCGTGCGCCCAAACCGGTTTCACAGAATCATGGGGGAAAAAAAAGTGTTAATTTTGCACAGGAAGTGAAAGAAAGATGGCCCTCACCTCTGGGTATAACAGACCGATTCTGTTCAGAGCATCAGTTTCCTCAAGGCTGCAGCAGGAGACGTGGCGCAAAGCCAAGGTTCTTTTTTTCTTCTTCTTGTTATTTCAGTTCCCCCCCCCCCCCCCCCCCGCCCCAGAATTCCCCAGGGCCTGTTTTCCCAGACACCTTGTAAAAGCAGGAAAAGAATTACCGTGCCACATGGCTCATGATTTCACAAACATATGTTGCGTTGCTATAGCGATGATTTATGCTTCAGGGTCCTACTGTAGCCTGTGGGGTCAACCCATTTTTTTTTTTTTTTTTTTTTTTTGCCATGGGAGTCAAGTCACTTGTTCTGAAGCCTCGGCTGCATGGCCTCCAGTATGATGAAGCACCAGCGCGTCAGTACTAATCTGGGAGAGACCTCCGCACTCCATCAGAGCGGTTCTGGTTTCAGTGCACAAGCCAGCGATGCGTGTGCTATGTTGTGCCATCGGAACGTAAGCAGCTGTACAGTACTTCTGAATCGGTTATATAATGCGGACAGCTAACATTTTTTTGGCTAACAGTACCGTTTCTCGCTGCTCTTACTCAAAGCAGAAAGGGCTTCACCCTGTTTCATGAGGCTGAGTCAGCCTACTTCCAACAAAAAGCATTCAGGTCGTACGAACCCAGGGGTGACCAGCCCAGGTCCTGGAGAGCCGCAGGGTCTGCTGGTTTTTCTTTTCACTCTGCACTTAATTGATCAATTAAAGCAGATGATTTCGCTGTTAACTTTGGTCTAAGTGGCTGTTGTATTTATGGTAAAAATGAAAGCCAGCAGACCCTGATCCACCCCCCCGTACAATCCAATCCGCATCTTTATCTTACCTGCGCATGCCGTTGCCTTGCATTGGGCCAGCCGTGCTGCATTTCTTTTGGGGTCAAATCGAGTGACATCGGCGGTGAGCAGTCGGGTGTTGACAGAGAATGCGTTTCCATAGCAACCACACAAACCGGAAATCCATCCATCTACCCGCTCATCCTGGTCAGGGTCGTGGGGGGTGCTGGAGCCTATCCCAGCATGCATTGAGAGGGAGGCAGGAAGTCACCCTATAAGTACTCAAAAAAAGAAGAAATAAACATGGCAGTAGTCTCATGTTTGCCAAAAATAGGGTGGACAGAATGGCAGTGTGGTATAGTGGCTAGGGAACTGGGGTTATGAAGGGGGTTATACTGACATTATATAAGATTTAAGGGCCAATTCTCAGATGAGGTTCTGCCATTGTAGCCTCTGGCAAAGTACTTAACCTCAATTGCTTCAGTAAATATCCAGCTGTTTAATAAATGCTTTGTGACTTAAAAAAATAAAAATCAGTAAATCACTGTGGATAACAACATCTGAGAAATTCCGACCTGTAGTTTTGCTTGGTCTCTGCATGTGGGATCGACGTTCCCCTGTAACTGAGCACAAGGGAACAGAATTCCTGATTTCTGTTCTTCCCTTCACCAATCAGAACTCCACACCTGTGGCCATGATGTTCAGTTTAAAGGTTTGTCTGAACATTTTTGTCTGGAGGACACTGATAATGTCTTATCTGGGTGAAACAATTGTTGAGTCTAAATAATATAAATATAATATAATATAAAAAATTTAAAAAAATCAATTTGCAAGTTCAATTTGCAAGGGCCTTGCATTGAACATAATAATATCCCTGTTGAATCGTGGATATAGGCCCTGTATAGGAACTTTGCAGATCCTCCAGCCTTATATATTGGCATGTTATCATCAAATCGTCTGGTTGCTTTATCATAACAAGCATGGGATTGTCATCGTGGCACAGAAATCAGCGATTGGTTTGGGTGAAATTAGTGTTCCTCTATCATAGAGCCCCCATGACTCCTGACAGATTCCCTCTGACCCCCAAAAGCCATGCGAGAGGAAATCTGCCAGGAGTCAGGCTCACCGTGATCACCTGTCGGAGGTGAAACCACACCTTGGCATGACCGTCAGAAGCTCACGGTATGGATTCCCCATATCTGAGCACGACTATGGATGACTATTTTCAGGGATTTTCAATTACAAAAAAAAATAAAAAATCAATTAAAGTAAACCTTCTACACAAATTCATGGCTATTATAGCTACACAGCTGTACTGTACCAAAGCATAAACATGATCCTGCATGGTTTAATCCCCGCTGATATTTATTTTCCCTGCTTTATTCTGAAACACTATATTTTAATAACGGTGTGACAGAGACGCATGCTATCAGCTCGGTAGCCAGCCTCCCCGGGCAGCTCCGCGTTGATGAGGTAATAAATGGTGAGGACTGCGGCTTGTGGCTCCTGCATAATACATCACAATAACTTCCCCTCTTCTGCTTCCTTTGTTTGATGCAAATTGGCTTTGATCAGCAAAATTAAAATACTAAATTAGTCTTAATTCCCCGGTGGACAGCACCACATAACGTGAGTTATTTTTTCATATTAAACTTTAAATCAAATTTATTTTCCCTTATAAAGATGTTGAAACAGCCAAAATACCTGCATCTTATCTCTATAGATATGGAGTTCCCTGATAAATAGAAAAAAGAAATAAGTAAAACAAATTAAGCTGTGCTTCCCCCCTCGCCCCCTGATTCTCTGGCTGTTGTTGTGAAGAGCATTAACCACCAGGTGACCTGGCTGCTTATTCTCTGGTTCCAGGGATCTTAATGAGCTCCAGCCAAGCTTCCCGGCGCGCCTGGAATCCTCCGGGTTTTTGGAGAGCTGTAACTTCCGGCGCCGGTGACCATCAGCGCCCCCCCGTCCGCCGCCTGGCCTCAGCGCCCCTCCGTCCGCCATTTTGAGCAGGTCTGTCCCCTCACGCGTGACTCTGGTGTGTGTTGCGGCCCTGGCCCGGGCTCAGTGCCTTCTGCCCTTCCCAAAAACAGCGTTCGGCTGACGTGCGCCTTCCTCGTTCCCGAACGTGGGGGCGCGGGTTTGAGAAAGGGGGCGTTTGCGTACCCCGCGATCAGATTTGGTTTCTGATTAGCGTCGCGACGCGTCTCCTTCCGCTCTCTGTCATGTGACTCGGGACCCGCGGGCACCTGCCCGTCCTGCCGCCGGTACCAGGTGAATAAAAAACCGCCCGGCGGAATGGTACCCCGGGACTGAAGCGAATTTCCAGGGGTACACCTGGGAGGAGCGCAGGAGCCCCACGCCTCGGCGACTCTGTCCCCCCCGAAAAATATAGAGAAAAAAGCAAAGATTTAGCAAAGCAAGAAGAAACACGGACGTACGCACAGAGCCTGTGACTGCGCCCGCCGGCCTTTCAGTTCCCTGCCGCCATGTTTGGAACCACATCTTACGAGCCCGTGTTACATGTTGGTTTGGCTGCTGCCGTTTACGTTCGCGCACTCTGGATGACCTGTGCTCTTCCGTCTGTCAGCAGCGCCACTGTGCCCTGACCACTGAAGGATTTGCGGTTCCTTATCTTTAAATAGTCGCCCCCATCGCTCACACGCAAGACCCCTACAGCACTCTGCAAAAATTATACCGGCTCTTTGGCCCCTGTTAGATGATGCATGTTTAAATGGAGCTATAAAATCACTGTTTTCAATCAGCATTTGTACTTGGAAATGAAATGAACACTTTTTCTTACAAACTCCTTGTACAGCAATTATACTTTTACTTTTGCTTTGTGTCTATACATGCAGCACTGTGTTTATCATCAAACAATTATTATTTCAGGAAGGTAAACCCTCAGGCAACTTGGGGATTTGCTGTGTACAGCTAAGCTTATGGAAATATACAGATGTTGTGCAAAGAATACTGAGAATGGAAAGAATGGTTTTAAAGACTTAGGGAAAAATCGATGTGAGATTTATTGATCGGGGGCTGATATGCTGCAATTAAGCACTTTTCATCGTGGCAGTCACCGCCCCCCCCCCCCCCCCCCCCCCCCCCCCGGTCCCTGCCTGACTCACGTGGATTTCAGAAAGTTGCTCGGCAGGTTAAATCTCTGCCTCGCGGGGACGGCGGTGTCAGGTGATGGGCTGGGCGCGGGTAGAGAGGTAACCCGTCGGGTTTGATGGAGGTTGGCACGGGGCTGGCGCAGTCAGGGTGGCAGGTCTGGGGGTGACGGGCACTGCAGGGCGTCGGTCGTCTCGCGGAGTCATTCGGTTCCCCCGTGTGGACGCGCCCGAGTCCGATCTGCTGCTTATTCTTTTTATTTTTTTTGAATAACCAGGTGCAAAACTTGTGTGGCCCGGATTAATCAGTGTGCGGCAGGAGCCTAATTTATCACACCAGTGGGAAAGTGGAGACGTACAGAGAAAAGTTGACAGGTACATCGAGAAGCTGAAGGAGTGAAGTTGCTGTGAACCTACTTCTACGAAGTTTAAAGAACTTGCTGAAGAAGTTAGATCATTTTGAAACAGCCTGCAAACACAATCAAACAGAATTAGACACAATCACGATCACAATTACAGTCAGATACGAACACTGTCAGATGTTCCAAATGCTGAGACTAAGAATCCAAAAGTAAAGAACACGTAAACATGTTATGAAGTGTGCCTATCAATTCTGTCATTGAAACCTGACAGCTAAATTTGGTTTTGTTTATAGAGTTTGTTTCTGAAGTATTTTGCAAGTTGCTTTCAGAGCATCTCTGATAAATTGTGGAAAGCTACGGTATGCCCTCGTCCATCAGTGGACTTAAGAACATTATCTTGTTAAGGACAAAACTATTTGCCAGCCAAGCTTGCAGTTTGAGAGTTTAAAAGATTTCATGTTTAAAAGATTTTTGGTGAATTGCAGTTCTGTAGCGCTCGTGACTCTCGATGGGACTCTGTGGTATTAATCTGTTCCATTTCCCAGAAATCATCGGGAAGTGAACGTAAGATTCACGAATGCGCCTCACACCGCCCACTCACCTTCTTGTTGAATCTGAAGTTTTGCAGTGAACTGCGAGAGCTGTGAATATTAAAAAGCAGTAGATATCTCAGGACCTGCAGCTTTACCTTGTTGTTGCTGTTTCTCTTGCTTTTGTCGGTATACTGCAGGAGGGTGTTAGACGAAACCAACACAAGGTGTGTGCCAGAGGAAATAAAGCCCCTGGTGTCCGACCTTTGACCTCCTGAGACCGGCCAATTCCGTTCTGTAGGGGACATGAGTCCCTGGTCTTGATCTCAGGAACCGCATATTCCACTGCTGGCCCCAGGTTAAGACCGACGCGGTTTAGTCGACAGTCCGTCATCGTTTGGGCCAGCGCCCACGAACCACGAGGGACACGGGGGCTGCTAGGATGGTCGAGGGGTTTTTAAAAAAGGCGGGAAACAGGGCGAGCAGCCCCGGCGAGGAGCAGAGCTTATTACGGCAGCCCTGGAGCCGAGGCCCTGCGGCGGCCCGTGTGCTGCTGTTATAACTGCCGTTGTTATTATCGCTGCTATTGTGTAACAGGCCGCCTCGGGAACACGTCTGACCGTGCCGTGCCATCAGAGGAGCGCGGGCGGCGCCCCAGCGGGTCGCCCAAATTAATAGCCGGACGGCGGCATCATTAAGGGCATTCTCTCAGCTGCGTGGGGTGCGCAGGCCCCCGCTAACACACAAAAGAGAGAGAAAAAAGAAAAAATGTGTTTGAAGCCTCTGGTCGCTGTAGCGCGTGTGTACATTAGGCACCTGCAGCGCGCGTGTGCGTTAGCTACGTTAGCAGGCGTCGTGGAGGGGGCGTGGTCAAATGCGTGGATAGTCGTCAGGTTGCCATGTAACAAAGCGTTTGGCCCGAGCTGTTTTTACGAGCCCACATCTGCCCCCGTTTTAAGCAGGAGCGCTGGCTGAGCGGGCTACCGCATGCCTGTTAGAGGAGAGTGCGGTTTTTAAACTGGGGGAAAAGTGCGGTTTTTAAACTGGGGGAAAAGTGCGGTTTTTAAACTGGGGGAAAGACATTCTCTGTGTCAGCGCTACCCATCCCTGGCACAGGAAATGCAGAGCTATGGAGCGTGCTGCCTTTTGCTGTTACTCAGTATTTAATAGATCAATTAAAGCAGTTTATTACGCAGTTAGGTCCCCTCGGCTGGGTTCTGAGATCTAAACCGCTTATTTACGGACTGATCAGCAGTGAAACCTGCGTACCTTGAGACTCTCCAAGAACCAGACAGAATGCTACTGGCAAGCGGGTATTTTTTTTGCTTTCATTTGGTAAAATCAACAAACATTTCTAATACATGGATTTCTACGCACTTGCGAAAAGTGGCTAAATATCACACAATGCAACGTTGTAATTGGCTGGTCTGTGCAGGGGGGCAAACCCACTTAACCCTCTCTCATATCCGAAAGAGCCCGGAGAACAGGCCGCACGGGGAACTGGTATAAAACCCTTTCAAACGGAGCGATCGTTGTCACTGTCAGTCAGAACGCCACCCGCCAACATCTCTGTAACAAAGCAGCTCCTAGTCACCCGGCAGCAAGAGGTCTAGAGCACCCTGACGTGTGTTTTCATTATAAGCTTATTCTACTCTACTCTATTATTCTATTCTATTCTACCACACGACATACACACACACACACACACATATATATTTTTTTACCACACTTGAAAAAATGTTATTACACATACAAATGTACACATTTGAAAAGTTCAGGGACTTCCTATAAAGTACAGGGACTTCCGATATATTCCACTCTTTTTTCAAAAGCTGACAAAGCATGTAGGCTGTTATTTAAAAGTAAAAAATGAGTGTATACTTCTTCATCTGAACGGGCAAGATATTTCGGTCCAATGAACATATACCATCGTAATGAGCATACGCACTGAATATAGACATTTTATTATGGCAGTTCAAAAAAGAAAAAGAAAAATATACATGCACTTTTAATTGAGTTTATGCATGCACTATGCTCAAACTGGCCTCACTCAGAGCTTGATGAATCTGTGTATTTTCTTGTCGGACATGGTTGTACCCACGTCGAACACGTCTGTGATGGTTTGATGAATGAGGGCCTTTTCTAAGCACATTTTTCCACCGCAGAGCTAAGAGTGTGTGGGTGGATGAACGAGGGGGATAAAAGTGAAGTGGGTGGAGCAAAGTGAAATTACAGAGGAGAGGAAAAGTGGATGGCGGAGAGTGCAGAGAGCAGCACAAACGCTGGGGAGGCTGAGGGGCTTTACTGCTTTGGGAACGCAACAGAAGATGTACAGCACAGAAAGGGAAATGTACAGATATTTACTCATTTACAGGAGCTTTAGTCTTGCATGCTGTATTTTACAGAATGGATCAGTGGTGCACTATTTAGTCTTGGGTGATTGGATAGTATTTAGGATTTTAATCCAGCCAATCCCAACTTAATTTTCTAAACGGCAGTATGCACCAATGATAACTCATATTGAGCCACAGACAAACCTCTCCCTTAAGGATACATGCTCAGCCTGAAGCTATTGCTCCTGACTTTATCAAAGCTGTCGTATCAAATAAATTATTAGTCTAATTAAGTCATTAAGAGTAAAAACTGGCATCGTTTTTTTTGCATCACTATAAGCCCCCAGTTCAGAACAAAACAAAACAAAAAACTACAACTTTTTTTAACGCGTTGGGTAACAGAGAGCCTGCACCCTAAAAGCTCTACACAAAGACGTGTGTGTTGGAGTGCTATTTAAAAGCAGCGACCGTGCTGGCTTCCTCTCTGTGTGGAAAAGCAGAAGGACCTGCTCCTTTGAACGAGGCTCGAGGTAATCTATCACCCACGATCTGGTCCACTTAGCGGATACCTGCTACGGCCGGTTTCTCCGGCGCGCAGAGACGTGGCGTGCTGGAGTAAGACATGCGGCGCGGTTCGCTGCAGATTTCAGATGCACCCCTAGCATGCTACGCTAGGCGCTAGCGCCGCTGTTCAGCTTCCTGCTCTGCGCCCTGACTCGGTCAGCCGCTGTTGGCTGCGGGCTTTTGTGCGAGCACTTGATGAAACCCCGCGTAATTAGTCAGCCGCTCAGGGCTTCTGAAAGAGTGAAATATTAAGAGATCGATCGCTGTGGATGGAAGGGTCAGGGGCAAGTCAAGCCGTTTTCTTTTTTTCTTTTTATTTTTCCTCTCTGCTTTTACCGATAGACCAGTTGCCAAAGCGACATTCATCTTTCCGCAGTGGAGCTAGCCCGTGAGCTATTGAGCGCGGCGGGTTGAAGGACTTTTGGCTTCAGCTGAATAAAAGTGCGAGATTTGATTTTCATTTTCATGTTTCTTGCATTTAACCCTTTGGGGGAACAAGACTGTGTGTGTGTGTGTGTGTGTGTGTGTGTGCGTGTGCGTGCATGTGCCTGTGTGTGTGCATGTGTGAGTGTGTGCACGTGTGTGTGCGTGTGTGAGTGAGTGTGTGTGTGTGTGTGCACGTGTGTGTGTGCATGTGTGAGTGTGTGCACGTGTGTGTGCGTGTGTGAGCGAGTGTGTGTGTGTGTGTGCACGTGTGAGTGTGTGCACGTGTGTGTGCGTGTGTGAGTGAGTGTGTGTGTGTGTGTGCATGTGTGAGTGTGCGCACGTGTGTGTGTGCATGAGTGAGTGTGTGCATTTTCTAGATTTTTTGGTGTACATAGAGCATGTAATCATCAAACAGTAATCTTGTCAACAGTACATTACATTACCTTACACAGTAGCTAAGAGATCATTTTTTTCAGTTCATGTTAAAAGCCCTCAACTCCATCATCATCATCATCATCAGTTTTCCAGACTGTTTTATACATCTATATAGTGATATTCTGAAAAAAGTGATGTACCTGAACATTAAGCACACTGTCTAAATCAGATGCGAGTGAAAGCACATCCCTGCATTATACAGCTCCAGCTGTTTATCTCTTCCTCCGTGACTGTAGGGTGGGTTTACAGCTTTAACCTCGGTGAGCACACCTAAACTAGCAAAGCTGGATTTATATCGCTTAGATGATGTGGCCGTGGGCAAAACAGTACAGTGACCAACTTAAATACCACAAACTCTCAAAGAACTGTCTGTGCATTCTTATTATAACGTATAGACCGTTCTCGTGGATATCTCAAAGCCTGGGTTTATGATATCTGTGAAAATCTCACCTCATTCATCCATATAACACCTCCACAGAGTCTGGCGAAGTAAGGCTGCTTGGCTGAATAAGGCTGTTTTTGAGTGAACTGAAAAATGAGAGAAAATCTGAGACTGTCTTTAACACATACTGCTGTAAAGGGGACTGTTTTTAACACATACTGCTGTAAAGGGGACTGTCTTTAACACATACTGCTGTACAGGGGACTGTTTTTAACACATACTGCTGTACAGGGGACTGTCTTTAACACATACTGCTGTACAGGGGACTGTCTTTAACACATACTGCTGTACAGGGGACTGTTTTTAACATACTGCTGTACAGGGGACTGTTTTTAACACATACTGCTGTACAGGGGACTGTCTTTAACACATACTGCTGTACAGGGGACTGTCTTTAACACATACTGCTGTACAGGGGACTGTTTTTAACATACTGCTGTACAGGGGACTGTTTTTTAACACATACTGCTGTACAGGGGACTGTCTTTAACACATACTGCTGTACAGGGGACTGTCTTTAACACATACTGCTGTACAGGGGACTGTTTTTAACATACTGCTGTGCAGGGGACTGTTTTAACACATACTGCTGTACAGGGGACTGTCTTTAACACATACTGCTGTACAGGGGACTGTCTTTAACACATACTGCTGTAAAGGGGAATGTCTTTAACACATACTGCTGTAAAGGGGACTGTTTTAACACATACTGTCCAGTCCATGCAACCCAGAAATGAGACATTTAGCAGTAAATAAAACAGCAATAAAGAAAACAGTGACACACACACACACACACACACACACACATATGCACAAACACTTAAAGCTATTAGTAAGTCATTCACTGAAACACAAGAAATTAGATTAAATGATCTTCTTCTTGGAAACTTCTGCAGCTGCAGAAAAGATGACTCATTAAAAAGAGAAGCCAGACAGCTGTTCAAGAGATTCAAAAACAACCCAGTTATCTACTCCTATTGTCTGTACACAAGACTGGGAAGAGTCTATCAATGCTTGCTTTGCACCATCTATCAAATTCACATGAATGAATGCAATTTGATTGAAATTTAATCATTATTGATTTTTTTTTCAAATCATTTTATAATTTCCATTTGCAAGTCATATTGTTATATTTTTGTGTACAAGATGGAGAATGAAAGAACAACAAAAATCAATATCGATTAATGTAATGAAAACAACATGTAGAAACAAACAACAACAATAATAATAATAATAGTGGCATCATCATAATCTTCATCATCATCATCATCATCATCATCATCATCCAATGCCTTAATAAATAAATAAATAATATTGCATATTTGTCAGATGCATAACATAACATAAAATAGCATAATGATGAGAACGGGCCATTCAGCCCAACAATGCTCACCATTTTCTTGACTAAATTGGTGATCTGATTACCTACAGACTGCATAGTGTCTAACACCACATCATGCCTAGTCTCCACTACATGACCTATTCTACACATTGACTACTCTCTGTGTGAAGAAATTATTCCTAATGTCTGTACTGAATTAATTTACCTTCTGCTAATTTCCATGTGTGTCCCCTTGTCCTGCTCACAGAACTCAGCCTGGAGGTGTGGTGACTTTTTGAATTTGCTTCTCCGTGCGTTGGGGGCTGTGAGGCTCAGGCACCAGCAGACAGACGTCAGAGCGCACGACGGCCTCTGTGTCCACGTCTGAAATTGAAAACTGGGCTCGGCTGAACTTTGAGGTGAGGCTGCCTGACGCGCTCCACTCCAGGCACAATGAAATGTTTTCTTTTTTTTTTTGGCTGAATCATTGTCTGACGTGCGTGATTACAGTACGGCTTCAGAAACCTGGATTTGCTTTAAAGGGGGAAGTGGCACATGCGATGAAGGCCAGGGAATTATTGGGATTAATTCTGGAAATTTGGAGGGAAAGGAGGTTGAGCAGAAGCTTTAATGCGGTCCGCTTCTAAAGAAGTCAGCCGCCCTTTTCTTTGAGGTTTTTTAGCTTCATGCAAAAGGTGAATTAAGTTCTGACTGCGTGACATTTTTCTTTCTTTTTTTTTTTTTTTCCGGAGAGCGACGTTTCCGCTGCTTTGAGTTTCGTTTTCGGATGGCAACACATTTCTCACCGTCAGGGGGCAATCAGTCACTCATAGCGCCGAGCAGAAAGGGGAACGTGCGCTCGGCATGCTGGGAGAGAACAATAAATCAGCAGGAGCCGCAGGCGGCGTTGCCGTTGCGAGCTCCCAGAGCCAGCCCACGCGTGGCCTCCCGTCCCGGGGAGGCAGAGTGCTCCGCTCCCAGGTCAACACGCTCACGCACCGCCATGAATATTCATGCTCCTCATTATCGGAACGGAGAGAAGGAAGCTCCCCTCTAATGTGGTCTCTTTTATGCACGTGCACCAGCATCGACTGGTTAACGCTTTTTTTATTTTATAATTATTTTATTTATTTTTTTTTTTACACACAGTGCAGGTCTGAGAGATGAGTGCAGGTAAGGTACTTACAGGTAAAGTGCATCTGAAAGTTAAGAATTGTGCTTTTTTTGTGATAAGCATAAAATAGGCCTGTAATCCTTCCCCGAGATGTACTTCTGTCTGGGATGGACCCTGGGATTGCGTTTTGCACAGAGACATGTATCCCATGCACAGAGGCATGTATCCCACGTCACAGAGACATGTATCCCGTGCACAGAGACATGTATCCCGTGCACAGAGACATGTATCCCGTGCACAGAGACATGTATCCCATGCACAGAGACATGTATCCCATGCACAGAGACATGTATCCCATGCACAGAGACATGTATCCCGTGCACAGAGGCATGTATCCCATGCACAGAGACATGTATCCCATGCACAGAGACATGTATCCCGTGCCCAGAGACATGTATCCCGTGCACAGAGACATGTATCCCATGCACAGAGACATGTATCCCCCGACACAGAGACATGTATCCCATGCACAGAGACATGTATCCCGTGCCCAGAGACATGTATCCCGTGCACAGAGACATGTATCCCGTGCACAGAGACATGTATCCCCCGTGCACAGAGACATGTATCCCGTGCACAGAGACATGTGTCCCGTGCACAGAGACATGTATCCCATGCACAGAGACATGTATCCCGTGCCCAGAGACATGTATCCCGTGCACAGAGACATGTATCCCATGCACAGAGACATGTATCCCGTGCACAGAGACATGTATCCCCCGACACAGAGACATGTATCCCATGCACAGAGACATGTATCCCGTGCCCAGAGACATGTATCCCCCGACACAGAGGCATGTATCCCGTGCACAGAGACATGTGTCCCGTGCACAGAGACATGTATCCCGTGCACAGAGACATGTATCCCGTGCACAGAGACATGTATCCCCCGACACAGAGACATGTATCCCGTGCACAGAGACATGTATCCCATGCACAGAGACATGTATCCCATGCACAGAGACATGTATCCCATGCACAGAGACATGTATCCCGTGCACAGAGGCATGTATCCCATGCACAGAGACATGTATCCCATGCACAGAGACATGTATCCCATGCACAGAGACATGTATCCCGTGCACAGAGGCATGTATCCCATGCACAGAGACATGTATCCCATGCACAGAGACATGTATCCCATGCACAGAGACATGTATCCCGTGCACAGAGACATGTGTCCTGTACGCACGGTTCATAGGGTGAACATATCATGCGGGCTGTCCCCACGGCCCTAGATATGAAGGGTTGTGCTGTGCGTGTGATAAACACTCAGCAGGATTACACGCCTAACACACGAGCCATTCAGAATAGCCAGAGCGCGCTTCTCTCTGAAAAGCCTTCTTTCTTACCGAGCAGGAAGTGCCTCTTCATTCGCAGGCTGTTTGTAGAATTTCTCTCATAATGCTCACCTGTCCTTGTGGCTGTCTTATTCGTTAATAAGTCAAAACCTTTTTAAGAGCTACTCCAGATCCTCCATGCCATCAACATGCCTGATTTAACCTTTTTTTTTTTTTTTTTTGTTTTGTTGCTGCTGGGTTTTTCCAGCATCGGATACGTTGCCCCTGGCGAGAAAGAGTTCCTGTTGAAGCAATTACTAGGAAAAAAAATGTTTTTTTGGCAGGATGAAAAACACCAGCAATCTTGTTGCTATCTGTCCATTTTTTAAATGGTAAAAGCAGGGACTGCAGTGCAGTGCACGTACTGCCTGCTCACCTCTCCAACCCCATTAACTGCATCCGCTCCCCCGCTGGGCTGGGACATTTTTCAGGGGAAACAGCCAGCACAGGAGGAGGAGGAAGAGGAGGAGGAGGAGGGAGGAAAAGCAGAAAGCAGGAGGAAGGATGAGGTGGAGGAGTGAAGGGGAGTAAGGAGGAGGAGTAGGACAGAGGTGGAGGAGGAAGGAAGAGGAGGAGGAGTGAAAGGGAGAAGGAGGAGTAAGGAGGAGGAGGAGGAGGAGTGAGGGGGAGTGAGGAGGAGGACGAGGAGGAGGAGGAGTGAGAGGGAGTCAGAGGGAGTGAGGGGTAGGTGGAGGAGGCCATGCAGGACTGTTCCAACTCCTTCCCATTCTTGAGATGCGAAAGGAACTGACTTCTTTATCTGAGGAAGCACAGCAGCAGCAGATGGCTCTCCGATGGTTCCACAGGCTCTCGTGAGACTGCAGGTGGCGCTCCCGCCCCACCGGAGAGCTGCCCCGCGCTGAGCCGCTGCTGCCGCCGCTCACCCGCCGCTCTCCCGCCCAGGATAACAGCCACCGCTCGCCAGAGGAGGAAGCTACCAGGCCCGCTGAATCCATCCCATAATAACGCTCTCCAGCGCTGGAGCTCCCTGCCATGATCTGTCAATACGGAGGAATGCGGTCATCATACTGGCCCGTGGGCTGGGAGTGGGGTGGGGGGGGAGGGGGACAATGAAAGCTTTTTGGGGGGTGGGGGGCAGTGGTGGGGGGGGGAGGGGGCTAGTCTGCAGTCTGCCGCTTTGCAGTTGTCCAATCACTATTTCTCTACAACATAATGTCCCTTTTTCTGTTTTAAAAAAAACTGTATCATTAACACATTTAGATTTTTTCAAATGAAGTTTTATTAATTAAATGACAGATCTAGTTTTAATGTGTTTTAGCCAGCACCAAAGAGTACCAAATTATTAAGATTTTGAAGGTATGCTAAATGGGCTTTGCGTATTTCGAAACTTGATTATTCTTTCTTTTTTTAAAATATACAGTAGACAAGCAGAAACTTGGAACATGAGCGAACACTTAAAATGGCGGTGAGTTCATATGTCTGGTGACAGAAAAATCTATGGCTGTACAGTAGATGCGATCGCTCTGCCATGGAGTTCCTCTCCCTGCTAGTTTAGTGCTCTGCCCCAGAGGGACAGGCTGGCTAATTTAAAGTGGAACTGCCTCCATAAAGACTGGAAACATCGTATTCACTTCCTGTCATCTGGTGTCACTACAGACATAACTCTCCAACGACTCACTCGTGATTTATCGATTTAAATTAAAATATTAAAAAATGTGTGCGCTGTATATTCATACGGATGGAAAATTGCTTATTTCTGTAGCTTAGCTTCGCACAGAACCCCAGTTTGGGAATTGGGTTTGAAATTTGGGATGCTGTTCACACGGCGTAAAACTAACACCATCTGTAATATTCAAATATTCAAAAAAAAAAACTGTCGAAACAGAGATGAATGTGTTCAATAGTGTTAAAATTCATGGTTATGCGCCATTTTGTAAAAATGCACATCCATCATGCATGTCATAAACTGGAGAACTTACCAACATATCTTCCTGCCTCCAACACACATAAACAAACACAGACACACATACAGACACAATGGCGAAGATATTAAGTAGAAAAAAAAACAAGGAAATGATGAAAATCAGATCACCTGCAGGCCGGCAATGTTGGCGGTCAAACTGAGTCCTGCCAAACTGAAAAGAAAATCCGAATCTCCAGCCGCCGTCCAATCCAAACGCACACAGAGAACGCGTGTGTGTGTCCCTCCGTGTGCTCCGCAGTGTCGTGTGTGTAATGTAATCACGCGCGTGTGTGTCCCTCCGTGTGCTCCGCCGTGTCGTGTGTGAAATGTAATCACGCGTGTGTGTGTGTGTCCCTCCGTGTGCTGCGCAGGGTCGTGTGTGTAATGTAATCACGCGTGTGTGTGTGTGCCTCCGTGTGCTCCACAGTGTCGTGTGTGTAATGTAATCACGCGTGTGTGTGTGCCTCCGTGTGCTCCGCAGTGTCGTGTGTGTAATGTAATCACGCGTGTGTGTGTGCCTCCGTGTGCTCCGCAGTGTCGTGTGTGAAGTGTAATCACGCGTGTGTGTGTGTGCCTCCGTGTGCTCCACAGTGTCGTGTGTGTAATGTAATCACGCGTGTGTGTGTGCCTCCGTGTGCTCCGCAGTGTCGTGTGTGTAATGTAATCACGCGTGTGTGTGTGCCTCCGTGTGCTCTGCAGCGTCGTGTGTGTAATGTAATCACGCGTGTGTGTGTGTGTCCCTCCGTGTGCTCCGCAGTGTCGTGTGTGTAATGTAATCACGCGTGTGTGTAATGTAATCACGCGTGTGTGTGCCTCCGTGTGCAGTGTCGTGTGTGTAATGTAATCACGCGGGTGAATCGCAGGGCACTGCCACCGGCCGGCCACACGCAGATGAAGTGTCAGACCTGGAGCAGACACAGGTGCTCTCACCTGTCACAGCGCCAGCCGACGGCCTGGCACACGCCGCGTAATCTTCCGAGCGGGGGAACAGGGAACGGAGGGGGGGCGTCTGGGGGGGGGGGGGGGGGGGGGGGGGGGCGGGGGGGGTCGTCAAAGCCGCGAAGCAAACGGCTCGCTCGCGGCTACACGCCGCCAGCGCCGCGCGAGCTGGGACCTCCTTAATGACACGCTCTTACAGTAACGGGTGGAAATGAGTCTTTGGGGCTGCAATCAGCCGGGTGGCTTTTGGGATGGGGGTGGGGGGGTGGGGGGGCCCTGCCCGGGGCTCCTTAGCGCGCGAGGCTGAATTACCGCCGCTGCGTGGGAAAGCCTTCAGCCGCGCGCGACTCCCGCGAAGCACGCCGCGCGTCCAGCGTCGGCCCCCGCTGTCTGTTACTCTGTTACCATGACGAAATAACTACAGAGGCTCAGCGGTTGAAAACGGTTTCCGTGGTGAGAGGGATATCAGGCCGCTCGCGTGGCACAGGGTGTACCGGGAGCCGCGGTGCCACGTCGCTGTGCCACGTCGCCCACGCAGACTGGCAGCGCCCAGGCTGGCACGCCAAGGCCTCTGACATCTCTCCGTCTCCAGCTTCAAACGCAATGGCCCCGGCAGAAAATGAAAAGCCTGATCTTCATCTCCGTCACCCTTTGATTTGGCCCTGTGTGCCTTTTTCTAATTAGAAGAGACAGTCTGGGTAAACCAGTGGTGTGATGAGCACACAGCATGTCCAGATTCTGCTCTGATCTTGAGGACGCGGGCTAAATAAAAATGAAAAACTCCTCTTGAATATTCACTGTAACCTCCCTGCCCCCTCCCACAACAGATAACGCGGTGCCATTAAGTCCAGAGAGTTATGCCAGCTGACAGTTTGGAGAAAAAAAAAAATGTGAAAAGGACTCTCACTCAGTGACTGTCAATTATCCGGACAGCTTTTGCCTTCCGGTAGGAAATCCATCTTTATTTGTACAATGTGAAGCTAATGTTACATCGCTCCAAGAAAGTCTAAAGCTTGGTCTGTAAACCAGAGCTTCTGTCCACAGGATTTGTCATCGATGCAAAAAAAAAAGTGCAAGTTCACTTTTCCAGTGTTATGCACAGGGAAGGGGTGAAGGGGCTTGCACATTATTATGAGAAATTTGATGTCAAATATGGCCAGAACTGAAAATGCAAACTGCATTTTATAGTAATTTTGTTACAAACCATTCCAAACCGAACCGGCAAGAACAGACACGCTGAGATTGGTGGGGAGAAAAAAGGTCACCTTGGAATGTTACCGCATAAGGACCACTCTGTCCTCTTCAAAACAACGTTCCCAAATTAAGCGGATGCTTCCATAACGAGGATGAGCTGGTTGAACGCGTCCACCTCTTCTTCAGCTCCCAGACTCAAGATCAGACAGCTGTCAGCAAAACATTCTAACACCCGGCGGTTCACACACTGAACAAAATTTCTTCTGAAAAGCGTTCTGAAAATGTCTCATCGGCCTGTTTTTTATCTGGCCTTGATGTGCACGACACCAGATGACGGCTGTAAAATTAATGACTCTGGGCCCATAACATATCCAGTTAGCCAATCAGCAGCAGCTGATGGCGTGGTCCTATCACGTAGCGCTCTGTAACCCTTTCTAATGTAATCCATCCTCGGTTGGGGGTCGTTTTTGGCTGCAGTCCCTGAATAAAGCTTTATTAAAAGCTTTGTCACTCGGTGCTGGAGTTCACGATCAGATAAATGGCTCATACATAGGTATTCTCATCACCTAACACGACTACGTCCAAGGAAAGGAATTGTCTTTCGACAATTTGACATTTTTATTAAAATTTGACATCTGCAGATACATTTTACTTTCAATTTTAGGCATTTAGCAGATGCTCTTTGCCAGAGCACCGTGTATTAAATTTAAATGCGATCGATTTACAGGTGGATATTCAGAGAAGCCCTGCAGGTTAAGGACCTTACTCAAGGGCACAATGGCACCAGCTCACCGAGGAACTGAACCAGCAAACATGGAGCCCAGTGCACAACGAAGATGGTAGCAAAAACAACAAGAAACAAAACCGAAATAAAACTGACCCAGAAGGGGGCCCCAGGAATGACTCAATCGCAAGCTGGTCAGAACCAAACCGCAGTCATTAGGAGGCCCGAACACACAACGCACCCATGCCAGGCTCTCTCCATGGCACAGGAGACTGCCTTACAGGGGCAATGAGCCACAGCAGGGTTTAAATCAGCCTAGGGCGTGTGTGCCAGCCTGCAGTCCGGGCACACCTCTGTCCATGGTCCTGAAATGGTCCTCTCTCCTCCTCCTCCTCCTCCTCCTGCCCCTTCTCCAGGAGAAGTCCTTGGCACTGTGTCAGCAGTCCCACTCACAGTAGGCACTGGTGCAGCCAGAAAGACCCAGCTCCAGTGAGAGTTAAACGCGTGGGAACGAGAGTCTTACCTGGATGCTCGGTCATTGTTTCCTGCTAAGCTTTGTCACCGGCTACTGTAATATGAATGCCTCAGATAGAGCCGTCTTCTGGGAGCTGCGGCTTGCAGTATAAACACTATATATGGGCGTATATAATGAGCTGGGTCCCACTCCCCAAAGCCGTACCTTTCTAAAGGCCTCTTAAACAGCGCCTGGCTATTCATTAAGTGCAGGGGATGGAACGGAGAGATTTATTAAAAAGAAAATGAAGTGGGATTTATTTTAAAATTCAACCTCATCTCTTTTGTGCCAGCATCTGAATGATTATAAATACTAATGCACCTTCTGCTGGGCCCACGGACACCGGTAATGATAATCCTCCCGGCTCGCCCGGCCGCTCGATGCCCGCGTATGATTTCCAAAGCTTCTCTCGCTGATGTATGACACGTATGACACGTATGACACATGACACGTATGACACGTATGGCACATATGACACATATGACACGTATGACACTTGTGACACTGGGTGTAGCACTCATGAAGGTGCTGATCACTATTTACTGTGCTTAATAGTGACTGCACTGTTACTGTAAGGCATGGGGGGGGTAAAGGGCTGTTTGTTTTCTCTTTCCATCTGACATGACACGTGAGGCGAGGCTGCTAGTCTGCAAGGTGAGAACACTGCCACGTTCTGGGTTAGAGAAGGAGAAAACGAGAGGATCGTAGTTTATCTTGCAGAGCTGATGAGAAGGGCCCCATCGCGCAGGTCTGTTGGTGCTTGCAGAGCTGATGAGAAAGGCCCCGTCGCGCAGGTCTGTTGGTGCTTGCAGAGCTGATGAGAAGGGCCCCGTCGCGCAGGTCTGTTGGTGCTTGCAGAGCTGATGAGAAGGGCCCCGTCGCGCAGGTCTGTTGGTGCTTGCAGAGCTGATGAGAAAGGCCCCGTCGCGCAGGTCTGTTGGTGCTTGCAGAGCTGATGAGAAAGGCCCCGTCGCGCAGGTCTGTTGGTGCTTGCAGAGCTGATGAGAAGGGCCCCGCCGCGCAGGTCTGTTGGTGCTTGCAGAGCTGATGAGAAGGGCCCCGCCGCGCAGGTCTGTTGGTGCTTGCAGAGCTGATGAGAAAGGCCCCGTCGCGCAGGTCTGTTGGTGCTTGCAGAGCTGATGAGAAAGGCCCCGCCGCGCAGGTCTGTTGGTGCTTGCAGAGCTGATGTGAGAGGCCCCGTCGCGCAGGTCTGTTGGTGCTTGCAGAGCTGATGAGAAAGGCCCCGTCGCGCAGGTCTGTTGGTGAGCGCTGTTCGGCAGCGTGTTCAGGCCGTAGCTCGCTCTCAGGAATGGCGTTCCGGTTACATGCATGTAGACGGGCCCGCTCTGTCCCCAGGGTCCAGACTAATGGAATATTTATGATGGAAAAGACGACCTGCAGATGTTTTTGTCTTCGCGGCGACCGTATGAAACCGTTTCCAGACTGCTGCATCACGAAACAGGAAGAACACGGAATTACCCATAAACATGACAATCACCTTACAGCTGAATGTTTTTTTTCTCTCTCTCTCTTTTCTCTCAGAAAAACAGAACAGAAAAGTTAAAAGTTATGTGAGCTGCCACGTGCATGTGGGAATCTCAGGTGGAAAATATTCACTGCGCAGATTGTAGGTGAGCACAATCCAGGGGGATGCATTAAAATTAATTCCAAATAATAATATATTCATGTCTATAGTATTTGCAAAAATGCAAAATTTTCCAAGCTCAGTATCTGCATAAGTTTTTTTGTAATTAGCAGTTGATTAGAATGCATACATATCCCATGAGCACTGGCATAACCCGCTGTACCATATCTGCCTGCTTAATTACCCAGGTCCAGAATGGGACTGCAGCTGCATTGCAGGCTGGCTTCCAGGATGTCTTTTGATCAAGCGAGCGATTGATGTTGACCCCGGTGTACAAGGTGAGCTGAGATTTTCGGTTCCAAAGGAGAAGTTGTGAGTTGCGTTTATTCTGAGGGTTCACCCATGCGGCTCCAGATTGGGCATCGTAATGCTTATCCGAACAAGCGCAGTCAGTAGAACAGCTGGGATGTAATATGCTCTGTAGGACGTCACATGGGGACAAATACAGGAAGTGACATCATTTAGCATTTATAAACATAAGCTAATGGAGTCACGATCTGGAATGTTCATTTGTGACCCCCCACAGCTACAATACTCAAACTGAAATAAAAGTTTAGTTGAGATACACAACAACCTTCTTTGCTTTTAAAGATTAGTGTTTGGATGGACGTATCAAACCCTTTTCACTCACTATAATACTTCTGTGAGAGCCCACCACTTGGTAGTGTGCACGCTGTTTTCAAATGCACACTGTCCTTAATGTTATTACACAAATACTATAAAAAAGTAATGATTTGCCACAAGTAAATACATTTGTATGGAAATGTAAATAAAGTATTGACAGTTTTTTTTTTTTTTTTTGCTGATGACCCTGGGTGATAATTAATTGCAGCTTTGCACTGAAAGGTAGTATATTCTCAATGGAGAGTTTCATTAGAAGTAATGAAGAAAGGTCAGATATACAACTCGCAAATAATTAAATTTACCAGTGCTGCTTTTTGAAGTGAAAGCCTCCCGATGATAAATACGTGAACTCTCCTCCCTGTTTCTTTCATTGCATGTTTATATACAGTAATCCGTGCAGACAGTTTGAATCTATTACTTGCAAAGGCTGAAAGTGGTTTGATTTACTGTAATATCTTGGTATTTTTCCAGCAATCCCATTAGAGCTTCTGCAATACCCTTCTGCTGGCTTCACCCCAGAGAGCAACACAGATATACACTCACGAGTCTATTTTAAAATAAAAGTCATAAACGCATGGATTTTTTTCTCTCTCACAATGCTGGCGATATGCACATTAAAAACGCAATGATGTGAGATGTGATGAGTATTGATTGATGTGCTGCACGCTCAGTTTGGCCTCCGTCTGTAAACACATTAATAACGCTGTCAACAGAATCGCTGGTGGAGTCGTCTTTCGTGTCACAATTTGTCACAACAAAGCGAAACGTAACGTGCGATCGGCTCTGAACGTCTGAACTAATCCCACGGAAAACAGATCTGGGCTGTGACATCACTGCTAGCGCGAAGACCCGTTTCTGACTCCAAATTAATTCTCTGCATCGGCTATGGAGACGAAATTGTTTTTTTTTTTGCAAGACAGAGGAAACTGCATCAGGTGGCAGGTGCAGTCGTTTATACTGGACGCACGGTTAGATTACACATGTACCTACCGAGGGAATGGGAATTTAATTAAAAGTTTCTTTTTCTCTGGCTGGGTGCTGGCGGTAAGTTTGAGATGCAGTGCGTACGGAGGCTGCCGCCGTGTTATTGCGCATTGTGAAGAAACACCGAACAGCGCTGGTCTCGCTGGGCTGGGTCCAACTCCTTTTTTTTTGATGTAATAAGTGAGCAGTGCGGCAGTTTATGTTTACATGGAAGCTGTCACTTGCCTAATCAGTGATGCCATGGTTGTCAAGCAGCAGAATGCTCGCCTTACACGCCAGAGAAAGAAGATTAAAATGATGGGCAGCATCACGGGAGAATAAAGACAGTGACGATAACAAGGCCGCCGCGTCGCTCTCTTTATGTCCCCGTTTGCATTCTCTCTCTCCGCGCGCGGAAGGAGAAGCACGCAGGCGTTCGTTTCTGGTGACAGGCGAGCACAATGCGCTGTGCGATAATTACGTGCGTTTCAGACGTGATGCGTACGGCGCCATCGTGCACGCGTCGCTTGCCACGCGCTTGTGACAGAATCCTAAAGGGCGTCGGGCGGCGCGGTTACCGCGTGCGAGAGCGTGAGGCTTCAGCCGCTTCAAGAGAGGATCCCCAGAAAAGTCAACCGCTTTTTTTTTTTTTTTAATACGTTTGAAGTTTCCCCAGCGGAACCAGCCAGCACGCTCAAACGCCATTGGACAGCTGCCAGAGTGACGAGCTCAACTGCCCACAGAGCCGCTTGTCATGTATGTAAAGATTGGGTGTTACGATAGGGGGTATGTTCATGAGGGTGATCAGAAGAGACAGAAACGGGGATGTGTCAGACATCATAACCAGTAAGCAAGAGCAGACTCATATCTGGAGTCAGGTTCAGCCACGAAGAGTCCAACCTTACGGAAAAAAACATGTGATTCCCATGTAAAAAGAACCACGTGCAATTTAACAAGATAAAATGACATGAGCATTATGTGGAACACAAGAGCTTTGCACTTGGGAAACGTGGTTTTGGAACATTTTCATGGTTTAATTGGGTGAAGTCCATGTAAATTCCCATATGAAACCCATGTAATTACTGTATATGTGAAAACCCATGTGATTACATGTGAAATCCACGTGAAGCGCGTATAAAATCCCACATCTCATTAACACGTTATAATAATTCCTTCCATTTCTATTGTACTTTTCTCACACTCAAAGCACTTTACAGTGATGTGGGGGAAACCACCGATGTGCAGTGCCCACCTGGGTGTTCAGGTGCACGGCAGCCATTTTGCACCTGAACACTCACCCCACATCAGCTGAGGTGGAGAGAACAATTTTTAGCCAATTAAACCATGAGATGCTTAGGTGTCACGTTCAGATAGCAAGCTTAGGAATTTAACCAGGGGAAGCTCGTACTCTTTGAGAAGAGTGTCATGGGATCTTTAATGACCACAGAGAGTCAGGATCATCTGAAAGATGGAACCTCCTACAGCACAGTGTCCCCATATTATGATGTTTACTGGGGGGGGGGGGGGGGGGGGGGGGGGGGGGGAGACTGTCTCCTACTGGCCCACCAGCACCAGTCCCAGAAGTAGCCCCCATCTAAGTGCTAACCCAGCCCACACCTGCTTAGCTTCATCCCATTCAGCAGGAGCAGAGTACATGGTGCTCTGGCTGCAGGCTAAATGAGATTCCCTTTCACACTTTGGTAGCCAGGCTTGATGACCTCATTCTGACATAGTAATACCAAACCCTGCTATTGACTTCACATTTTAAATGAGTCTCCTTTTATGTTGATACTTAATATCTAGCCTAGCTCCTTTATAGTATATTTGTTTTATGTATTTATACAGATTTAATATAAACACACACACACACACACACACACTCTGCATACACGCACACATGCAGGCACGCATGCAGGCACACACACACACACACACATACACACGCATGCACGCACACACACATACACAGTACAACAGTACACGGAAATATATTTTAAAATGTAACTATCTGAAAATAAGCTTCTTTTTTACACAAGAAAAAAGTTATTTAAAAAGAAGTAAATCAATTGCTTGAGGTAATGTGATATTGAAGTTTCTGCCTGCATATTTCACTGTTTACAGGAGACTGTATTTTGAACGAAACGTTCATCGAATTCAATCAGAATGGGCCCGTAGCTCTCGGCTAAAAGCATAAACGTGTCTTTTTTTCAAAAACACTGTTAGACGAGCTCAGCAACTGCCAGAATTACTTACCGAACTGTTTGTGAAGGAAAAAGAAAAAAAGTAACATTTGTATTTATTTGTATGTAAAAGTTAATTTGTGGGTGAGAGGCGTTGAGTGAACGCAGGCCCTGGTCGGTAAAACGACCTGGGGGTTTCGTGAGTTACGGCTGCGGGAGTTTTACGCTCTCTGTAATTGGCTGAGTCTCAGGGTGCTTATGAGTCCGTTCTCAGGTGATGAGGATGAGGACGGTGACCTCCCCGGGCGAGATGAAAGGGGAGCAGGCTGGAGAGAAGCCATGTCTGTCCCCGACGTGGGGGGGGGGGCGCAGGTAATGCCACAGGTAATGGCGCCTTTATGGCTTACTGAGATAAGGACGAATCGCAGGACTTCAAACGGATACTTTTTATCGCACAGCCGGTTTAGAAGAACATTGCAAGCCGGTGTGTGGATGAATGCAGCGCACTGAATTTGTCACTTAATATTGCATTCATACTGAAGAGTGGTCGGTTGTGTCCACCCTGTCTATTAACGTCTCGGGATCTCAGGATGTTATTTCTTTTCGGAGTAACACAGTTGTATTTTATTCGGTGGCGGGTGACATTCATAGACTGTAAACTGATCTAGAAGGCCCCTGAATAGAGGTATAAACTCTGGAGACGTCATTCACTGGGATATGACCTCATTTGTCGAGCGATATCGAATCAGGCCCCTAATCATCCTGAATGTTTTGGGAGGCCTTTACTGCCTCCTCATTGCGGCTCTGAGTCAGTTTTGGGTTTTTACGGCTCACCCACAAGTTGACTGTGGTTTTAATAAAAAAAAACTCAATCACCCGCAAACCCACCCCGACAACAGCACCCCCCCCCAACCCTCAATCACCTGCAAACCCACCCGGGACAACACCCCCCCCCCCCCCCAACCCTCAATTACCCACAACCCCCCCCCCCCCACCCCCCCCGTCCCTCTTAGGCAGAACGCTGAATCGCGCGGTGCTGCTGACGTCATCCGACTGACAGCGGCCGTTCCTGTGATCCCCACAGGGAGGGGGGGGCTGGCCCGGCCCCGTGGGGAGGGGGGGTTGGTCCGTGGGTCGGGGGGGGGGGGGGGCTAGCCCTTTTCCCTGTAATGCTGCGTTTGGCTCTCTGGCGAAGGTGCCTGCTGTTCCAGATTCCTTCCCGTCTCAGGGTGACAGGGGCAGCGGTGGGTGAAACTATGATGTGTGTGAAAATAGACTGAGACTGCGGGGAGGAGGCGGGGGGGGGGGGGGGGCAGGACTGCATGATGGAAGGGCAATCTCTGGGGGCGTAGGGGAGGGGGGGGAGTTTGACTGATGAGGGGTTCTGGGGCTAAAAAAATCCGTGGGGGCAATGCAGCTGAAGAATTTAAAGATGTCTGAAAAAAGGAGGGGAAAAGACAAGGGGATTTATTTTCTTTAAAAAAAAAAAGAAAGGATTGTACCAGGACGCACAGAGGGATCGTATTCTGGAAATTAATTTCAAGTGACAATAATGCATGCATATGTTTGCACAGGACTGCGCTGTCACAGGCAAGCGTGGCAACACATTCTTCACAAGTAGCTGCGCGTGATGCACACGCTCGCTCGGCTGAAACTCTGAGAAAGGTCAGGTCTCTCATCAGAGCTAGGCGTGTAATTTATGTGCGTGTGAGTCAAACGCAAGCACGGTGCAAGACACAGGCGCGGAATACCTTCCGTTTACACCGGCAGACTCAGGGAAAGCGCTCCAGAATAAGGTCACGGGATGCGCTGGCTCCTAATTACTGGAGCCGTGTTCTGAAGAGCTGGCCTTCAGCTGGCCTGTGGACACGCCTCACACCGCCTGCAGGCGTCCCTGACTGGAGGAGTAAATAGACCTCTCGTTTCGATTTGTTGTAATCACCCCCCCCCCCCCCCCCCCCCCCCCCGCCCCCCCCGCTCCCCCCCAGATCTGTTGGGCTGGGGTGGAGCGACAGGCTGGGGGTTCCTGGGTCGAGTGGCGGCGCTCCGGCGAACTTTGACCCCAACTCTGATTAACGCTAAACGGAGCCGAGCGCTCTCTCAGCCGCGGCTGCAGGACCTGCTGCTCCTCAGGGGCCGTGGAGATCGCCGCGGAGACTGCCGTGGATATCGCCGTGGAGATCGCCGTGGAGACTGCCGTGGAGATCGCTGTGGAGATCGCTGTGGAGACTGCCGTGAGATATCGCCGTGGAGATCGCTGTGGAGACTGCCGTGGAGATCGCCGTGGAGATCGTTGTGGAGATCGCCTTGGGTATCGCCGTGGAGATATTCCAGCTGGGCTCATTCGACGTGTGAAAGGTGGGCGGGGCCTTGATGGAACACGATACAGGATCTGTGTCTTTGGCAGGTACCTGTGACAGCTTTTGGTTTAAACTAGTTAAACACGGGTGGCAATTAGCCCCAGCTAAGGCTTCTGACATTTAGCAGCAATCCCCATAGGCTGGCAGCCTCGTTAGGATGATCTGAGCATCTGAAAAGTGGATAATTCCCATAATTGGTCGATGGTTCACAGTGACCTATAGGACAGAATCTGTGAAACTCGAACAACCCCCTGTAATTTTAAACTGAATCGTTCACATGAGCAGAAATTTACATCCGCAGGGTTAAATCGATGGAATGATAACTGGGAGAGCGGCATTTCCCACCGACAAAGTTTTAGTTCACCCGAAAAGGTATGAAATGAATACTGCACTCAAAATACAGAAAGGCACTCTGCTCTTAACAGCATGATGGAATCAGACCTGAGTGAGCCACACCCTGATAGAAATGTTTTTGTTTTATGTGCCACGTTTAAGACAACCAAAATGTAGTCTCAGTTCCTCCCTGGAGAGAACGAACACAAGGCTCAGCGTACAGACATTATCCAGGGGCCGGGCACAGTGAAGGTGACGGTTTACTGAAAATCATATCTTTCATAACACCAAACGGGGGAAAAACTGCACATTGCATGCAGCAAACCCTTTCGGGCCTTGGACTGAAGCTGGCAGAACCTCACCTGCATTAGCATGTGCAGCCTCTTCATTTCCCCGAGGAAAGTAAGCAGTGAGATCACCTGGGGGGGGGGGGGGGGGGGGGGGGTAAATAAACCCGCAGAGAGCCCCGCGTGTGGTACGAGCGGCGGGACAGCGGTCTGCTGGCGGGGGGTCCGGGGGGGGTAACCCCCTCACCGTCTCCTAGCAGCAGGAGCCCGCCCCCAGCTCCCCCGATTATAGCCCCCCCCCCCCCCCCCCCCCCGCGCGCCTCCTGAGCCCTTAATGAAAATGTTAATGGAAACACGGCCTCGTTTGGCTCTGAATCCGGCCTGCAGGTGGCGCACTCGAGTGGAGACGCATCGCAGGAAGCCGTTCATTTTCCTCTGTTCAGATCCACCGACTGTAAATTCACAAAACTGTGTTGCCGTGGCGATATTAACCGCCTGTCACTTTTGGACCTGCTGATAATTGGCGATGATGTATTTTCGAAGAGGCCTCGTCTCAGATGTGCGCCGGCCCAAACGCCACGCTCCCTCACACAGCTGCTATCATTTTATTTATTCACACACTTATCAGGGCATAGGCCGTACCCACGGGAACAAGTCAAAGACCATTTTAATTGGTCAGCTGGAGCTCTTATTCGGAAAAAGTTTAAGGACGAAGCTCTCGCCTCTCGAAGTTCTGCTTCAGTGGCGAAGCATAAAATCGCGTGGAAAGACCGTCTGGGCGATCAATGCCGTGTGCTGAATGTGAACCACACACACACACACACATATCCAGAGTTGAGTCAACTCTAACAGAGTTTATATGAGTCTAACAGGGAATAGGGATCACATGTTGACTGGACTGAATATGCTGAATGTGAACCACACACACACACGCACTAACATATCCAGAGCTGAGTCAACTCTAACAGAGTTTATATGAGTCTAAGAGGGAATAGGGATCACATGTTGACTGGACTGAATATGCTGAATGTGAACCACACACACACACGCACTAACATATCCAGAGTTGAGTCAACTCTAACAGTTTATATGAGTCTAACAGGGAATAGGGATCACATGCTGACTGGAGGAGTTAACACCAAAACATTAAGCTCTGCAAATATCTGTAATATTTTCTTTTTGTTTTGCAAGTATGTAAAACTACCACAAAAGCTGTTATTATTACAAAATTATGACTGCTGAAAATCAAAGTTGCGTATTTTAAAACAAAAAGCAACTTTCATTTTCACTCTAAATAAATTTTATTTAGCATCATCAGAGGACTAAACATTTGAATTGTACAGTTGAGTGAGAAATAAACCGCCTCTCTATCACTTGGGGAAGTGTTTGCCCTTTCAAACAGCCATCCATGCCAGAGAGATTAGTCCCGATCGGAGGTATCTCAGAGACGTCGGGCCGCCCTTTCTCTCATCTGATGTTATTTGGGCGCCACTCTGATCGTTCTTCAAACCAAATGTTATTGGAGATGAAAAAAACACGTCTGTGGGACATCAGGCAGGAGACGCATTAAAATGACTAAGGTGTTATGTAGATGCAAAAAAAGCCAATTTGCGAATCTGCTTAAGCCGATAATCCTGCGAATCGCTGTGACTAATGTCAGGGGGAAAAAGCGCTGGAGATATTTTGCGAGATCTGAAATAATTTTGGAGAATCGTGATGAAAGCGAGTGACTCTCTCGCTCCAGATTTTTACCTGTAAAGAACGACATTAAACTCAGTTTCCCGCTCCAAAACGGTGCCTTTTCAAACACTTTCTGGGGCATTATGCAGTCGGTTCTTTGATTTCCGAACATCCACCGCATTCCCCCCGAATCACGTTACCCAAAAAATACGAAAATGAAATTCCTTTCAAAAGAAATGGAGACGTGCAGTAAAGGTCCCGAAACTCCCCTGCTGTCCCCTTCCCCCTCATTACCGGGATGGAGGAGGATGAGAGGACGGCGTGCGCGGGAGGATGTGACTCCTCCGCTCGCGCTTCCTGTCTGTCACAGGCGGCGCGTCCTCGTTCCCGCGGCTTTTTTCGGGGAGCGGAGGAAGGAAGGAGTTACGGCAGCGCAGCCGTGAAGGACGTCTGCGCCCCGGCGCCCCCGGGAGCTGTCGGGACGTCCGGCGGCGGCTTCACGGGATGACGAATGGGCCGACGGGCGAGGCGTGCGTTCCCGTGACGAGCGGAGAGGAGGACGCGCGGCGTCTTCAGTCAGTCGAGCACGCGGCTTTGACCTCCGCGCCCCTCTCGCCCCGTACCCGACGTCCCGCCATCGCCGGGACGGATAGCATCGCGCTGCGCGCATTCAGGTGCCTCGCACGTCTCTACCTGAGACCTTCTTACCTGACAGCTGAGACAACCGGCTCAACATTTCTGCTTAGAATGAATTTTCACAATTAGCTCTGAAACCCCCCCCCCCCCCCCCCCCCCCCCAAAAGAAAACATGACAAGCAGACACACTGATGATGCAGGAGGAGTGAGCTCCATGAGGACAGAGCTTAACCTCTTAGCGCAAAGCCCCTAGTGGACAGCACGCTGGCGTGCCAAGATTACTGAACTCAGACATTCAGTGCTACTGCGACCAAAGTACGAGTTAAAAACAGAAACGCATTGTTTTAGTTTCATAAGTAGACGATACAGGACAACTATGCGGAAAACGGAGTTTCGCAGCGCCACCATTGTCGCTCTGGTTGTTCATTTAACACGCACCCCCTCCCTACAGTCTCATATACAACTACACCCCCACCCATGACATAATGGACAATATTGTCTATCTTGGCATTCAAAAAAATATTATTTCACCACTAAAAAATCGTATTCCTTCATAGCAACAAGATAAACTCGACAATAGCCCTAAGATATGCCAATACAGCAGTGAAAACGCTGCTCACATAACGAAATAAACGAGAAAAAGTTTTTAAAAATGATACCATGTCATTCTACAGTCAATATCTGGAACTATATCTTGAATAAATATACAACCTTACCGTTGGTTTTACGTGTAGAGATGTCCCTTTTGAGACTGAGTGGTCATACATTGTCTTGGACAATCCCTTTGTGAAATATACGCGCATGTGTGATGCCTGGGTATCTTCCAAAATAGCTGTGCTTAATACCACACGTGTTGTTTACGGCGTTGTCGCCCTTTTTAGTACAGTCTGGCTTGATTAACAATTCATTTATTTAGGAGGTGAGAGTATAAACTTTCTAACGATGTATAACATGTCTAATTTTGCTTTTGGAATAGCGTTTTATAGGTCAGCGTAACCGGAAATTTTCTTATCATCTCATTCAATTACACATTCACTCTGTAGTAGCAGTAAAACAAAGACGCTGCTAACGAAACGTTGTCTATTTTTCGGAATTTTTGGAAAATACTATTATTATTGAGGACTTCTGGGCATAGCTAAGCCATATGTTTGCTGATAGACCTAGCTGACATCGTTTTCTGGTGTAAGACTGAAGCGGATAGAACTATATAATTGATTTCCTGTCTCTGTCTCCATCTACTGAAAACAGGTAAGATTTCATCATTGCTATGCAAGTATTACTGCTCAAAATACCTCGGTTATATACGTTATTTTTGAAACTGAGTGTCTTTAAATAGGTTAGTGGTATTATATAATGTGGATATTTCACACTGTGAGGGTTAGTTAGTAGTGTAATAGTTTTTGTGAAGCATACAACAGTGATGACGAGTTGGAGCATTGCCAAAACGTGGTGGACGGTTTAAAATTGTTTCCATGTAGTCCCTTCTCCATACAAGAAAACATACGAGAGTACAGAGTATATAAATACATACAAGAGTTCATTATTACACATTTAGGTACTGTACCGCATTGTGTGACAATATTTTTACATTATTTTTTAACCTGATAGCAATGTTCCATTTTAAAACTTAATAAGGGGCTCGTTTATATGCTTTATAATGTACAAAAAACATTTTATTAATTTCTGGAGAGATTTTAGATATGTTTCTGGACCCCTGGATATTTTAGACCACTGTACTGATGGAAAGCTTGTAATTCCCACTTGAAAATGATGCAACAGTGAGTTTCTTGAGACAAAACTATTAATTTGCAGTGAAATATGTGAATATGTTGTGATTTACAACAATGCATAATTTAGACATTTTGGATAGATTTGGAGACGCTGGGTACACTGCTTAGTTTTTGCTTCATAAATCCATAGTAGTTCTACATATCCACCCTTAGATTTTATGAACTTGTGGTCAAGATGTTTTGATCCAGCACAAGTAGCTTATACTATTTCAATGAACAGTGAGTTTCTTGAGACAAAACTGTTGATTTGCAGTGAAATACGTGAATATGTTGTGATTTACAGCAATGCATAATTTAGACATTTTGGATAGATTTGGAGACGCTGGGTACACTGCTTAGTTTTTGCTTCATAAATCCATAGTAGTTCTACACATCCACCCTTAGATTTTATGAACTATTTTTGCAGTTAACCATTAAAGAATGGTCTGTGTGTGATTAACATACCCAGGTGAGATTTCTACAGGATTATGAAAATGATGGAGAGTTATTTCAATGAACTGCGGAGAAGACTCACGGTTATCGAGTCTTGGCGTCTATTTAATTAGCCTATGCATTTGGTAAGAGATTATAGTACTGTAAATGACACGTGCAATATCATTCATAATAATATTGTTTAATCATTACATTATTAATTCAGTGTTCCACCACTCTCCATCTGCCCCCCTCCTGCCAAAAGAACAAGGTTCTGTGTACTTCGTATTTTGTGCTCGCTCCTGATTAAAGATTCTGTTCGTAGATTTAATTATCACATTATACACACTCAGATAATAACACCTCCGCACCCCCTGCATTGTGTTCAGTGATCCCATTAAAATAATTACCGTTTGATCTCGTGATGCGGCGAGAAATTCCTGCGTTTGCAAAACATAACGGATAAAATTATGAATGTGCCGGCTCAGCAGAAAATAAAGACTGTGACTGCGGAGCTCAGTCCACTGCAGCGGGGCTTTTGGCCGCCGGTCACAGTCACAGGTGTGGACCTGACAGTCACAGTCACAGGTGTGAACCTGACGGTCACAGTTACAGGTGTGAACCTGACGGTCACAGTCACAGGTGTGAACCTGACGGTCACAGTCACAGGTGTGAACCTGACAGTCACAGTCACAGGTGTGAACCTGACAGTCACAGGTGTGAACCACAGACCTGTCCCCGCACAGCGACTTGCTGTCTGACACACTGCATGCGTTCGCGTACTTACGTAGGGTATGCTTCGGGCCTTACTGTCTGATACACCACATGCAGACAGACATGCACTCTACTGTATGAGGGAAATAGCTACGGATGAACTATGTCTGTTGCTACAATGGTCAGGAACATGGAACCACGGATGTTACCGGATTTTATCTGGGCGGAACACTGTTGTTGTTGTATCCTTAGCTAAAGTTTTTAGGCTCAGAGATTGCTTCAGGAGGTATCCACTGCACATGGGGATGGGCGATATATCGCAACGTTATTTATCGAATGCAACAACGGTCGCAGCCACAGTGTGGCATCTTGCCGTTCTTTTAAGCCTTTTCTCATTAATTGATGTTGCTGTGAGATGTGATGCGGTAGAGGCCACATGGAAAAAAAAAACGTCACCACTGTTACCTATTGGGTGACCATAAGACAGCCAATCAGCAGCAAGGCCCCGCAACTCCATGTGATTGTCAAAAAACACATCACATGATCACAGGGAAGCTGTACAACTTGGTGCTGATTGGCTGTCTTATCAACCTCCAATAGATAACAGTGGTTAGAGATACGATTTCACTAGACCTCTTTAGTTTGGTAGTGTGGTGTAATTAAAAAGAAAAAGACGGAAGGAAAGGTAACACACCATATGGTGGCTACAGCCGCTATTGCGTTCGATAATTATCGTCACGAGACATCGCCCGTGCGTAGCCGCACGTTTACCTGCTGTCAGTCCTTCTCACAACGCCCAGATGTGACTCTTAACATGAAAAGGGAATCGACTGCTACTTCTATCTGAGCTCATACTGTACCTAAACGCATAACAAAAAAAAAGCAGCGATAATTCTGTTGTGTGACTTTCACTCGGCTGCTTGGAAGGAATGGAAACGATCGCAGCCAGGCCGCTGCAGGTGCAGAACAGGCTCAGGTAATAAAGCTGTTTGCACATGCTGCCGTGCCCTTTATTGGTAATGTGGAAAAATGACTTCTCTTGGACACCGTCTAAAATTAAGTGGTGGGCAGTGGACGGGTTATGCAGTGTCTGCCGTGGATGATTTATGAAAATATTTAATTGGACAGTCCGCGAAATGCAAGCTACCTGTAAGTTGCTCCGCCTGGAATAATAGTAATTCTAAATGATGAGGTGACCTTTTTAAATCGCCGAAGGTGTCTTTGTTCCTGGAGAGTGACCTGCAGAGCCAGGCCTGCAGCCGGGTGATTAGCAGGCTGGCCGGGGTTTAGGTTTCTTTTGACCGGGGGCATTTTGTTTCAGGTTGTCGAAGCGCATCATTAAAAACGAACGCATCTTCGCCCAGCCACGCTTCTGCTAATTACAATCAGGAGCTGTCATTTGCCTGCTCTCTCCGTATTATACAAGATCTGACCAAAAACACTTGTGTATACACTCTGGTCCTCTCCATATTAGAGAGAGACCCTTATTTCAACATGTTGGCAATTTGTTCCCTTTTTTTTTTTTTCCAAAGGCACCATAACCCCCCATTAAACATTCCATACCGTAAGCGTGCGGCCTTAGAATTAAACCATTAGCCGCAGAGTGCTAGCCAAGTGCTGGTCTTTAATGTTTCATCAAGAAGGTATTAGGAGCTGATTACAGCGGCGTGATAAAAACGGTGTAGCGATCGATCTCGGCGAGCGCGGTTCTTTACGTTTCCTCTGTTGAATATTAAAATTGATCTCTGGGCCCCACGGCGGCCGGAGCAGGTAGCTGTGATTACGGGCGGGCCCCAGGAGCGATCGCCGGCGCCGTCCGCGCGACGCCTCGCGTCACATCCATCATCCAGCCCTAATCGCGCTTTCGGTCCAGCTTTCATCTTGGAAGCGGAGTGAGTCGCGCGCGGCGTCCAGACCGGTGCGCAGCGAGCGCTACGCGGCGTAAGCTAATAGCGCGGCGTGGCGGGTCACGCTTTACCAGTAAGCTCACAGCCGGCAAACAGGCACACCGCTGGCGAGCGCTGTGTGAAGTGCGCTGGCCCCCGCTGCCGGGCTCATGCATTCTTCATCGGTGCAGGCCTGGCTCATCCCGCCCGGTCTCTGCTGCCTGGCCTGCCTGGAAGGATTTCAGCCTCGCTGCGCTCCCTTTGATGCGGTCCGCTCGTATCCCCGTCCCTGACCGGGTCCCTTCTCACCGTCTCGATTAAATCATGGATGTAACGCGAGCGGGCAAATATGGGGGCTGGGGGGACACAGCCGGCCGTTGTACCAAATTCTGAACGGTAAATAAAAAAAGTTGACAAATATATTAAAGGAAAAACCTTCTGGACATTTCTTCACATTATGCACTGCATGACTTGATATCAAACATATTAATCCTTTGAACAATAGCCTTTTTGGAATGTTTTTTTCTTTCTTCTTCTAAGTCAGTGTTCTAGAACTCTCTGGAACACTGCTCTCAGTTACCAGCGCGATTGCTACATCAGCGTTAGAATGTTCCGTTAAGAACATTGTGATCACTTATTTGTGTTGTCACACCTTGAAGGGTTAAATAACCTCTTCACTTGTGGTTCCCGCAACTTCTCTCACCAACAAGGAGATGTTGTGTTAGTCCTTAGGTTACAGTTTGAGGTTTGTCACGAACGATCAATCAATCAAAGTGGCACCAGGAGCACTCAGTCGATATTCAAAATCACTGTGCGTGCATAAAGTTTCTTTTAATGATCAGTACATCAATATTCATTATTGCTCTCTACAGTTCTTCCTGTTTATGCGCTGGTACAATCCTACCGTCTGTCCCGGCACTTAAGCCAACAATGGAGCAGTAATAAAGACACATTGATCGCGCTCGTTTGCAGTTACCAAAACCATCCAGCCGGACGATTCAGGGCAGTGGTTGGAATTAATGAGCACATTTTAAATGTACACAAGGTTGAGAAGATGGAAACTTCTACTCACTCTTTGAAAAGTAAAGAACATCTACTGAGTTTGGCATCTGGCATCACACAGATAAAAAACAGAAATGAAGCAAAAAAAAAAAAAAAAAACCTGCTTGGGGCTGATTAAATCAAACCAGTTCATTTAGTTAACTAGCTTTAATCAGAACTCATCACTCGAAAATAAAACTCTTCTAACTTTTGTTGGCGTATTTGCAACATTTGGCCCTGGCCAGGAATGTTACAAAGTTTGTGATTTAACATATTCTGTACTTTTTTTATTGCTGGTTGTTTTTCTTTAGCTGAAGAAAAGTTCTGGGCTTTAACTCAAAGCCCCGAATGCTTGTTGCTGACACATTCATTTCCCCCCCATCAATGCAAAGTTAGATTGGACAACTAATTTTTCTGCTGACCGTTTAGTCTAGTTGTGGTGATGGAAGCACGGCTGCTCAGGTTTAGCTGACACGCAAACAGCACAACAAATGCAAAAGAAAGAGAATTATCATCGCTGAAATATACGTATCAGGCACATCCATCTCTCTCTCCTCATCTTTAACTCAGGGCCATTGGACCATGGCGCATGGCGACATGTCTGCGTCTCCATGTCAACGGTCTGTGCGGTGTGAGGAATGTCGCTCTCGACTCGCGAGTGAACGGTTAGCGGGGAGCGTTTGCGCGAAGCCCGGGGTCTGCAAATAACTCTAATTAATGAGCGGAGAGGAGCGGGAGGGGAGCGGAGAGGAGCGGGAGGGGAGCGGGAGGGGAGCGGGAGGGGAGCGGGGGGAGAGGGAGGGAGCGGGAGGGGAGCGGGAGAGCGGGGGGGGAGGGAGAGGAGCGGGAGGAGGGGAGAGGAGGGGGAGAGCGGGAGGAGCGGGAGAGGAGCGGGAGGAGCGGGAGGGGAGCGGGAGGGGAGCGGGAGAGGAGCGGGAGAGGGGAGGGGAGCGGGAGGGGAGCGGGAGAGGAGCGGGAGAGGAGCGGGAGGGGAGCGGGAGAGGGCGCGGGAGAGCGGGGGAGAGGAGGGCGGGAGAGGAGCGGGGAGAGGAGCGGGAGGGGAGGGGGAGAGGAGCGGGGAGGGGAGCGGAGAGGAGCGGGAGAGGAGCGGGAGAGCGGGAGGGGCGGAGAGGAGCGGGAGAGGAGCGGGAGAGGAGCGGGAGGGGAGCGGGGGGGGGCGGGAGGGGAGCGGGAGAGGAGGAGGGGAGAGGAGCGGCGGGAGGGGAGCGGGAGGGGAGCGGGACGGGGGCGCGGGAGAGGAGCGGGAGAGGAGCGGGAGGGGAGCGGGAGAGGAGCGGGAGAGGAGCGGGAGGGGAGCGGGAGGGGAGCGGGAGGGGAGCGGAGAGGAGCGGGAGGGGAGAGGAGCGGGAGGGGAGCGGAGAGGAGCGGGAGGGGAGCGGGAGAGGAGGGAGGGGAGCGGGAGGGGAGCGGAGAGGAGCGGGAGAGGAGGGAGGGGAGCGGGAGAGGAGCGGGAGGGGAGGGGAGGGGAGCGGGAGAGGAGGGGGCGGGAGGGGGAGGAGGGGGGGAGGGAGCGGGAGGGGGGAGGGAGAGGGCGGGGGAGGAGCGGGGGAGCGGGAGGGGAGCGGGAGAGGAGCGGGAGGGGAGCGGGGGGGGAGAGGAGCGGGAGGGGAGCGGGAGGGGAGGGAGGGGAGCGGGAGAGGGGCGGGAGGGGGCGGGAGGGGAGTCGGGAGAGGAGGGGGAGGGGAGGGAGGGGAGCGGGAGGGGGAGCGGGAGGGAGCGGGGGAGCGGGAGGGGGAGAGGGGAGCGGAGGGGAGCGGGAGGGGCGGAGGGGAGGGAGGGGAGCGGAGAGGAGCGGGAGAGGAGCGGGAGGGGAGCGGGAGGAGCGTGAGGGGCGCGGGAGGGGAGCGGGAGGGGAGCAGGAGGGGCGCAGGAGGGGAGCGGGAGGGGAGCGGGAGGGCTCTTATCTAAATGCCACAGCGCGTCTGGCTGCGCAGGTGCGGCTCTGTTCGGCAGCCCGGCCGTCGGCGGCAGCTGCACCGTGACTGGCGCCGCCGCTCCCCCGGGGACGCCGGTATCCAGCCGCCGTGGAGGCGCGGGGCGTCGGGGCCTCCTAATTTTCGGCAATAAAACGTGGAATTTGCTCAAACTGAACGGCGGCCAGACGAGCCCGTCTCTGGGACGCGGCCGGTCTCCTCCCTGATTGCCTCGGACGGAAAGCCGCTCGGTGTTTTTTTTTTTTTCCCGCGCCGTTGTCCTGGGATACGCGGAGCCGCTGCCGGGAGGGCGGGGAGCGAAGGCGGAGGGATTGATTGGCAGGCCGGTCCCGCCAGGACAGCGCTAACCGCCTCAGCGTTTTGGGCACACAGGCCCGCACCATGCCTGTTATTTTCCGTACCGGCTTTTTACCCATAAGGGGGAGTGAAAAACGGCGCTGTTATCTGTGAGAAGTTGATGAGGATTATGAAACTGACATGCTGGAGCACTCTGGGAAATGCAGTCCTCTGAATTATGTCCAGGTGTAGGTTGATGGTTCGTGCCATTATCATTGTCCACTAATAAATTAGTCATTTGTATGTGTGTGTGTGTGTATGTGTGTGTGTGCGTGTGACTCTGTACTGTATGTGAGTGTGTATGTGTGACTCTGTACTGTATGTGTGTGTGCGCGTGTGTGTGAGTGTTTGTGTGTTCCCTCTGTCAGCAGAAGCCTGTATGTATTCAGGCTTTCTCTTCCTGCCTGTTCCGTGGCGCTCCCTCTGGCTTCGGCCCTGAACGTGTATGGCCAGCAAGTTGTTTTAATGAAAGGCTTAATTAGACAGTCTGTGTGATGGCCTCCCGAAGGGGAAACTCACTCTGCAGCCGCAGGACACGCTAGCACAGGACCGTCTCCTCTGGCCCGCGCAGGGAGGGGGTCCACTGCCTTCTGCTGCGGATTCCAGAGTGCGGCGGGTGTCTTAATGTGATTTAATTAATCTCTCTGTGGAGTGCCTGTTGCTCAACTACCTATGAACTTATACAAATATTATTCCATCTTCTTTTTTATTTTTAGATAACAGACATTACTCTCACTCTTATTGGCTCACAATATATGAATACGCAATTGGTTGAAAAAAACCCCTCCCCTTCCCCCTCTCCCTGCCCCTCCCCCTCACTCTGCCCCATCCCCATCCCCCTCCTTCAGATTATTTTGTTCTGCATGCGCTGATTTCTCTTCCCTTAGCTCTCCTCTCGGAGTGCGGTCGGCGCCCTGCAGCTCTTGGCTGGAGCTGAGGCGTAATAACTTTGTGTTATTTTCCCTTGGGGTCGAGAGGGCGACTCTGACCTCTGCGGTGGAGCTCTCTGAGTGGGCCACGCTGGTGCTGATTGGGCAGTTTGCGTAAATGCTCCGCTCGTGTCTGAACGCTCATGTCTGATCGCTCGTGTCTGAACGGGGTGTTTTTTTGACACTGATTGGAGAGGAGGTGCGTTCTGACAAATCAATCAGTGGTTGAAAGGTGACAGAAGTACCCTTTTTAAAAGAAAAACAGAAAGCGTTTTGATAAGGGGTACTTAGTCAGAGATAAAGTCTTTGACAAGCGGGGGTTGTAATTGGTGGGTTTGTAAAAGGCTGTGGAGTGCCAGCGACTGAGACTGATGATGACTGTGTGCCTGGGTGGCAGTGTGGCATTATGGGTAAGGAGCTGGTTTTGTAACCTAGAGGTTGCAGTTTCAGATCCTGGGTAGGATGCTGTTGTCCCCTTGAGCAAGGTACCTGACATGCATTCAGTATACAGTATATCCAGCTGTATAAATGGAGGCTTTGTAATAAAATGCTAAAAGTTGTGTGTAAGTTCCTCTGCATAATTAATCTGTGAAATGGCAGTAACGAGTATGTGAGGTGACCTCTGGACGGCTAGTCTTCTGTTCTATCCTTCCAGAACCTTCTATTAATCTGTTGTTGTTTGGAAGGGCAAACTAACTGTTTTTGCCGAACGAGAATAGAAGCTACTGTGCCAATAACAATTTGTTTTTCGTTTTTTATTTCATCATGATAATAAATACGTTGTGAATTATTGCTGCCTTTGTGGCGAAGGTCACTCAGGTCAGTAAACATGATATTATGTGTGTGTGGTTTTGTTTAAACCAGCTGCTAATTAAGGCTTTGTGAAAAAAAAAAAAAAAACGTGTGCGGATTTTTTCAGCCAATCAGACGCCTCCCGTGAACCACTGGTGAGAGCCAGCCGGCAGCGGGCCCCCACTCTGACTGGAGTTTGACACCTGTGCTGCTGAGCAACAGGTACCCGGCTTAATCAAGCAAGGCACGCACCCCCATTATCCCCTAACGGCCCGCCCCAGCGCTCCCCCCCAACGCTCGCTAAACTGAACTACCGGGCGCTGTCTGACACTCGCAACCCCGAATTGGTCTTTCGTAACACGCAGGGTTGATTAGCATTTCCCTCTGTATGAGCTCCGGTTAAGCTGGACCCCCCCGTGTGACCCGCCCCCCGCCCCCCCGTGTGACCCGCCGTCCCGCCCCCCCGTGTGACCCGCCCCTCCCGCCGCCCGGTGTGACCCGCCGTGACCCCGCCCCCCGCCGTCCCGCTCTGGCCTAGCGCACCGCCAGCGGGGTCTGAGAGAGGAGCGCAGATGTGAGGCGCCCCCGCGGGGCCGCTAGCGGGTTTAAGATTCCGCACGGGACCCCCCCCCAGACACGTCCGCGTGGGGCCGCCCCCCAGGTTAGGCACGTCCGCGTGGGGCCCCCCAGGTTAGGCACCTCCACGCCCCCTCTGTCAGCTTCGCTCAGGAGATCCAGCGGCTGTGGCGGAGGCATAAGCCGACCGGCTGCTTCATCATACCACAGCTGCCATGACACTTTCTGGGCTCTCAGACGCCATGACACTTTCTGGGCTCTCAGCTGCCATGACATTTTCTGGGCTCTCAGCTGCCATGACATTTTCTGGGCTGGAAACGTTAAGCACAGCTGGGTCGCCTTCCATCCTGAAAGGCCTGTTTACAGCATTGGAGCACATTTAACACATTCATCACAGACCACTAATTGAGCCTGGCTTATCTGCTGAGTAGCACCGGTCCACTAAGTGCTGTGAAAATGTTGAAATTCATAAGGTATGAATTGCTAATCCAACTACTGTTCACTGCTGGAGCAACCGTTGTTGTTTATTTTTGTAAACGTTTTAACCATGATTCGGTTCCACGGTTTGTATCGACGCTCAGTTTTGTCGCTGGCGTGTACGTTTTAACGCCACCGTCTCACCTCCGGATGTCGGAGCAGCCTGGATTACTGCATGTGAGCAAGTGCTTTGACAGCCAGTCGCTTTGCGGTTCCCCGACAACTATGAACGGCGTGTGGAGTTATTTTGCGCACCGATCTCTCTCTCTCTCTTTTTTAAGTGCCACCAGCTCTTTCTGTGAAGAAATTCCGCACCCGAGGAATTCCTTAAATTATTCCACATTAACGACCTTCCTCCAGACTGCACTTTTGGATTCCTGGTGATGAAAGCTTTCCATTTTCCTCTGAGACGGTATAGTGCTATCGTGCTATCGAGCTACTCGTGCTGGAGCTGTGAGGCGTCTCTGCCCGCCGCGCTGCATACCACAGAAGAAGAATGTGGCTCTTTTAAATACGGGATGTGTTTGAGTGGATCTTTGCAAGGCCTTGCTCGTTTCCTGACCTCCGGGCACACGTGCTTGCGCACCCTCCTTCTGTCCCCACACACAGCCTAATGTTAATATTACCTCTTCTTTCTCTTGTGCTTTTATTCAGATGTTTTAGAGAACGCTGAAGTACACTTGAGACAAACGACAGCTCGCAAATTTGAAAACAAAACTGTAAAAGTAACCTGGCAGGTAGCTGACAAGTACTGTTTTGATGATACAATTTGTTATGGGGGGTGGACATGACTTAACACTGAAACATTTTACTGTGTAGGTACCCTACCCACCCTCTGTGTCGATTTTACCAGCTGGATCTCTGGGAGCAATAACAGTGAGGGATACGACACACTTACAGACCAGTAGAAAGTATAAAATGTCAAACCCTCTGACGACTTACTACCCTGGCAACTTTATCCACAATGTACAGCACTACAACTAGACAAATCTTGGCAGCAATATGACGCTGAACATTACTGGACCATATTGTAAATGAATATTGCTTGCTTGTAAATTTTGTTCCCTCGCTATATATTTTTTTATATCTTCCACTAGCATCTGACCATTAAACTTTGGGATTTATGTTCATAGCAATTTCAGAGAATATATGTTTTTGGTTATGCATCTCTTTAAGTTATAAGGAGTTTTAAAAGTAGTGCTAAAATATACACTTGGCAAATTCTCACCCCAAGCTGTCTGAGCAATGTGCTGGCTATCAAACCAGACATAGAAATGGTAATTAAAACTCAAATGAGAATAGCTAATTATAAGTAGCAATGGGATACATATATAATACTCATATAATTCACTTACATAATTTACTTTGTCTTGAGCTTTTTATGCTTGTCATATATTTACACACACACACACACACACACACACACAGGTTTTTGCTACATAGTGAGGACACATGACTTTGAGGGTATGGGTGGGGACACACTCACACACACACACTCACACACACACACACCTTGTTTGGTTTACGGTTTACTCTTCCAGTGTGGTCTCATACTGCTCCTCTGGGTAATAACACTCCCGTGCGTTCCTGTGGGATATTAATATCCGTGTGCAGAAACAGCACATGCCAAACCAGACAGAGGAGAGTGTCTTAATGGCTGCTAGAATAATTATGTAATTGCTGCCAACTCTCGCTCAACATCTTCCAGAAAGAGAAAGAGCGCAAAGCTGCTGTCATATTTATATATATATATATATATATATATATATACATATATATATATATAAATAAATAAAAAATCTTTTACAATGGAATGCTCATTTGTATGTTTTCCCCTATGCTACTAAAAGTAATTATGTCAGCAAGAACAATAACCTTCCGGCTAGCGGGTTGAGGGCCTAATTATACCCGCTGTTCTGTTGCTGTATCGTTTTTATTTAATCACATGCGACTTGCTCGCATATTCATTCAATCAAACAATTCATATTTGTACCACCGTGTTGGAAACATTCAAACAACAATTCTGCATTCTTATTATTCATCTTCCAAGTCTTGTCTGGCAAGCTTTCCGAATTATTTCAAATTTATTCAATTTACAGGCGACTTCGTTCTCCGGTTATGCGCATTTCTGTACGCGTGTAGGACTGGAGTCGTGCGTTACGCTTTGAAGCCTCTGTGAATGACAAGAAAGTCTTAATGCGAGATCCGTGTCGAACAAAAAGGTTTCATATTCATAACAGACCAGCACAAATGAACGCAATCGCATCAGCTCCAGGGGCAAACAGCCTCACAGAAAGACTTGAACATTTTGTTCTTGTGTAATTACGTTTTGTTATTCAGCATATGTGCGCCCAAGGGTTGTGATCAAGAGTTTGTGTACTTAAAAATAGAAACAATTATCCAAGGATAAAAGGTAACAGAGGATATAATCTCACACGACGAGGTATGAGAGTGTACAGTAGTTAGACTGACAAGATCTCTGCCACAGAATTTATTCCTCACCTGGGTCACTAGCTGGTCACTCCTGTGGCTTGGTTTGAACACAGTCTCTGCCTCTATGATACCTCCAGAGACTTAAAAACGCCGCTACGAAGCTTGGACTGAAAACTGTTTGGGAAATGAAAAAGCCGGGACGATTTAATCTCCTTTAGCCCACCGCCTTAGCCCCCCTGGGCCCAAATCAGGAGGACTGAGTACCTCATAAACAGATGAGGGTCATGCTGCAATGGGCCCCTGCTTGTGTATTTACATATATCTCTATGTGAGCACCGTCTAAGTATATCCTGTCATACCATAACCACCATACGGGGAGCCCTAACTGCCATTGTAATTAGATGGGGTCCTTACGTACTGCTTACATTACTTATGTGCATATTTTAAAACCTATTAGGTACCCCAGCACTATTCTGTTAAGCACTGAGCATTTTCCATGTCATATATATACTGTGTAAACTGTGTACTTTAATCTTTAGGATTGCAATAGCGTATGTACTTACCCGAGCACAAGTGTACTCACGGTCAGGTAAGTACGCGCAGTCATCTCGTACACGGCCGTTGAATTAAACCACTCTTTCTTCGTCCGATTTTTTTGTCCTTTCCCTGACTTACGGGCCCATAAAATACGACACTTCAGGAACGACAGACGACTTTCACGCGGGACGAAATGTATCCTGAGCTGTTGGAACAGAAAATGTCAACAGCTGCCAACGTGTACTCAACTTTATTTCCACATACTGCCGCTTAGGCCTCCATGTCAGGGATTAGAGATCTATAAAATTAGATTACATTACGTTAAATTAGATTAGACGCATTTTATTGTCCATGACTGTGGAAATTTGCCTTTGGCTGCACCCATAAAAAAAAAAAAAACATTAAATATGCAATTAAATACAAATGGACAAAGGAAATGTTATGACCAATAACCGTTTTAGGTGAAGCTGTTGGCTCTTGTTAAATTTGCAGTCAACTGACCTGCTGTTCCTCACCTGTTTGTTTGTTTTCTGTTTTTGGTTTCACTTCAAATTAACCATTTAAGGTGTAAAATCACAAAAATACGTGATTAGAATGTTCTTATACTGAACATTCTAATGCTGATGTCACAATCACTTCTTGTCACTGAAAGCAATGGGAGTTCTAGAACACATTCCAAGAAAAGCTACTCTTCAAAGTGTTAATGAACACAATACATCACAGTCTTGCAGTTTATGCTTTTACTCACTCCTGCTCTTTGCAGATATCTTTGAGTTTTTCTCCTGCTTTTACTGGAAAGAACTTCCACCCAGCTTCTCTTGACACCTCACTGCAGCATTGATGCAGAAGTTCAGAATTGTGTACGCCACAAATCTTTGGCTTTTGCGAAAGTGCAAAAGTGTGTCAAACATAAGTAGTTCTTTCTCAGACACAAATAGTTCCTTCTCGGTGGCGTTTAGTCAAAATCTAAGACCATTATGGGATGTGCATGCTTTTGCATTTCCCCCACGTTTCCAACAAACCAAAGTCAGATGCTGAAAAGTGAGAAGTGAACTGTCAGAGGATGATGAAAAAGAATAAGTCCCGAAAAATATTCCCTTGTCAGCTCCCAGCACCTCTCACACAGGCCTTAATTATTTCCTCGCAGATCAGAGGGCAAAGGCTGTACCCTCCAATGTGCCAGAAAATGGAACGAAAAAAAAAAAAAAAAAAAAAAAAGCTCCTTCCTCTCGCTCGCTCGGTGTTGCTGCCGTTCGTTCGTTCGTTTATTTATTTATTTATTTTGCTTAATGAATGAATATTTTCTTGTGGCGGCTGCGTTTGCGTTCGCGTGGAGTCTGCGAAGCGGAAACTCTTCCTAGCCTGAAACTATCATTTAATTGGATCGGATGAGACACTTGTAAATAAGCACCTTCTTAATTTTGTGTTTGTGCCTCTCAGCCCTCATGTGACTCACCTTGTTTCCCTGGACTTGGTGGGAGGCCGGGGAGTTTGTGTGGTGGTCGGGGTTGGGGAAGGGTGGGGGGTGGAGCGGGGGGCATCTGTGTTGCCCTGGTTTGGTGGGAGCAGGTTCATTAGAGTGGGAGAGCTAGACTGGGCAGGCTCTATCCAAAGGGCACTGAACCAGGCCATAGAGGCAATGAGCAAAACGATGTACCCAGCAATATAAAGCTCTTTAGTTAATGTCTTGCAGTGTGGGCCATAGTGCGGAGGCTTCCAGAATCTTAAATTCAGCAGTAGGACCACGTCACCGCTGAACCCCTTTCCGCCGGCAGCCGGCTGTGTGGGAGCCATTCGGCGACGGGATATCCATCCTCTTCCTGGACTTGAGCTGAGCTTGGCTCGGCGGGACAGGCTGGTAATCAAACCCGGGACCACAGTCAGCGCACAGCATTGTTTCTCTCGACCATCTGGACACTTCCTGTCCGGGGGAAATTAGGCTCATTTATCCAGGGGCGGAGCGGACCAAACCGAACCAAACCGGTCTGTTCTGGACGCCTTCGCCCCACCTGGGGATCAAAACTCTCTCTCACTTCATGATTTTTGTGATTCCCTTTTTTTCAGCTTTTCTGCGGGGTAAATGTCAAACACCTCCCATTGCCAGTCAGACTCAAGAGAGCGAGAACAAGACAGAAAGTAGTGAGACAAAGAAATAAAAGTAAAGGGAAAGAGAGTGTGTGAGAGATATTATGCAGCAGAGAGTCATTACTATTCTTCTTCATGTTAGTCATTTCAAGTCATATTGTACTGTACTTTATGTTTAATGTAATATTTTTATATATTGAACAATGTAATGCCAATAAAGAATTTTGAATTAAACTGAATTGAGAGAGAGACAAAGAGCCAGAGAGACAGAGACAGAGAGAGAAAGAGAGAGAGAAAGACAGAGAGAAATAGATAGGGGGAGAGAGAGACAGAGAGAGAAAGGGAGAGAGAGAGATAGACAGAGAGAAATAGATAGGGGGAGAGAGAGACAGAGAGAGAAAGGGAGAGAGAGAGATAGACAGAGAGAAATAGATAGGGGAGAGAGAGAGAGAGAGAGAAAGAGTGAGATACCTTTGTTACCTTTATAACCTCTGCTTTGGCAACACACGTACCTATGTGTGTCATACCAATAAAGCACTTTGAAATTGAAAATTGAAAGAGTGAGAGAGAGAGAGGGAGGGAAAGAGAGAGAGAGAGGGAGAAAGAGAGTGAGCGAGAGAAAGAGAGAGTGTGACAGAGAGAGCCATCCTGCAGCAGCCGGAGTCGGTCTGCTAGCTCTTCCCTCTAAATTCTCTCTGGCCTCCAAGCCAAGTCTCTCCAGGGCACAGATCAAAGGAGAGCGTCACATGGCAACCGGTGACATGACAACCCCGTGGCGGCCAAACGCCGAGGCTCCGGGCTCTTAGCCGGCGCCCTGTTGGCTCACGCGCCTCGTTTGCTTATCCACCTGCAGCCCGCGGACCGCTGGCGCTCTGGTCCTGGAGCAAGGACAAAAACATCCAGCAAAACTTTCAAACCGTCCCCCGTCCACCGCCATGATGAAACATATATATAATATATAAATATGGTGATAAAGATGGGTGATTTAGAGCACAGCACCACCTAGTCTGTCTTTAATACAGGTTGCTTTGAAAAAAATAGTTCAATGTTTGAGGCAAATGAGTTGTTCACAATTTGAACAACAAAAAACAAATGTCCTTCAAACCAAAAAGGTTTCCTGAAAATTTGACCATGCGAATAACAAACGTACCGGTCAGATGCACTTGCGTAAGCGTGCGTGCGTGCTAAATGACATCATCACTGTGTCAATTTGTTTCTCTAAAGGATATATTATTTAATGTGAGAAAAGAGGCTTATATCTGTTCGGAGCCAATGGTATTTTTTTGGTTACTTAGCAACGTGAAGAAGAGTCTACAGCCCAAAAGAAACCCTAAAGGTGTTTGGATATTATGGGCTCATCAGTGGAGCACTTCGGCTTGTCCCTGAAAGAGAGGCCTCATCAGGCACCTCATTAGTGACCTTCGCTTTGGCGATGTGACCACGCTCCAATGCCATCACCCTGCCGCCCCCCCCCCCCCCTCACTGAGGAAGACTTAAGGTCACCCCCTTTCCTGGTGACGGGCCGGATCCCCCCCCCCCCAACTCATCCTCCCCCCACCAGGGCTGAGAAACACGGGAGAGCGAGGAGGGAGAGGAGGGAGCGGAGGGAGCGGAGGGTGGCGGCCAGGGTGGGCGGTCAGGCGAGCGCGTCAGTGGGAGGGCGGGTGAGAGAGAGAGAGAGAGAGAGAGTGAGGGAGAGGGAGAGAGAGAGAGAGAACGAAAGAGAGAGAGAGAGAGAGGGAGAGGGAGAGACGGCGTGGCAGCTGACTCCTGTAATGAATAAGGATGTCGGCAGTGACGCAGCGCTGGGTGGCATGCGGGCGGGCGAGCGGGCGGGTGTCGGGGGCGGGGGGGAGAGAGAGGGAGAGGGAGAGAGGGAGATGGAGAGAGAGAGAGAGGGGGAGAGGGAGAGACGGCGTGGCAGCTGACTCCTGTAATGAATAAGGATGTCGGCAGTGACGCAGGTTCCCGTTAATCACCGGGGCTGCTGGCAGGTAACAGATAGGCGGATTGATTCAAGGCCACCTGGGGACAGGGCACTGGCAGGGCCCATTCATCATGGGCTGGACATCTACTCCCGGGGGGGTGGGAGGGGGGGGGGGGGGGGGGGGGGGGTGTGTGCGTGGACAGACATGGGCTGGGGGGGGGCTGGAGATGCTCCTGCCTTCGACACATCTCTGTGTCCGCTCACCTGCAACCACAGTTTACCTCACTCACTGCAGTTTACACCTGTCCCACTCCCCCCACCCCCCCTCCCTGGGAGGCGGTGGACCAGGAGAGGACAGAAGGACACAGCGATGGGGGGGGGGGGGCAGGGGGGGGCAGGGGGTGATGTATCCACCCCAGTAATGCCGGGCTCCTTTTGGTGTGCTGAGTTTATGACCTGTGAAGGTTGGGGAGGAGGGGGATGGGGGGGGGCGGGTGCTGAATGCCCGTGTTGTTCTTGGTTACAGGCGAGGAACACGGATCACCAGGCACACTTCATTAAAAGGCACCCACAGTAGGACGGAAATTCAGCCCTGGATTGCTTCCAAAAGTCCCAGAATTCTGTGCACCTGTGAACGTGGCCACAGATAGGAAGTGTGATGTGGCGTGTGCTTGGTATGGCCACATTTAAACTGTTTCTCATCATACTTATCATCCTTTTTTTGATTTACCTGCCATTTCATGGATTCAAAGAGATACCAGCCATGCTAAATTTCCACCATTGAGCTGCATTTACACATACTTGCTAAATTACAGCTATTAGATGTAATTCAGATTTTTCAGCCCTTTTAGTGGAATTTCCTTTAATACAGGCGTTCAAATTACTGCTCTGTATAACCGCGGGCATCCAAATACATCGCAGAATAAGTTTCTGTGGGTATTATTACGGAAGGAGCGTTAGCGTAAATCGCACGCTGGCAGCGCGCGGGTAGCTTTGTTTACCTCTAATCAGCGAGACGCGTAATTAGTGCTTTACGCATGAAAAACAGCATTAGCCTCAGAAACTGCGGTTGTGGTTTCGGTTATTTAGCAAACGCTCGGAGGACCGACAACCGCGGGCACTGAGCGCCTGGAGAAAGCCTGAACACAGGGACTGGGCCAACGCGCTCTGCCGCGTGATGTGTTTACACCGCCAGGCCTACGGTCGCTTAATAAAAAAGACTTTTCATTGCGGACCATTTTCTCCCATTCACGCTCTGTCAGATGAGCTCCGCGTTAGATGTGCTGGCTTTCAAGTAAACAGCCTTTTTCCTTCTGTGGTCAGCTCCACTTACTGCGTTGCTTGCCCAGTTAAAAAAAAAAAAAAAAAAAAACGTTTTTATCGCTTCATCTAGTTCTTCTAGGGCTGTGTTAACGCAGTGCAGTTTTCCTTGTCTAAACTGTCAGGCTTTCTAAAAGATAATGTGTGCAGTGGTTACAAGTTTTGAACACAACTAATTAGCGGGAAAATATTAGCCTCACGCTAGCCTCTCTGTGCTGGTTCTGCGGGGAGGATCCTCCAGAGAGTGCTTTTCTCCCGACTCCACCACTAAGTAAGGTCATGATTCCCGGTTACAATAACATGATTTAGCCTCTGGAGAGAACATGCTACATGGTAAAAGCCCCAAGCTTATAAAACATATACAGTGTACTGAGTCTCTATTGCCCTCTGTCTACACTAGAGAGCTTTCCCTGCCTTCTCACTGTAGCACCTGCAGAATGAGAAGGTTTGGAAGAAGTGGTGGTCTGATGTTTTTCTGTTGCCGCTCATAAAAAGAAAAAAAAAACAAGCTCTTTGGAAACAGCAGGCTCAGAAGTGGATTTTAAGAGCATATTTGATGCTTATCATGTGAATTAAATGGCATAATTAATAAATGTGCTTCAGTGGAGGTCCTAGTTAGCCTGTTCAGGCAATAAAACAATAAAAAACAACAACAACAAAAAAATGCTGCTAGCTTGAGCTAGCAGAAAAAAAGCCGGCATTACTTCTTCAAATGAACATTCAAGGTGAAAGTGATAATGGCCAGAATAATTTCTGTTGTGAAATGAGTAGAAAAATGTCTCTGAGTAGATTAGAAATATTTATTAAAATGACATCAGAAGTGTTTGCCATTGTTATTCACTGTCTGCACTAGGAGGAACAGTGGGACGTGATTTGCATGATTGCAGCTGGAAATATAAATGATCTGAAACTGTAGAAATCATTAACCAATAATTTATGACTCTTGAAGTTATACGGCAGCACTGCACACAATGATTAAAACGGTTTTGTTACAGTACACATAAGCCCTAAAAGCCTGACCATGTTCAGTTTGTTTGCAATATCTTGAATCACCTTTTAATTTGCATTGTTTTGTACCTTTATACTATAGGCCCAGAGGTTAGTTTCAGTTGCTATGCGTAAAGTTGAAAGTTCTTTTTTCTGTATTGTATACAGAATTATATGCATTGTAGTCTTTCACTGTAATGATTATTAGGCAGTCTGCTTTACTTTTTGGCAGACTGACTACCAGCTCAAGGCATAAGTTGTTTTTGCCAGTGCTTCGTAACAACTTGTGAAAACTCAGTTTCCCACAGAACATGCTACTCGCAGCCTCGCGAGTGGAGAACTAGCGCCTCTTGGGCTGGAACACGGCGGAAAGTGGGGTTGGGGTGGTTTTTCCATTAAGGAACACTGAACATTATCCTCCCAGGATCAAGTGTGTGTGTGTGTGCATGTGCGTGTGTGTGTCTGTGTGTGTGCGTCTGTGTGTGTGTTGGGGGATTGTTTGTGTGTGTGTGTGCGTGTGTGTGTATGTGTGTGTGTTGGGGATCGCTTGTGTGTGTGTGTGTGTGTGTGTGTGTGTGAGTGTGTGTGTATGTATGTGCGTGTGTTGGGGGAACGCTTGTGTCAACTGGAATAGCGATTTGGAGATGACCCAGGGCCTGGCCAGCGAATCAGAGGAGACCTGTGGAAAGTGTGTTTGCGCTCCAGCACACACGGGAGAGAGAGAGAGAGAGAGAGAGAGAGAGAGAGAGAGAGAGAGAGAGGAGAGAGAGAGGGAGAGAGAGAGAGAGAGAGAGAGGGAGAGAGAGAGAGAGAGAGGGAGGGAGGGAGAGAGAGAGAGAGAGAGAGAGAGAGAGAGAGAGAGAGAGAGAGAGAGAGAGAACACTCGGCATTCCCATTTACACCACACTCCAGAACAATGGCGCCCAGCGGGAATACCGTGAGAGGATTAAGAAACGGAGGAAAGGTTTTTTATTTTCTTTTTTTAATTTCCGAATCAGTCACATAAAACATTTGGCATATTTCTGGGGGGAAAAAAAGAGAGACTGTTTGTTCACTTTCACTGACCTGTATCAAAAGGAGTGCTTTGGTCCCAGATCCAGGAGGGAAACGCGTGCTGCTGGATGACTGTGAGGTGAAAGTTCTGGTCGCGCTGATGTTCTGATATTCCTTCGAACCGGCGTGGGCGCCCTTATTATTGTTTAACTAGCTTCTCTGACTCAAATCAAAGAAATCAGTCTCCGTGCACCCACACATTAAATTTAATCTCTTTTTTTTTTTTTTAAACAAAGTGCTCCATCAAACACAAAGGCTTCCAACCTCAGAGTGAAAAATATTCCTCCTCACTTTATAAGGAGAATTTTCACTTTTACCACGTACATGAAATATTCATTTTCATTAGACGAAAATGAAAATGGCCTGCAGAACCTGCTGCAGTGAAACTCTAAGCAATCTCACATCTTTTCATCCTAAGACTTGACCTTTCTGTTCTTCGAGCACAGATTAAATTTGGCGTTATGTATCAGAAATCACGCTGGCGCACAACGTCACGCAGATTCCTGCCCCGGTCAGCTCAGTTCTGTGCCCCCCCCCCCCCCCCCCCCCCCGGCTGAGGTTATCTTAATTGCTGATGCAGTGGTGGGGGGGATGAGGAACTACTCTCGTTTCCAAAACTAATGAATACCAGCACGGGGCCACAAAGACCGTGTTCAATGGGAAAAAAGAAATATTTTAAAGACAATAACTTCAGCTGTTGTCTTAGTTTGTTTCAAAAATGCTCCATTAGGTGAATACATTTTCACTGGCCTTTGAGCGGAAATGGGACCCCAGCAGGTCAGCTGACGCAGCGCGGCGTGGCGCTCGCGTGCGGACGGGAAAGGCGTGGCTCGCTTTCACACCGCGCGCGCTCCGGTCTCTCTCCCAGAATCCTCCATTCCCCAGGCGTGCCGGTCTCTCTCTCCCAGAATCCTCCATTCCCCAGGCGTGCCGGTCTCTCTCTCCCAGAATCCTCCATTCCCCAGGCGTGCCGGTCTCTCTCCCAGAATCCTCCATTCCCCAGGCGTGCCGGTCTCTCTCTCCCAGAATCCTCCATTCCCCAGGCGTGCCGGTCTCTGTCTCCCAGAATCCTCCATTCCCCAGGCGTGCCGGTCTCTCTCTCCCAGAATCCTCCATTCCCCAGGCGTGCCGGTCTCTCTCTCCCAGAATCCTCCATTCCCCAGGCGTGCCGGTCTCTCTCTCCCAGAATCCTCCATTCCCCAAGCGTTCCGATCTCTGTCTCCCAGAATCCTCCATTCCCCAAGCGTTCCGATCTCTGTCTCCCAGAATCCTTCATTCCCCGTGCGCGGGTTTCCGCACACAATGGCGGCTCGGCGGTAATGGAGTTTGCCGTGATCCGCGCTCCGCGGTGGAGGGGTGGAGCGGTGGAGGGGTGGAGCGGTGGAGGGGTGGAGGGGTGGAGCGGTGGAGGGGTGGAGGGGTGGAGCAGTGGAGGGGTGGAGGGGTGGAGGGGTGGAGGGGTGGAGCGGTGGAGGGGTGGAGCAGTGGAGGGGTGGAGGGGTGGAGGGGTGGAGGGGTGGAGCAGTGGAGGGGTGGAGGGGTGGAGGGGTGGAGGGGTGGAGCAGTGGAGGGGTGGAGGGGTGGAGGGGTGGAGGGGTGGAGCGGTGGAGCGGGTGGGAGCGGTGGAGGGTGGAGGGGTGGAGGGGTGGAGCGGTGGAGGGGTGGAGGGTGGAGCGGTGGAGGGGTGGAGGGGTGGAGCGGTTCCAGAGAAATGAAAAAGCTGGGCCCGGCCGTGTGACGGGGGGGAGAACGCCGCGGGAGTAATCTGATTCTGAGATGATGTGCAGCCACAAACTGATCATATCAGAGCTCCTGTTTTCACATATTGGTATAAATGCCATTTTTACCCACCCCACTCCTCCAAGCTCATTTCATTCAATATAAACCACAGACAAGGCAGACTTAGAAACGGATAAAATCCCAGTCACCCCCCCCCCCCCCCCCCCCCACAGTCACCGCCCCCCCCCCTCGCCACCCCCCACCACCCCACCTGGAGATGTGATCTAATCACAGTATGGTGGTTCAAAAATGTAGATGATTGTGAGATCTGCTGTTTGAATTATTCATCTGGGCTCCTATCGAAGTGTACTTTGGACTCTTTGTAAACAGTAACCATATTAGACCCCCCCCCCCCCCCCCCCCCCCCAAATAAAAAAAAACATTAAAAAATGTGAATGATTTAACAGTTCCAATCCTGTTCTCTCTGGAGCTGGGTCCGGGATTTGTTTTTCAAAAAAAAAAAAAAAAAAAATACTCTATTGATTTAAAGAAACAGAAATGAAATAGAAATCAGATTTTTATGTGAAATCTGGTTTGACTGCAACCATTTCTCATGTAGACCCAGAAGAATGAATCTGGCTATTCCTTTAGTTTGCACTCTGCAATTTCATTTCAGAAGGAAAAGTAAGGAAAGCCTTTTCACTTCTTTACTGATGCTTTTTTCTTTTTGTTTTGAATGCCAAAAACATCTATTTTGCTCTAGCTGAATGTGTCTAAGTAATAATGCATACATAATGAAGAAAAATGAATATATTTTGAAGAAAATTCTTGTCCTTTCAGTACTTTGTTGCAGTTCTCTTTCCGCAGTGAGGCCCTGCTTTCGGTGCTGAACTGCAGTCCGTCCTCTGAGCTGTGAATGCTTTTTAGTTAAATGTCTTTCGGCGAACTGAAATATTAGAAAAGTTGAAGGCGATGTGAGAAACACCTTTTTTTAAAAAGTGCTTTCTCTGCGTTTCTCTAGAGCCGAGCGGTTCAGCGTTAGCCGAGCGGTTCAGCGATACGAGCGATTTCGAGCGACTGTGACACGCAGAACCGCTGGGTTGTCCGTTGTTGCCACGGAGACGGGCCGAGAGCGCAGAGCGTGGATATGATCAGGTTCAAGGTTGCGCGACCCGCACTGACCTCAGCGCTGAATAGAAGTGAGGCGACGCCTCCGTCGTCCGTAGGCCCGCGGGCTCCACGCTCCCTCCGGTTCTTCGTTTTGGGGAAGCGAGGGGCGCGGGGGCCGTTTGTTTCCCCACGGCGGGACGGCGACGGCGTGGCGCGGTTTCTCTGGCGGTCGCCGGCGGGTAATGCGTATTCAGCACGACCGGGAGGAAGGCCCGGGTTCTCCCCGGGTTCTGCTCGGGTTCTGCCCGGGTTCTGCTCGGGTTCTGCTCGGGTTCTGCTCGGGTTCTTCCCGGGTTCTGCTCGGGTTCTGCCCAGGTCCTGCCCGGGTTCTTCCCGGGTTCTGCTCGGGTTCTGCGCTTCGAAGAGAACCCGGAGCGCTGCGACGGTGAGAGAGTCAGAAGAAACGGGTGTGGGGATGAGCGGGGTCACCTCTTTATCGGAAGACGGAATAATATAAAAATCCTGCCTGACCTTTTTTTTTTTTTGAGATTCTTTGGGAATGTGGAGCTGGGGACACCTGCGGGGGAACGGGAACATAACGCAGCAGGAGATGAGCTTGTGTGGTATCAGGGTGTAAGTGCAGCTCGAGAGCGCGTGTGGGGGGGGGGGGGGGGGGGGGGGGGGGGGGGGGGGGGGCTGGTGTCGGGGGCACTGGGGAGACGGGCCTCAGGGGGCTGAACCTGTCACGCACATCTTCCTCTTCTTTCCCTCAGAGTGCCCCACGGGGCGGAGGGGCCTCTGGGGGGAACGCGACACGACAAAACACCGTTTCATAGGTCAGCCGCTCCTCAGGTCTGCTCAGACCCGCCGTGGGCCTCTTTACTGGCAGGACTCCTTTTTTCAGTACTTTCTCATGACCATTTCAATTGACTTGTTTAAATACATTGTGTAGTTTTTCCACATTTACCATATGAACTGTATCTTAACAAAGATTTAAAAAACAGGCTTATGTTCTTGTGGCAGTCGGTCCGCCTGAGAGGCGGATTGGTCTCAGCTGCGCCGGCTGGTGGAGAGAGCACACGCACCTGGGCTGCGTTAGCTAATCAGCCCAGGTGCTTAAAGGTGTGCTGCTCTCCACAGTTTGGGGCTGAGACCGGGAGCTAACACTGAGAGAGAGTTTTGTTATTTGATTTTCCTTCAATTTCGGTTTTGTTTCTTTTAAAAAGACAGAGAAATGCAAACCCCCACTGAAAAGTCAGAGGAGCTGGTCTGCTGGAAAGCAGTCCAGCTACTGAGCGGGGAACTGAAACAGTTGTCGCTCTGTTTTACTTTCTTTTGTCTTCATTATTTTAGTTTGTTATTTTAGTTAATTTTTTTTGCCTGGAACCCGTGAGGGGGAAGGGTGAAGATGGCGTTTATTTTATTTTGTGTTTGTGTGGGTGCGCTCTCTCTCTCTCTCTCCATGCGACAGACAACGGTGTTCCCCTGAACTGCCGCATCTCCCTCCCAGGGGTGTCACACTGGCGTGTGTCTTTTTAAAAGATATCAGGGATTTCACAATTAAATTCTTTGCGTTTTTAAATGCTGCATTAACACTAATGCCTCACCACAGGTGAATAGAAACAATAATTGGAGAGGAACTCCTTATCAGAGTCTACATTAATCTTTGAATCGTCATAATCAAAAATGCAGACTGCTTTTCATAAAAAGTTATTGAAATCCTTAAATAAAGGCACCTCCATTTTTAACTCAAAGGGTCTTAGAGCAAGAACGCAAATTGTTTGCCACTTAAAATGAACAATTACAGTTACCACTGGATACCTGGTCAAGGAAAATCCATTGGGGTTTTTGGGGCATGACCAAAGATGACAGATTTTTTTATTTATTTCAAAAGCAACGATGAAAATCAGCTGTTTCCATCGCTGGAAAGGCCCTCGTCCACTCGGAAATACTCTAGTCGTTGAGCGACAAATATAAAAAGATAAAGAACGCAGAAAGGCCTGCCGGCCTTTTGTTCGCCCGGTAAAAAGGCAGAGCAAACACGGAGCGAGGCTTATCATGGGCACTGTAAGCGACCGGCTCAATGGTCCGGGAGCTCCTTCCATCCGCCCTCATATTTCAACTGTTCCATTACCCAGTGAGCAGAGTACCGTGGGCTCCTTACAAGAGGGAACTGTGCAATTTCCCTGCCTGTCTGGTGCATGACACGCTTCCCATCCTTCCAGAGCAGAAATAATGATGGCAAACATCGTATTTCTCATATCACTCCATGTCAACTTTTTAGCACAACACTGCTTATCTGTGCAAAAGTTAAAATAGAAAACAACATGCACAGTGAATGTGCAATATTTTTGTGCTTTTAATATGTAGCAGAGAAAAGAAATTCAATTAGGATGCCTCATCATTGTAGGGCAGAGGTGCACAACTCTGGCCCAGAAGGTCTGGTTTGTGTGCTGGTATTTGTTCCAACCAATTACCTTTTGTTTTTTTCCCTTTCTGACAGCTCTATAAACTACGCTAGTTCAGTCCTGTGCTTGAGCGCAGTAAAAATCTTTACGATTCCCCTGCTGTCTGCAGCTGTAGCCTGTGCTTATTCAAATGTCAGATCAAAACTTGATTGAGCTAATTAAGTCGTTAAGAGCAGAAGCTGGCGCAAAATCCTGACACGGATCGACCCTTGCTGTTGGGACGTGATCATAAACACAAAAGTTCTGCGCTGCACACTCCTAGAAACCAGCCTAAACTGCATCAGTTGCAGAAGGAACCGTGGGTACCCCCAGAGACTGCTGCCACATTTTTTTTTGTCATCCAATCACAGCCACAGAAGTCCTTACATGCTAGGAGGAACGCTGACGAGTTTGTGAGCTAATGAGCCAGTCAGCGTTGTCAGGCAGCTTAACCTTCATTAACTTGAAAACACACTCATCCGAAGCCCAGGCTGCTAAATTGCTAACGAGCCAGCTTTCCCCTCTTTTTTTTTTTTTTTTTTTTTTTTTTTTTTTTTACAGTTTCTTCCCAAATTGAAATTGCCTGCCTGTCTTCAGTCAAAACTGCGCCGCCCCCGCGGTGTATCGAGACTAGAAGCGCTGCAGCTGAAAAGGGCCAATCGAATTACAGGAAAACGTTATGCAACGGGAAAGGCTTGTGCTGATTGGAGGAAAGGGCCGATGGCTGTGAGAAACTAAGGCAAGGGACCCTGGCCAATGTCGACCCGTGATTGGACGAAGCCATTTACATTACATCGCGTTACGTTACATTACGTTTATTTGGCAGACGTTTTTATCCACATTTGCTACAGCTGACCTCTGGCCGTGGTAAAGTAAGAACGTATCTAAACCTGCTGAGTATCTGCCAAGACTTAACAGTGAGCATCGTAACCAGCTGAGGTGCTCAGAAGTGATTATTGAACTGGATGAGACAGAAATGACGAAATATCAGCGCCTTCCTCCTCAGATAGGAGATTTGGAAATGTAACAACTTGGCAATAAGCAAAAAAGAACGAACATGGCTACAATGCTAGCCTGCTAATTGGCAAATCGGAGCTGGATCCATTTGTATTACAGTATAATACATATAAAACAAACTGCTTCACTAATGCAACTGCAGTATTCATTTAGAGGGCTGGCGCATTAATGTTTCCAGATGTACAATGGGCAGAAAATGAATGGGAAACAGAGTGCCTGTTTTGCTAGCTTATCATATGAAAAATAACATTAGTGATTAATAAAATTATTTTCATACATTTTTTTTGGCCGTGCTCTCAGGAAAATATAACTCGGTTGTTTTTTAAAAATCTCATTGAACCAGTAATATTGCCTGCCATTTATGATGTATACTGTATGTATGACATTTATGTAGTAATATAATAATAATAATAATAATGTATACGGTTTTACTGTTTCTTTTACTTGGTAATCATTAGCATCACCCTGTACTCCTCTCTGAATTAGCTGGGCTGAGAGCTTGACTGGGAGGCTTTTAGAGGAACGCCAGCACAGCGGCGTGGGCTGAGGACCTCTCCACGGGTCCGAGCGAGGGGCTCTGCTCTGCACGGCTGCCTCTTCACGCCCGAGCTGAAGGGCGAGAAGCGTGCCGAGATGTTCCGCACAGGGCTGGATAAAAAGAGCGGCCCTCGTGGATAATGGCTCCGATCGCTGTTTTTTTCTCCTTCTGTGAGTTAAGATGAAAGTGAGAACGAGGGTGCCGGTTCTCCGGAGCGCTCCTCTTATTGCGGTCTGACGCTGTGTTATGAGTGGCTGAGGAGCCTGTTCCTCCCCTACGCTGTGTTATGAGTGGCTGAGGAGCCTGTTCCTCCTCTACGCTGTGTTATGATTGGCTGAGGAGCCTGTTCCTCCCCTACGCTGTGTTATGATTGGCTGAGGAGCCTGTTCCTCCCCTACGCTGTGTTATGAGTGGCTGAGGAGCCTGTTCCCCCCCTACGCTGTGTTATGAGTGGCTGAGGAGCCTGTTCCTCCCCTACGCTGTGTTATGATTGGCTGAGGAGCCTGTTCCTCCCCTACGCTGTGTTATGAGTGGCTGAGGAGCCTGTTCCTCCTCTACGCTGTGTTATGATTGGCTGAGGAGCCTGTTCCTCCCCTACGCTGTGTTATGAGTGGCTGAGGAGCCTGTTCCTCCCCTGCGCTGTGTTATGAGTGGCTGAGGAGCCTGTTCCTCCCCTGCGCTGTGTTATGAGTGGCTGAGGAGCCTGTGCCTCTCTGACGCTGTGTTATGAGTGGCTGAGGAGCCTGTTCCTCTCCGACGCTGTGTTATGAGTGGCTGAGGAGCCTGTTCCTCCTCTACGCTGTGTTATGATTGGCTGAGGAGCCTGTTCCTCCCCTACGCTGTGTTATGATTGGCTGAGGAGCCTGTTCCTCCCCTACGCTGTGTTATGAGTGGCTGAGGAGCCTGTTCCTCCCCTACGCTGTGTTATGAGTGGCTGAGGAGCCTGTTCCTCCCCTACGCTGTGTTATTATGATTGGCTGAGGAGCCTGTTCCTCCCCTACGCTGTGTTATGAGTGGCTGAGGAGCCTGTTCCTCCTCTACGCTGTGTTATGATTGGCTGAGGAGCCTGTTCCTCCCCTACGCTGTGTTATGAGTGGCTGAGGAGCCTGTTCCTCCCCTGCGCTGTGTTATGAGTGGCTGAGGAGCCTGTGCCTCTCTGACGCTGTGTTATGAGTGGCTGAGGAGCCTGTTCCTCTCCGACGCTGTGTTATGATTGGCTGAGGAGCCTGTTCCTCTCTGACGCTGTGTTATGATTGGCTGAGGAGCCTGTTCCTCTCTGACGCTGTGTTATGATTGGCTGAGGAGCCTGTTCCTCCCCTACGCTGTGTTATGAGTGGCTGAGGAGCCTGTTCCTCTCTGACGCTGTGTTATGAGTGGCTGAGGAGCCTGTTCCTCTCTGACGCTGTGTTATGATTGGCTGAGGAGCCTGTTCCTCTCTGACGCTGTGTTATGATTGGCTGAGGAGCCTGTTCCTCTCTGACGCTGTGTTATGAGTGGCTGAGGAGCGCGTCGCGCCGAAAGATTACAGATTTCAGAAAAACGGGACGTTAATTGCATCGGTTCCTGCCCTCTTCGTATTGTTAAGTAGCACAGTGGACTGAGAAGAGCCAGTATCGATTTTAGTCTGACCCGGCTGCAGGCTGTCCAGAAGCCAAAGCGCAAGATTTGATTTCAGATAAAGTCGGGCAAAGGCCACCTTTTTGGGGGTGATCCGGCTAACGCCTCACCGGTCATGTCCGGTGAAGACAACCCCTCTCCTTCACCGCCACTATCTCCTCCTCTTCCTCCTGCCCAGCTCAACCATGCTCTGCATTTCTGCACCTGTAAAGTACCATAACTGTGCTTGTGTGTGGTAGTGACGGATTTGCTGCTGTCGGTCAATTAGATGGCACTGACAGTGGATTCTAAAACTGCTGTGTCTAAACTATAGGTAAAAATATACTGTGAAAGGAGAGCAATGTGGGAATTACAGGTCATTTATAGGAATTACAGGCGGTTTCTCTCTCTCTCTCTCTCTCCCCCCACCTCCCTCTCTTTATTCAAACAGGACATATTGAATCTTTAATCTTCTTTAAAAGGATAGTACATTAGTCTGTAGTACATTACACCACATCTTGAAATAAAAAAGGAGAAAAAGCACATGCCTGTCAGGATCTAGGCTTTTTGCTCTAGCAGTAAAATATAGCAGCAGAAGGCTGGGCTACAAGGCAGAAAGGATTGAGTATAAATCATAGCCGGTTATATTGATGTTATACAATACCTCTCTCTGTGCTCAGAGTAATGTGTGCAGTTCTGGGCAGCACAATACAAGAAAGATGTAACAAAAAGTTACAATAAAAAATAAAATAAAAACATGCAGAGAAGAGAAAATACATCTGTTAATTTCTTGTCTTTTGTTTTAGGATTAGCAAAAGGAAAGTACATACATCTCATTGAGGTTTTTGAGTTTATAAAAGGGATTAACAAAGTAGACTACAGACATTTTTTTTTTGGTTGGGGTCTGGGGTCTGTCAGAAGAGCAAGGGAGCATGGGTAAAAATGTGCTAAAGGCCAAGTCCTCTGGGTTAGCTGGTGTTTCTCAGGGAGTTGTCAGCACATGGAGCAGTTTACCAGATACCAGAGCTTTGGGATATTCAAGCCCAGGACTGATGCTGCATTGGATACTCTTAAGTATTTAGGTAAAAGATTAACTTTTAAAGGTCATTTTCTGTGTTTGTAAGGAAGCTAAAGTAGGTTTTTCTTTCATTGGCTAAAAATCCTGCAGTCTATTGAGAACCCCCAAGCTGGTTGGCTAAAAGTTAGGGTCGTGGCACCCAATTTGTCACTCTCAGAACTGTGGAGGAACATTTTTGTTCTTTAAGGAACTAATTGCCCCCACCGAAAAAGTCCAATAATGTTCTTTGGGTACTAATGAGTGCCTTTTAAAAGCAAAAAAAGGTACACATTTATTATTAAACCCATGGCTAAGGGTGCAATTTTATGTACCTATAGAGCACCACCCCAGTGACAGGCATTGTATCTTTTTCGACTTTTTCCTGCCTTTCTCCCTGAGTGTGTGGGTGGTGGGGATGGCTCTGCACATGTAAACATGCATTTATGCTCGTATGAACTCTCTGGGAGACAGACTGCATTGCTGGCCGTGCTGCAAACACAATTGTGTAAGAACACAGTTCCTACCTGTGAAGTACAAAATGTGCAGAGTTGTCATGTTAAAAAATAAAAAAATGACATGCGTGTACATGCGCACGCACGCACGCACGCACGCACGCACACACACACACACACACACTCTGTGTTAAATCAACTCATACAGAGTACTTATGGTCCCTATTGGACTCATTTGTATTCTGCTAGTGTAGAGTTTACACTGGGCATGTTATCTGCGTAGGACGGCTCACACCTGCCATGTCATAAGCACGCCAGGCACAACCGGCACGGCTGTTTTTAAACTTCACACCTGCTGATGCCCACATGCAGGATGGCCCACAGCACGTATACCCGGGGAGTGGAGCGGGCATCCGGGGGAGCGGGCAGGATCGTTAGAGCTGGTAGGGTGCCCCCGTGAAGCCTGTCAGAGGTAATAGGGTGTGCCCGTGATGAATGAGTATTTAATCACTCCTCCCCACCGGCTGTGTGCGCTCTTACCTTGGACCCGCCTGTAATCCGTCAGCCGCAGGTCACATGGTGCGGGAGAGCGAGCGCACTCGCTCTCTCTCTCTCTCTCTCTCTCGCTCTGCCGCAGAACGACGGCGTGCGGGGACCGCGGCGGGTCCCGGGCTGGGGGGCTGGGGGGTGACGGGCCGCGTCAGCGCGATGGCAGGCGCGGTGAAGAGGAGAGCGCCCCCCCCCCCCCCCCCCCTGGGGGACCAGTTCCAGACAGCGCTGTGAAGGCTGTGTTTACCTTCATTTCAGAGCCCAGGGCCCCAGAGACGGTGCCGGTGCTTGTGAGGGGCGAGAGACATGCCGTCCTGCAGCCACTGGCTCTCTCTCTCTCTCTCTCTCTCTCTCTCTCCTGCTGCCTTGCATTCTGGATCCTGGCTCTCGCGACAGAGCAGAAATGTGGGCGTGGCTAATGGTTCTGGAAGAGTATTTTCAACGCAGCCTCTCCAGATCGTAGATTTTAATCTGAGCAACAGCCACGGTGTTACATAACAGAGAATGGCAGGAGTCTGGACTGTGACATCACAGGAAAGGTCCGACAATGCTAACGAACCTGCAGGGGATGACATGACTTCTGAGGCCCGTGGTTGGACATGCCTACTGTGACATCACACCTGTTGTGACATCACAGGAAAGGCCTGCCGGAAAAAAAGCTCAGACTTCTATCTGCCTGCTCTGCAGGCCCACCGCACGCACGTGTGATCCTGGCTGTGATTCTGCTGCTGCAGACACATTTTCAGTGCCGGGTAGATATCGCGACAGCCCCGGCTTGTGGAGGCGCTGAAAGGCCAGCGATTCAGAAAAGGCCGTCGTTAAATTTGAGAGGGTATCTGGCTTTAACAGTCTGAGGCTCGTATAACGTATGGACGGCATGAGGTGTGTGGATGCCTGCGGACAGCACTTCCACATTACCCCCCCATTTCCAATTTAAAAGAAATAAAAGTTATTTATTTTTTACTTGACTTTGTGTGGCCGCTCTGTGACTCCAGGGCCTTTAAGAAAATTCTAGCGGTGGAAAATTGGGCATCTTTGGAGCGGACGTATATCTTAGCCAAACACAGTATATATGACTTATTCAATCAACTGCTGGATACTCACTTGTGCGGTTCCTCTCTCCACAGCAGCGTCTGGCCCTGTATCTGATTCTGCAAGCCCTCTACAGCAGGGCTGTTCTGATTCTACAAGCCCTCTACAGCAGGGCTGTTCTGATTCTGCAGCCCTCTACAGCAGGGCTGTTCTGATTCTGCAGCCTCTCTACAGCAGGGCTGTTCTGATTCTGCAGCTCTCTACAGCAGGGCTGTTCTGATTCTACAAACCCTCTACAGCAGGGCTGTTCTGATTCTACAAGCCCTCTACAGCAGGGCTGTTCTGATTCTACAGCAGGGCTGTTCTGATTCTGCAGCCCTCTACAGCAGGGCTGTTCTGATTCTGCAGCCCTCTGCAGCAGGGCTGTTCTGATTCTGCAGCCCTGTACAGCAGGGCTGTTCTGATTCTACAAACCCTCTACAGCAGGGCTGTTCTGATTCTGCAGCCCTCTACAGCAGGGCTGTTCTGATCCTGCAGCCCTCTACAGCAGGGCTGTTCTGATCCTGCAGCCCTCTACAGCAGGGCTGTTCTGATTCTGCACCCTCTACAGCGGGGCTGTTCTGATTCTGCAGCCCTCTACAGCAGGGCTGTTCTGATTCTGCACCCTCTACAGCAGGGCTGTTCTGATTCTGCACCCTCTACAGCAGGGCTGTTCTGATTCTGCACCCTCTACAGCAGGGCTGTTCTGATTCTGCAGCCCTCTGCAGCAGGGCTGTTCTGATCCTGCAGCCCTCTACAGCAGGGCTGTTCTGATCCTGCAGCCCTCTACAGCAGGGCTGTTCTGATTCTGCAGCCCTCTACAGCAGGGCTGTTTTGATTCTGCAGCCCTGTACAGCAGGGCTGTTCTGATTCTACAAACCCTCTGCAGCAGGGCTGTTCTGATCCTGCAGCCCTCTGATCCTGCAGCCCTCTACAGCAGGGCTGTTCTGATTCTGCAGCCCTCTACAGCAGGGCTGTTCTGATTCTGCAGCCCTTCCACAGCAGGGCTGTTCTGATTCTGCAGCGGGTTGATACTCCAAGGTCTCTCGCACTATTCGGATGTGACTGGAACCTCTCATGCCTGCTCCTGTGCGAATAAACTGCTCATTTTAGCCTTTATAGAGGCGTAATTCTCCAGGTGCTGGAACTGGCCCCTTAAAAACCAGTGATGATGCTGGATGTGTGCAGAATCTGTGCTTTCTCTGTAGTTGCTGTGTTCTCTTTCAGCACTGAAGGGTGCGTGCGTGTGTGTGTGTGTGTGTGTGTGTGTGTGTGTGTGTGTGTGTGTGCCCCGCAGTACCCTATGACATAGTTTTGCACGAGCGTCTTCTCACATTTTCCGAAGTCCTTTTTCTTGAAAGGATGTTAAACTACATTGTGTGGAATTGATTTCAAATTCTCCGAAAGAACACATCGGTAATCTGTTATTCAGGTGATATTTAATTTCATGAGACTGCATCTGCGGAAATTGGTTTGTGTTTAAGAAAGAAAAGAAAAGAGGATCTCCAGATGGTCTCTGTATTTATCTGGTGTTTCTGTGTGTGATTGGCTTGTGGTGTTTCTGTGTGTGATTGGCTTGTGGTGTTTCTGTGTGTGGTTGGCTTGTGGTGTTTCTGTGTGTGGTTGGCTTGTGGTGTTTCTGTGTGTGATTGGCTCGCTGAGCCCTTATCTGTGGCGGTTCCTCCTGTCTCCCCTCCGGCTGAGTCCTTGGTGGCAGGAGTCTGGCCGCGTGGCGGGGAGAAGCGGGCGGGCGTGGGTCTCCGGCCGGATCGGGCCGGCGGTGGCGGTCTCTCTCGCGGATCTGGGCTTCTCGCGCGCTCAGGCTAACTGGCGGCGAGCGCTTCAGGGAGGGGGGGCGCCGTGTGGCTCCAACGCGGGCGGCGTGGCCCGGGCCGACTCATCTAAGCGAGGGTCCAGAGACGCCTCTCCTCTCCGGGGAAACCGCGGGCGCCGGAATGATTATTTATGCGCCGTTTTTAAATTTTTTAATTTTTAATTTTAACCCAGGGCAGGCTGAGCTTGATGGGAGGTGGGAGGGCAGAGCCCAACACGCGGGGTCCAGGCCCAACACGGGCCCCCCTCACCTGCATTAATTCAGTCCCGTAGGAGGCACACATCGCCGCGGCGACCGGGGAACGCAGCCTCCTCTGGCAGCTAACTGCCGTTGCCACGGTAACGCGACCTCCTAAACGCGCGCGATCGCGCGGTCGGTAACGAAGGGAGGCGGAATAAATTCGGCGTCGTCTCGTCGCGGCTCGATTTCCTGGAGGAGGCTGAACGGGGGGGTGGGGGGCTGGGGGGGGGTTCCTGTTTCCTGTGAAACACACATTACCGAGGCCAGGTCAGTTTATTAGGAGTCAGATGGTTCTGTTTTCACAGAGAATAAGGAAGCTCGGGTAGAACTTCTGAAATTATCTACGTTTTCCCTGCGTGTGTCGTCACAAGCCCAGCCCCCCACAGCACAGGAAGTGAGGGAACCGCTGAACCCCGCCGTCAACTTCGCTTAAAATCTCTCACCTCCATCGCTCTTACGCGACGAAGCCGGAACGCACCTGGGCTGCTTTTCTTTTCCGGGAGCAGGAGTGTAGCAGGATGAAGCCGCAGTGAAGGAAATTAGGGTCTGAGCTCCTCATCGTGTGATTACAGCGCTATGTACCGTCTCATAAACACACGACTCCGACGCGCTCCACACAAACAGGAGCCGCGTAAATATTTGTCTGGGCTCTCAAACCCAGTCCTCCGTAAGCCGGGACATCAGTCCCAGTGTCCCAGCAGTCCCAATGTCCCAGCAGTCCCAGTGTCCCAGCAGTCCCAGTGTCCCAGCAGTCCCAGTGTCCCAGCAGTCCCAATGTCCCAGCAGTCCCAATGTCCCAGCAGTCCCAATGTCCCAGCAGTCCCAATGTCCCAGCAGTCCCAATGTCCCAGCAGTCCCAGTGTCCCAGCAGTCCCAGTGTCCCAGCAGTCCCAATGTCCCAGCAGTCCCAGTGTCCCAGCAGTCCCAGTGTCCCAGCAGTCCCAGTGTCCCAGCAGTCCCAGTGTCCCAGGTGCAGCGCCTGCGTTAGGAACAGCAGGTATGCTATGCTGGGAGGTGGGGGGGGCAGTGTGGAGGGAGAGGTAACCGGCTTTGTCAAACTCCTACGTAACTTGGCCTTCTTCTGAACATGCGGCAGCTGCGATACTCATTTAAAAAGAAACCCTTTCCATTACCAGCACCCTGAAAGCATCTTTTCAGCCCACACTTCTTCCATCGTTTTTTTAATATTAAATTTTCCGGTCGCCTTTTTTTTTATCCTGGTAAAATGCTTTAGATGTCGTTCTGGCTCCTCAGAGCGATAGTGGCCGATGTAATGGGAATCACAGGAACTGAGGATTTGAGAGGAGACCGGGGGGCGGGGGGGGGGGGGGGGGGGGGCGGAAGGGGGGGTGTTGTTAGGGGGCAAAGGGAGTAGGGGGGTGTTGACACTGTGAGGATTTCTGAATGCCTCACATACTGTAATGCTTCTCAATCACAACATGTTTTTAAACCGGAACCAGCAGCGGCCTCCCACGCTCATTAAGGACCCCTCTGAGCGGCGGCCTCTTCCCGCGCGCGGTGTCCAGGTACACAGACAGAGCGGCGGGGGCGGCTTCTCGCCGACGGCCCAATTAACCCCCGCCGCGCTCGCTCCTCGAGAGAGAGAGAGAGTCGGGCAGGACGACGGCCCCCAAAGCCGCGCCGGTCCCCTTTCCTCCTCTCACCCAGCTGATGAAGGAGAGCTCCAGAAGGAGGAGGAGGAGGAAGTGGAGAGGAAAAAAACGCCATCGCAAGACAAAGAGCAACAGAGACCGTGACATGGCGAGCAGCTCTCATCTGAGAAATTCAGGCCGTCTGCACCCCTCCCTGATCCTGCTGAGCGGACTGAAACGGGTCGCTATGGACCGAGCAGAACTCCTCTCGCATGCATTTGTAGTTCCCTTTGCATTTGTAGTTCCCTTAATATCCTCTCCTTTGATCTTGGTCACGTGACGGTGCCACCAGGTCTGCCGAGTTGATTGACATGCGGCTACTGTTTGTGGGGCTCGAAGTGGCTCTCCAAGTGTCACCATGGTTTCACACGCCTCTCTGTTTTCACTGAAAGGCACCCCCCAAAAATCCCTCTCCCTCAAATAAAGCACAGCCAGGATGGGCCTGAGGTGTGTCATTTCAGTCATCATCACACATTACCCTGCGTGCTGCTGTTTAAAATTAAAACCCTAATGCACGCTCTGCTTCCCCAGCCTCCATTCGCTCTGGGATTTGTTTCCCTGCGACGCAGTAAGCAGGTCACATCTCTGTTCCATTCACTCAGCTGGGTATTTACAGACACACGGTAACCAAGGGTGTTACGTGCGGCAGTCCAACCTGTAAGCCTCTGATAAGAAGCCCCCTGCCTCTCCGATCGCTAGGCAACACAGCCGTACACATGCCGCGGCGGCGCCACCCTTTGCAGTCCATCCCCACGCTACAGAGGCATTCAGCTGTGGCACAGGAATTACAGTCCACACCCCTCCATGTTACAGAGCTGGAGACAGGCTTAACCACATTAACGATATTAACCCCAACCCCAACCCCAACCCCAACATCAACCCAGCCCATCAACCCAAATCCAAGTGAAAATAAAACAAAAAGAAAGGACAAAAATGCAGAAATAAACTAAATCAATTTAAAGCAATTAAAATAACAAATATAAAATGAATAAATGTTTTACAAAATTAATGAAGACTAAAAGGCCTGCCAGTGGTTTGAGGGCTGTTGGACAGCTCTCAGCACATTGCAGCCATATTACACAGATAAATTATTATTGGAGACTAAATCTATAAAATGTTCAAATAAAATTTGTACCAATGAAAATGCGTTCCCTGCGTTCTGTGCCACAACTGAGACTCATTTGTTAAGAATGGGAGTCTTGGGAAAATGAGATACATTCATGAAAAGAAGCAGACCTTCAGTTACAGAATACTCGCCAAGGCAGTGAGCTGGGATCCGTAGTAATGCCCTGTTGCGTTTGGGAGTTGGATAATGCCCTGTTGCGTTTGGGAGTTGGGTAATGCCCTGTTGCGTTTGGGAGTTGGGTAATGCCCTGTTGCGTTTGGGAGTTGGGTAATGCCCTGTTGCGTTTGGGAGTTGGGTAATGCCCTGTTGCGTTTGGGAGTTGGGTAATGCCCTGTTGCGTTTGGGAGTTGGGTAATGCCCTGTTGCGTTTGGGAGTTGGGTAATGCCCTGTTGCGTTTGGGAGTTGGGTAATGCCCTGTTGCGTTTGGGAGTTGGGTAATGCCCTGTTGCGTTTGGGAGTTGGGTAATGCCCTGTTGCGTTTGGGAGTTGGGTAATGCCCTGTTGCGTTTGGGAGTTGGGTAATGCCCTGTTGCGTTTGGGAGTTGGGTAATGCCCTGTTGCGTTTGGGAGTTGGGTAATGCCCTGTTGCGTTTGGGAGTTGGGTAATGCCCTGTTGACTGGTGAATTGCTGCAGAGACCCTTCGAGCTCTGAAGACCAGGCTTAGCACTGCTCTGGATCCTATTCAGTCATCCAGGAAAAATTCGTGAGCCTAAGAACCGTTCTCATCATCAATCTTTCACAAGACTTCATTTATAAGTCTTATTTAGTTTCTGTAGGTTGAGAGAGAGAGAGAAAGAGAGAAGGAGAGAGAGAGAGAGAGCTTCCAAAGGCCTGCTTTTTTATGCCAAAAGCAGGTTTTTATAAGCAAAACAGCCTTGCCCTTTTCTCTAGCCCTTGAGAGGCCTGAATTCTTTTGGGAAGAAGAAAAAAAAGAAGACTAAGACCTCCCTCTTGCAGAGATGATTGTGAATCAATAACAGTTACTTCACGCCACACTTTAGCAGCGAGAGACCTTGGAGAACACAGAGGGACAGAGGCAGGTGGGGGGGGGTTAATGATCATGACCAGCCGAGCCCAGGCACCTTCGCAGCAGACCCCCCACCAGGCAAGGCCTTTTCCCATTGGCGGCCTGAATGACTGCACCGCCCAATCACAGCGCACAGCCAGGAGGCAACATTTAGCCACTGAGATGACTAAGCTGCATATCTATGCATATCTATACAAGAAAAACTGTGGTCCTTCTATTTTTAAGAATTTATTCCTTTTTTTTAACCCCTGATATTTTAGGTAGCTAATACAAGTACATATCAAGAGCGGTCTGTATATACATTTATGACTGCCTGTTTTATATATAGATATATACAGGCTGAGATCGTTCTTAAAATACTTTTGTCTTAAAGGCTAAGATGTTTTTTAAACCGTAAATGCAGGGACTGCCAAGCCTAATGTAACATAAAAGCCTGCTCATAGTCCATCCTGCAGTGTGTTAACCAGAGCATTAGCCAACACTGTGGGTACATTAACCAGAGTATTAGCCAACACTGTGGGTACATTAACCAGAGTATTAGCCAACACTGTGGGTACATTAACCAGAGTATTAGCCAACACTGTGGGTATGTTAACCCGAGTATTAGCCAACACTGTGGGTGTTAACCCGAGTATTAGCCAACACTGTGGGTACATTAACCAGAGTATTAGCCAACACTGTGGGTATGTTAAAGCGAGTATTAGCCAACACTGTGGGTCTGTCCGTACAAAGCCCCAGGCTACACGAATGAGTCCACTCCAGCTATTTGGGTTACCCTTCGGGCTAGTGGAATAGTGCCAGTCTTCTTCAGCTTGTTAATATTAATGAGCGTACACTGGGCTGATGCCAGATGGAGACAGGAAGAGGAGTAAGCACATCCAAACATCTGGACTTCCCTTAGACTTAGACTCACTGTATGTGCAATGCAAAATCTTAACGCAAAAATATTTAAAGAACACCTACTGTGGGGTCTCTCTCCTGTAAACGAACTAACAAAAAAAACCACAACAAAAACCGATGATCAGCCCAAAGCCATTCTGTTAGCAGGCGTCTCTAAGTGAAGCTTTTATATTAGGTTTTCGGGGGGAAAAGTCAATTCGTATTTTAAACGATGACTGATGAAATGCATCGGCTCACTGCAGCACACTGAATAACACAGTTAGACTCCCGTTTGATTTCCTGACATAACAACGCTAAAACATTGTTTTAAGTCAGCTGAACTTTAAAAAAAGGAGTTGACATGACAAAAGGAAAATGTCTGCGTCGGTTTTGATCCCTCTGTTTGCTTTTACTTGTCGTTTGCTTCCTCATTACTGGGAAGATTCTGAGGAAAAAGTCAAAGAGGGAAGGCAATCGGGGAATATACATAAATTATACAAGTGTTTAAAAAAAAAAAAAAAACAAAAACAACAACTTCCTGTTGCCACGCTAAAATAAATCAGTTAATAGCGTTCCGCCGCGTTTAGACTGGCCTATATTGCCGTGCCTGAATAATGCAGGACATCAGTGGGTTTGAAAAAACATTTCTCCCATCAGCCAAATAAATGACAATCGCAAATACAAAGAAAAATATCGGCCCGCGTTAACAATGACGTTCTCAGAAGGCAGAATTCTTGAAACTGTTTTTCTTCTCGAGTTTGAGCCGTGTAATTATAAACAGGGAAAGCAGACGCCAGCCGGACGTTTCTCAGCTAAGAGCCGCGGAGTTTTTATGGAGCGGCTTTTGATCGCCAGTTTAAACTCTCAAACCTCCCTCTCGCTGCGCTTCACAAACACTAGAGTCAAAATGCCCATTTTGCGGTTTGGCCACAACATCCACGCTGCCCCCCCCCCCCCCCCACCGCCCCCCGGAGTATACGGTGTCATTCCGCGACGCCCCAGCGAAGCTTGCAGAAGAGCGCAGGATTATTCTCCGAGGCGGTCCCCTGACTAATTGAAGCCCTGGCCACTGCAGCATTGCTGGGGCTCGAGGCTTTGCAGCGATGCATGAACACAGCCTGCAAGCCTGTCCAGATTGCAAATGAAAGCAAATCGGCGATTGAGGGGGGACTATGGGAGGCCCTGCTGGTCCGTGCCAGCTCTTCTACAGTACACTGCGTGTGGGCGGGTGGGTTGGTTGGGGGGAGAAATAAAGGGCAAGACTGAATCCCTTAAAATCCCAATGTTTTCCTGTTACTCTGTTGTTCTTTCTTTTGTGCTCTTGTCCGGCACTGGTGGCATTGCTCAGGCATGGTAAATCAGGGGAGAGAAGCATCATTGTACAGAGTAATAATGGTCTTTATCACCGAGCCGCTCTGGCAGAAACAGATAGCTCTTAATGTGACCGATGGCTTCGGAGCAAAGAGGAAAACCAAAAAGAGAAAAAAAATCTGGGCTTCGGCTTGCATTCCCATGCCTGTGCATGAATGAACTCACTCACTCACAAACACATTCATACAGGAAAGCATGCCTGCATGCGCACACACACACACACACACACACTCACACAGACACGCACACACACACACACACACACACACACACTCACACAGGAAAGCATACCTGCATGCACGCACACACACACACACACATGCACGCACGCACAGACGCACACACACTCACAGGCACATTCATGCAGGAAAGCGTGCTCGCATGCATGCACACACACACACACAGATACACACACTCGCACAGACACGCACACACACACACACACACTCACACAGGAAAGCATGCCTGCATGCACGCACACACACATGCATGCACGCAGAAGCACACACACTCACAGGCACATTCATGCAGGAAAGCATGCCCATGCATGCACGCATGCGCGCACACACACACACACACACACACACACACAGAGACACGTGCAGTCAGGAGAATGAGATTCCTTTTCCATTTTACTCTCCCCTGCCCTGCCATCGACAGGCACCACTTTTTAAGCAAACACACCACTATTAATCACATTGTAACATTATTACATTAAGTCACACCCTGCTTTTTCACATGTGTGTGTGTGTGTGTGTGTGTGTGTGTTCTTGGTTCTGGTGCAGCCTTTAAAACTGCAGCCAACGCCCAGGCATTTGAAAACGAATCGAGATTGCTTTCCCCCCCCATCGCCTGCAGGGGGCACTGTTGTCATTCAGTTAATCGGGCTGCTTGCACAACAAACATCCACAGCCAAGGTAGCTCAGATGGGGAATATCTCCAGATTGACTCTCCATTACAAATGCTTAGGGGACCACAGTCTTTGAAAGTGAAATACTCTCGGGTTCCTAACTTTCACCAAATTAATCTGATTATGCCCATACTGGCAGAGTTTTGTCTTTTCTTAATACCTTTCAGTCTCGAAACAGTATGACCGCAAGACATCTTATCCCCTGGAAGAAGCCGGCTTTGCAGCATACGACACATTTCACACTACTTGCGCGCGTGTGTGCGTGTGTGTGTGTTTTGTTTACCCGCACAGACACGCCGTAGCTCTGCCTGAAAGATGGCGGTAAAGCGGGACGTCTCTGTCAGTAGTTACGCGTCTGTCTGCTCGGCGGCGGCGGCGGCGGCGGCGGTAATGTACGGCGAAACGGCGGGAGGAAGTCACAGAGCGGGCCGAGCCAGCGCCTCGCGGGCGAGCGGCTCATCAACGTCCCGCCAGCGCTGTCCCCCTCCCCCAAAATCTCTCCCTCCCCCCCCACCCCCTCCCCCTCCCCCGTGCCGCACGCACCCTTTCTCAGGAGCTGGGTGCGCGAACAGGGCTCCTGCCGCCGTGACCTTCTCCTCCTGTCCATCAGGCCCACGGCACATCTGTTTCATTAGCGCGCGCGCGCGGCGAGCGGGAGGCTAATTAGCCTAGCCCGGGCAACAGGGGGGCGATATCTGCGTCCCAACTGACCGCTTCGCCAAAAAGAGAAAAAGAGAAAGAAAAAGCAACAGTGCAGCCATTTTAACAGCATTTTAGGGGAGTAGTTTACATCGAGGTCATCAATATAAATCAGGGATTTTTAGGTTAAACGAAGTAGCCGGAATTCGAAATTCCGAAGAAGAAGAATAAAATGGTTGTTTTTAAACATTGTGACTCTTCTTATCCAAACTGCCATTTTGATGGGTGACCAGTAACACGGGACACCTTGCGTAACAAAAAAAAAAAAATCTCTGTCACGGGGACTCCAGCTAATTAGGATTTTCAAGGGTTCTCTTTTAATTACTGAGGTAATGAAACGAGATTCTTTAATCAGCACACATCAAAATAATGAGTGGTGACATGCGAATAGACGCGGCCCTGCGTTTAAATCATAGAGGAGCATGGGTGATCTGACAACAAAAGGAGCGCAAACAGATGAAATCATAAAGTCATTCATCCAGTGAGCAAAAAAAAGAAAGCTTCACTGAGTTTCATGTGGTGACGTCCTCCTGATTTCAAACTAAGTTCCCGGTGACGCAAACGTCTTTTTGTCCTGTGCGTGTTATGTTTCTCCACAGCTTATTTAACCAGAAAATGGCGACATTAAGGAACACCGAGGTTCTACGCAGGACGGGAACACTTTAGAAATACACCATCAAAAGAAATGCCTTCTCATCTGCCTTCAAAAGAGAATCCCATCCGATTGGTCGAACCATTTGAAGAAGATCGGGCTCTTGAAGGAGGAGATGGGAGAGGTCATTCTTTCAATTATAGTTGCTGGAATTTAAGAGCTGCTTTTGAAGCAGATAATAGAAAGAATCCTTACAATGGAAACATGTAGGATTTGCAAACATCTTTACAGACTATACTTCAATGCGTGCGTCATGCATTATCAACCCGTTCGATGTGCTCTTAGGACATACTGCATGCATGTAGTGGGTTGTGTGACTGAAAGGATGTATGTGGTACAAAGGAAAAAGAAAACAGAATCCCTCATAATGCCACACATACTTCCTACATACTGTACTTCATTGTAAGATTTTATTTGTTTTGTTTTGCTCGCTGTGGTCATTGCCAGGTCTCAGAATACCGCTGATGCGTTCAACGCGACGGTACACGCACCGTCGACGCGACCAATCGCCTTGCCGCGTCGGACGACTCGGCCTCTGCTTTCACGCTTCGGCCGTGAAGGTTCTGAGCATCGCCGCCAGGCCAGTCCCCGGGGGCCACGATCGGCGGCCTTTTTAACCCCCAGCCGGACCGATGGGTCGCGGACGCGCGGACCGTGGGACACGCGGTCGGGCGCGCTCGGAGAGCGAGGTCCGCTCGGCGAGCAGCGGGACGGATCGGAGCGGCGTGGCTTTAGCAGCGCGCCAGATGTCGAGCCCGCGGGAGGGAGGGAGGGAGGCGGAGCTCCTGGGTGCGAGGGGGCGCGAGGGGGGGCGAGGGTTTGGGCGAAACGGCGCAGCGGCCCGGTTGAGGACGCACAGCCTCGCCATCCTGAACAGCCGCACACGGTAGCATCGCGTTCCTCACAACGCTTCTGGGACTCATTAAGGAGAGACTCCTGTTGTCCATCTGTTCCTGCCACTCCTGCTTAGGAAAATCACTTGATAGTGTCAGGTTAATTCAGGTATTTTATAGAGTTTCGGTTTTACTTCTACCGTGAGTCTTTTTCCTCTTCTTAGAGTGAATTATGGACGCAATCTTTATATATTCAGAAATTGTATTTTAGTTGGAACAGTTATCTTGCTCCAGTGCTTCAGTGATGTTACATCTATATCTAAACCTGAGAGGTTGTTGGCCAGGACCCTATTGCTTGCACTTATGTTTCTCCAACATCGTAAGTTGCTCTGGATAAGAGGGTCCACAAACTAATGTAAAACGGTCCACAATAAGGATAATAAGGTATGTATTCATGTGTATAAGGGCGGGTGCTGGGTACTCCTGTCGTCTGGATTTGCATTCTTCTGTGTTTGACGCACTTCGACCCGGCCTTGTGAAGGAGGTGGCTGAGCGTTGGCAGCGGGGACAGGTGTTCCTCCAGGTGCCCGGCCATTTTCCCGCTCTGCCCACCTGGCTCTGGAGGCCGGATAAAGCCAACTGCCGTGCTGTGCGCTGGAACCTCTGAGCCGACCACTCGCCTGGCTAAAGTCTCCGCCAAACCGCTTTCTGTTTCCACCAGAGGAACAAAATAAAAGCTCAAATCGATCAATCAGTGTTAGCATAGCGGCAGCCCGGCTTGTTTGGGCTCTTATCTGGGAACGATAAATCCAGCCTCCCCTCCTTCGGGAGTCACACAGCACCTCGAGTTTAACATTAATAAACTTTTCTTCGGAAGGAATGAGTAGCATTTCACTTCATCCCTCAAAGATCAGAACAACCAAACAAAAAAAAAAAAAAGTAATAAGTCAGTCCGCACATTTCACGCAATCCTGCTACAGGTCATTGTGAGTGAGACCCGACACCGTGACCCGCGTTTCGTTCACGTTTCGTTTATTTTTAACTGATTTCGTTGGCCCAGTTCGTCACGGCCTGTGGAACGGAGCCGCTACCTGTCAGCACAATCTAATCACACTTCGCCAGGTTCGCCTGGCGCAGCGAGCTCGGTTCTTCTGGATCGGGAACAGAGGTGACGAGCAAAGAACAGGCGTCAACCTGAAGCAATGCTTTAAGGAAAAACTCAAATATAAAATAAATAAAAAGATCTATTTTTTTATTTTTGCCCTCTGACGACAATAATATAAATTCCCACGGAATTCACTGCTTTATGAAAAAAAGTGCTCCTAAATGTTAAAGAAATTACTCTTGATGATGTAATTCCAAGAAAAAGCTAGGAAGAAGTCTGCAGTTTAACACAAAAACAATATAACATACTTTATAATACTCATAAATAAAAAAAATCTAACTTTATTTTGTTAGATACTACCACGATAAACATGACAACGTATGCATTTAATGAAATGGGGTACATTTTTAGTTATGGAAACCTTTCAATCTCCAAAATGTTATCAGTAATTAACATATGATATAATAGGCTATGGTTAAAAAACCCTGAAGATCTGCAGTGCTTGAATGCAGCCTCCTGGTCTGTAGAGCAGTTTAATGCGTATGTCCAAAATATGGCCGCTCCTAAACCGGTCTTCCAGCGTTGCCGTGGCACCAGGCAAACCGCCTCGCAGGATCCAATTTGGACTCATCCGATCACAGAACCCTGCGGACGGCCCGTGGGGTTTGAGTCGGGTTCAGTGATGGCTTCTGTCCCCAGCGACGCGGCCGGCTCCAGATTCTGCAGCTCTTTCAGCACCAGTGACCCTCACTGTGCAGACTCTGGGCACGTCACCGCATATAACACACTCCCCCATGGCATTAACACCACACCTGAGCTGAACACACACACACACACACACACACACACACACAGTGTACACACCATCCACCCACACACACACACACACACACATAAAGTGTACATACTTCTGTTCTGATGAGAAAAAAAAATCCATATCTGAACATGTATGTCAAGCCACATATCCTTAGACCAAGGCCCCCCGAAGCTGTGGTCACAGATAAAGTGAGTCTCAGTCTCAGGAAGTTTGCGATCCGTGGCTTTATATAGTGCTTTATATAGCGCTGATTTATAAAGGCTTGATGTGTCCAGTAAGGGTTTATATTTTTTTTGTTCTTACCGAGGCACCAAAGCTGCCTTTTATTTCCTTCAATATTGCACATTAAAGGCTACAAGTCCGCTGCGCTCGCTTCCACAGAGGTGCGCTGCGTCTGAGAAGCTGCTGGGACCCCCTCGCTTCTCGTATCCGCCATCAGTGTTGAAATCGGCGGCATGGCGAGAATAAAAAAAAGTTTGGGTTTATCTGGTAATATTTGGGGGAAAAAAAAAAACTTTATAAAAATGATTTTTTTTAAATCGAAAAATGTGTGCTTGTAAGCTGTTGTCATACAGCTGGTATCGGACCGTAGCTGAAGCAAAAGTACTGAATGACTTTCACCCCCCCAGTTTTCCTCATTATAACGAGGCAGAAATAAGGGGGGTCGTCCCGTGAATCCAGGCTCCATGCGCCCCCAGTGAAGACCGAAATTAACACTGGGGTGCTGGCCGGCCGTGGCGACTACACAGGACCTCCTCTCCGTGTCAAACTCTCTGTCCTCCTAGAGAGGGTGGAGAACGCACCCCCCCTCATACCCCCCCCCCCTTATCCCCCCCCCCCCCCCCCCCCCCCCCCCCCCCCCCAGCCACCTACCGCTCCGTCTCCCTCCGCTTCCCTCCGTGACCTTTTCGGTGGAGGTGAGGTGGGGAGAAGGCCGGGCCGTGGGGAGCAGAGCCGCCTGTAAAACACGGCCAGGGTTCGGATCGGACTCGCTCAGGCCGGGCGCCGCTACCGTGGAGAGGTCGCCTCGGTAACCTGTGTTACTGTCCCCGCCGAGGCTCACTTACGGGTGTTTTGGAATTTGTCTTCCGAGGCCTTAGAGATGGGACACTCAAATCTGGCCCCTGGGGACCGTAGCACTGCTGATTTTCATTACACCCCTCTGATCGGGGAGCGATTCACACCTGGCGCAACAGGTGAGTGTAATCCCTGTCCAATCGGTGACATCACGGGAGTATGGACTGTCGGCCAGAAGAGAAACCCAGCAGTGCCACTGACCTTGAGAGCCTGGTTTGAGTGTCCCTGACTTGGAGCTCATTTTATAGATGGGATGGATGTCCTCTCCATTGCTGTTGGTATAGCTGCACTAATGGAGCCAGTCTTGTTTTGCACATAAATGTATTTTTGGTTCTCTGCCGCAAATCCAATAAACACTGCATATAGACACATCGGTCCTGTAACCATTTTTATTAATGAGAAAAATAAAAATAAAAATGTGAAACTTTTTGTTGAAGGTTTCCTTGAGGAGAAATTGGCTCATTAGGCAGTGTTTGATTTCAAACTTAATTTAAAAGCAGTTGTCACCAATTCATTATCACAGCTGTTCCTCATTCTTTTTTTATTTTTTCGTTTTGCATTAGAGAATAATCTTTATCTAAAAATAGAAAGCCAAATAGCAATTTACCGCCATTGCATTTTCACTTATTTAGAGGATTCAGTGAAAACACACTTCAACGACATTCAGTTTGAAATATCTTATAATTCAAATTCACTTTTTCGGAGAACAATACAGGGTTAATATTAAATGTCAGAGAAACTAACATTTATTGCAATGCTGTTGCAGAGGACTGTACAGATAACACGGGTAGATTGTAGGTTTCCAGTTGACCAGAGGTGGCGCTATTGAGCAGTGAAGCAGGAAGTGACACTTGTTGGCTTCACTACTAAGAAACCGAAGCCGAAGCCATTTTACATAGCTGCCGATAGCTTGACATGGATGCAATATGGATGTAATTCCTAATCCACTGTGGTAGGTATTAACCCAGGTCGTCTTTGATTGTAGAAGCACAAGGAATCTGAAGACAGCAGCAGATAAGATACCAGCGTTACCTACAGTATATACAGGAGGCTATGATTGGTCTCACGCTCCTAAATTTAATGCTTACTGCTATAATTTAATTTCAGCATTAAAAAAGAAAAAAATATGTATATATGTTTTCGGAAGTTAAGTTTGCATTTCGCTGTGAACAAAGCCTTTTTAATCCTTTTAGTCCAGCACAATTCAGCTTTTTGGCTGCAAGCTGAACAGTGGCGTGCATTTTCCCATGCTACAATAATCCAAATAATCCATTAGCGAGTTTTGGCAGTGCTGACTACCCCCATCCTCATGCAATAAAGCCAGAGTGTTATTTTAGCAACGGCTATCCGCACACAAGCTAATGCACCGCACTTACACTGTTGAGATTCTCCCGTGTTAAAAAGTCAACTTTATCTGAGAGGTGCGACTGCAGAGACAAAAAAACATCTTGTCTTATTTGATTTCATTAAGCCAAGTGGCTCTTAAAGGAAGGGGAACATTTGGTAAATACGGAAGTCTTGCGTCACGAACACTGAAAGAAACAGGGCTGATGTGCTTCGGAAGATCCACAGCTCTGAGCTTGTACTTTAAGTACTCCCCCCCCCCCCCACACCCCACACCCCAATTTGCCAGTGAAGAGGGAGAGCTAAATAAACGAAAGCTGCCGTGCTGTGCTCGGAGTAGGATAATGATGCGGAGCTGTCAGAACGCTCGCTGCCTCAGGCACAGACCCCCGGAGCAGAAATATGTTCTCAGCCCGCCGTGGAGCCGGACCGTCTTGATTGGCACGGGAGAAGCTGTCTGTCGGAATGCCGTCGGAATGCTGTTCGGAATGTTGTCGGAATGCTGTCGGAGAGCGTTGCGTCGCTGACCGGAGAAATCGCACTCTGCCGATCCGTCTCAAGTGGGCGAATCATCAGAACTTTTGATGGAGCGTGCGGAACTTCCTCTGCGCGCGGAACTTCCTCTGCGCGCACTTTCCATCTGCGCAACAGGTGTGCTCATTCGCCAAACGACCAGAGCAAACCTCCTCCCTCCTCCAAATTACACACAGGCCCAGTCACCCCCATCGTAGGAATATACTTCCATCTATAAAATAGTGAAATTCTGTAATAAAGGATATATATATATATATATATATATATATATATACAGTACATATAGGACTAGAATGCAGGGAATACACTGTGGGGTTTGTTTCATAACCAGTATATTTATTTGGAAGAAAGTCATTTCAGTTTTAAAGAGCAGGCAGAGAGCAGTCCCGCCGCACACAGCTCTGCGCCTTATAAATGAATTTCTCTCAGTAATTCCAGGGGCGAAATCAACACCTGTGAACTACAACCCCGGAGTTGATTAGAATTCCCGGCCCGTTCTCTCGATCCTTACATCTTGAAAGCCCGCCCCCTCCCTAATCTTGAGAGTCCCACGCCTGATAAATGCCAGACTCTATTTTCTAAGAGCAGAGCACAGGAAATTGTCTTCCCCTTTGTTTACATTTAAGGGAATAATGTCACAGAGTAATATTCTCCTTGACTAAACTCAAATTGAGCTGTATGCGATGAACTCTTTGATGTTTTTCCTGCGGAAGCGCTTGCTGAATGCTAAGTCCGAAGGTCTCGGACGGCCGGTGAATCCATCCTGGACCGGGGAGGCTGAGCGCACTGCATGTCGAGCTGTTTGGATGTGAGAAAAGAGTACTCTCTCAAAAAGGATGCGTTAAAACCCAACACACTTTCCATGTTCCTACTTTTGTGTTATTTTCCACACATTTTGTGTCAAAGTTACTTATTTTGTATTGCAGATATTACAATTTATGTGTTACAAAGGGAGACAGATTTACTGGGTTTTAAAGTAACACAAAATGGATGTGTGTTCAAAAATGATACGTTATGTGTTTTTAACACATCTGTTTTGAGAATGTAGGGGTGTCCTTCAGTTAGAGTTTGCCGTCCTTCCTGGTTGTCATGCCAAAAAAATGCGGATTCTGTCACTAATTTCCAAATGGCTCAAACTAATTTATGTTTAGAGAAGGTAGTAAGTGCATGGCTGCCAGATTAAAAAATGTAAATGACAGTATGAGAGAGTTTGGGCCTGCAGAATGTTAGCATACCCCCACTCATACCCATACAATAAATAATAGCGATGCATATTGTAAGAAGGCATCTACGTATTTCAAACACATGGGCAATACATCAGTTGAGCCTATAAGCACATTTCACAGACTACCTGGAAGTACCCTGCCATACATAATATAATTCCATTGCTGTGGTAGTTCTCTTACTTTACAAAGTCCCAGCTGAAATCCAAATCTAATGTGCTTTGCGTTTAGTAGCGAATTTAAACAGTCCTATCTTTATTTTTAGTTTCATACGCAGTGCTTGGACTTATATTTTTTGTCCAAAAAAAAAAAAAAGCATAAAACTGTAACAGCATCTGGCTGTTCTTTCCCCTGAGGGAACACTGGTAATCTAATGAAGTGCGTGGAGGTGGAGAGAGTTTGCACAGCGCACCACGTTGTAAAATCTGAATTAAAACTGGGTTTTATCTCCCCGTGCAGCAGTGCATTGTGGGCCCTAAAACTGGGAGCACCAGACTCTGGGACAGCAGGTCGCGGGGGTTAAAGAATGGGTTAAGTTCTGAGATAATGAGAAAATAAAACACCTTGAAACAGGTGCTTTGTGAGTGCATACAAAGTGCGGTGTAATAAATTGTGCTGACCTTAAAGCTCTTCAGAATCCTATGCACGGCCTTCTTGATTCTTGGCTTGGAGGTTATTTGCCACAATATTGTGGTGTTTATCAACAAGAAATGAAACTGTCAAAAAAATAACAAAAAATAAATAATCCCCCACTTCTCCACCAAACCTTGGGCTAGTATTGAATATTACATCCTTTTTTCCCACAAATTTCTTTTTTTTTCTTCCTATTTTTCACAAATTTATGGTTGTCCAACAGATACATTTTAAAACAATTTAGGTTACAGTATCAGATCCTGCACTGTTCACCAATCCTGGACAAACACAAATGTGTGTGTGTGTGTGCACGTGTGCCTGCGTGCTTGCGTGCGTGCGTGTACACACATTCATCCACAGCAGTTGATTTGGTCCATGGACATTACACACTATCAGGATATCATGCTACTGTATGCCATCCCCTTATTAACAGCTGAATGGACCTCGTTCGCTTTTCAATGACGAAACAGGGACCGTCTGCTTTTGGCATTAAAATATTCAGCCTGAGATGTGAATTATGTTAAAACATGACATGCGTTTGTTTGAATATTTCCCTGCTGTTGCCTAGGTAAACACACACACGTGCGCACACGCACACGCACACACACACACACACACTTGAGCGGTATAGCAAGCCGAGGGCTCCCTCATTCTTGGTGATGACAGGAGTACATTTCCACTCGGTTAAGCAACACACAGGACATGTTCCTGAAGGATCTCTAGATTGCTGTTGGTTAATTGTTTTTAATGGATTTCAGTATGACTGACATCTTGGGCAAGTGAAGGTGACAAATGCAGCCATATACCAATTCATCCCCCTGACTACACAGAGTTCTCGTGTAAACACTACTGGCAAGAATCCATTAACCTGACCACTGTGAACGAGGCATCAATTATTTAGTAGGACTCCTACTGCTGATCCGTTGACATGGTACAGAGCTTATATGTGCATGTTGCCTGATGCGGTTATTATTTATTAAATCTGGGAAGTATTAAATGTCAGAGGACACGCGTGAATGCTGAACTGGAAATTATTACATGTGAACACACGCGTGTGTGTAGGCTACCCTTGCTTCCTGGTTGTAACGTGAACAGGGCCGAGCGTGATGCAAAGGTGGTTTGTACAATTATCAAGTATCGCCCGTGGTGCATCACTGAGTAGTTTCTGTCTGACGGTCTTACAATTTACAATCTAGTCAAATACACAGCAAAACTAAAATCTCAACAATATGTCCTGGATTCACAAAATGGGTGACTGCATGCCTAATCTAAAATATTGTCTTGTTCATTTTAATTTTACTGATTTTGCCAATTCACATCCACGGGGCACGCGGAAAACAAGAGAAGCTTCCTAAGGTTCAAAAGGCTTCGTTTTTCTTAACACCTGGTAACCCGCCGATGTTCCTACAGTCGAAAACGCAAACCCATAATCCTTTTGGGAGAAATGTGGCAGTACAGCTCCTGAAACGTCAAATGTTTTTTAGCACAGCGTGCATCCTACAGTTTGTCTTTTCAGTGGGACACCGGGGAAGTGAGCTCAACCCTGAAAAGCAAAAAAAAAAACATAAAACAGACTGAAAAGAGGCTTCTGTTTTTTGGACGGGCACTTATCTTGCCTTTCTTTTTTAAGATGGTTGTTTTGATGCCTGCAAGCCCATGAGGGGGGTTTTATTCAGATGTATGTAACGCACACACCTCACACTGTTAATAAAGTTGGTTGGCACTCCAGGTGAACAGAACTCAAATCTCCCGTCTAGTCCTTGTGGGGAGTGTAGTTTTTTTTAGAGCTTCTTGACAAAGAACATTCCGCTTGGCAGTTTAAAAACTTCTTCTTTCCATAGCTGTGTCTTTTTCATTTAGCTGTGTCTTTGTCACAAGGTTTTCTTTAAAAGACGTCAGCTACGGTTGATTCCTGATGCTTCGTTGAAGGGGATGCTTTGCTGTGAGGCCAACGTCTTTAAAAGTGAAACCTTACTCTCAGATGTGACAGACACAGGTTATTTGCTCAGAGTTCTTCCATTATTACACAGACAAGGCATCGTTCCTGAATTTTGTTGGTAAAAAGTTCTAAATGATTTAGAAAATCATGAATGGGAGCAACTAGGTGACGTGACACCATCACAACTGACAAGACAGCTTGACAGCTAGCCAGCTAACGTCACTACTGCCTGTGATTTACGAGCTCAAGGCCAGCCGTGTATTAATTAAGAGCTTGCATAGCAGGCCTAGTGACTCAAATAAATCAAGACAGCTCCTTTTTTTTCATTGCAAATCCACCGCAGTTAAACTAATTCATTTTCATTATTTCAGTGATAACAATGTAATTTAAAAAATGCTCCATGGGCATGTCAATTAGAACACAGAGAATCTGTTAAATTTCCAAATGATAATTTCATAATTAAAAGGTGCTGCACAGTAAACCACTAATGATACACCAGAGAAAGCTATAATATAATTGCAAGTTTACAAAAAGCCAGTTAAAGTGGACGTTCAGCTGAACAATCTTCCTTGTTCAGGAAGACTTCTTTATTTTATTTTTTGCTAATTGGTCTAGAGCTGCAGCATGCTCGATGCTCGATGTCTGTTGGATCCTATCAGAGATTTTCTGTGCAGAACGTTCTGTAGACCCCTTCTGGTGCCTTCAGAAGAGACACGCCATAATTGAAAGAGAATGTGTGGCTTCCTTCTTTTCAATTACAAAAAAAAGAACATGAAGGATGCCGTCACATCTGTGTGTGACTTTTGTGACTCACATTGAAGAAAAAGAATACCCTTCAAAAGCCTCGCTGTTTGCTCGTCTGTTAGATAGTGCGTGAAAAATGCACCCATTGTAAAGACTTCAAAGTTTTTGAGCGGAGATTTGCTATCTGCATATATAATATGGATAGTGCCGTCCATATTTAGACATTTCTTTTCATTAAATATTAAATTTATTGTGTTAATACTATGAATCAATTCATGTTTTTTTTTGTTCAAGCGAACAAGCATGCATACAATTGTGACACTCCTAGACTTAAGCAATAGCATTTTTTTAACGAATAGCAACATTTTTTCGTTGAACTGAAGTGAAATTGAAAGTGTGTGTGTGTGTGTGTGTTCGTGTGCATGCATTTATGTGTGCCTGTGCATGTGTGTGTGTGTGCATGCACGTTTGTATTTGTGCTCTTCTGTGTGGTGATTGCTCATTGAGAAGCTCCGCCCCCCAGCACAGTGATGGGAGGGGCTGTTAAAGACTGTTAAAGACCTCGTCCTTTGGGTAAGACATTAATACAAGGTCCTGACTCACTATGGTCTCCAGGGTCATTAAATATCCCATGACACAGAGCAAGGATGTTAACTCTGGTGACCTGGTCAAATTCCCACTGACTTGCCACATCTCGCCAACTAATCTCCCTCTACATCTGATTGGTTACACAATCCGTCCACCTAATCTCCCTCTACATCTGATTGGTTATACAATCCGTCCATCCAATCTCCCTCTACATCTGATTGGTTACACAACCCAACCACCCAATCACCTTCTACATCTGATTGGTTACACAACCCCTGGCATTCCCCGACCACTTTCATTCCCCAGGTCATCGCTGAGAGAATTAGGTCTGCAGTTGACCAACCTGGGTGAATAAAGTAAAATAAAATAAAAAAAACCTATTGCCTGCTGATGTCAGTACCCATGAGAAGAATGCTCTTTTCTTTTCTAATGACTCTTTATCATTCCTTTATTTTAACATGTTAGACTTCTGATTTATTTTAAGCATGCCATCACACCTTGTCATAACTAGCCATCCTCACGACAAGCCTTACATCACTGTCATAACGTATGCAGACAATCTCGCAAAGCATGTTTCAAAATACCTATTAAAAATGATCACCGTGTACATAGTATCAGTGCAATGGCATCTACCACAGGCTGTAATACTTTGTTGTGACCAGTTATGACAAGTGCCCCCCCCCCCTCCATGCTCATGTGTGATGACATGTGTACAGCTGTTCAAGAAAAGCATTTTTTTTTTCGCACTAAAACTGAAATGTCTTGTCCTCTCCTGTCAGGTAAAGGGGTAACAGAAAATGATTGCAAGCTTTATATAAAGACTGATCTGGTGGTGTTGTGACTGAATGCGTACGGCCGATTTAAACAGTCTGTTTATGTGAACGTGCTCGTCAGCTGACTGTTGAAAGGGTGAAGTGATAGACTTGAAGCTGGAAAAAGAACGCGTTAATAAAAAAGCGCTTCACATGGTGCATATATTAAATATGTCACATAAGAATTATTAATGTCGCCACAGAATAATTTTAGGAGAACTGTGGAAAAGGTAAACTGAAAAGTGTAAAATATTTATTATATTATAATATTTTTTGGGGGGTGGGGGGGATATGTGCAGCAGTACCCCCCCCCCCCCCCCCCCCCGCATTAAAAGCTTCATCTGAATTACACGGTTTTTGTAAACATGTCGGAAGTTTGTTGACTCATTCTTTCCGCCACGAGGAATGCAAGTACTTCACGTGCACGTACTTCACATACTTCACCTGCTACCGAAGAGAACTTTCGTTTCAAGGCTTGTTGAGGTTTTCAGGGCCACAGAGAGCAAAAGACATGTTGGCTGCCAGCGGTAAAACAATCAAATCTCAGAGGAGCCCTCGAGAAAACCAGAGAACTCTGAGGAGAAGCCAATGATCAAATCCTTCCTACCCCAGCCTATTGTCTACACACAGTACATGCTTCATATTCCCTTGTTTACTCTAATACTAATTATATACACATAACAATCCCTTGTTTGTGGTCTTTTCGCATTTGTTGTGCAAAATGTGGTTGTTTTTGGAGACAATACCTCTTGTGCATTAATCTTTAGCATTCACACAACGCAGTGCATACTGTAGCAATCCTCTTTGATTATTCCAATACCGTGTTCACAGATTGATCCATTGTTGCTGATTACATGTAACTTTTTGGACAAAACAAAAAGGTCGACCTCAATTTACAAACATGTTGATTGTACTGCAAACCTGGTTTCAGTACACAGACACACGCTGTGGCCTTGACTATGACCCATATTCAGTTCCATTATGCATCTTTTTAAAATTAATAATAGAAAATATTATGGGTTTTGTGATCACTGAAGCTGGAGAAAAAAATACAGTTTTTTTTGGTAGCAAATACCTAGACAGAAGGCTGTGGTTAATTCTGGTGTATCACTGGATAAATAAAGCAAATGTAAGATGCTGTATTTAAGTAACATTGCTTTATATTGGAATTACCCAGCAGGCACTCTTATCCGAAGTTACGTACAGAAAGCAGAAAATATCGGTGTTTCAGGAACACAAAAGTGCCGTGTCACGAAAAAGGCACGGAAGTCCCATTTATAACCCATATACTGTAGCGATAAGCTCACAGACAACACTTTGTATTGCCGCTGGAGGAAGCACCACTAGAGATAACTTCCATGCAGCTATACCTCATAGCATTATCCCAAAAGGAAATAAAAAGAAAGAGGTCATCTAAACATGGTCAGGGAAGCCATGGAGAAATCTGAAGAGGTGAGGTTATAACGTTGCCGTAAGGTCACTCTAAAGCATACATAACACTGCCGTACGCATGCTATAGCCCTCTATGTCAACTGTCATAAAGCACTGCTCCTGCCCACGGAAGTGTGATGAAGCAGAAAGTACATGCTCACCATTGCCAGGCAGATTTTAAGCAGACGTTCCTCATTAGTGAGTTACAAAAGGCCAGGCATCCCATAATATTAACAGGCTTACTGCATGCAGCCGTGGAGGCAGACCCATTTAGAGCAGAGCATTGACTGGCAAGGTACAGTTAAAAACGCAAACGGTCAAGGCCCCTGTACGTGTCACAGGCAAGTGACAGGACTTGACTCATGGCACAGGTGTGGTAATTAATTGCTTTTATCAAGGATAATGAGGAACACAGCGCGTAGAAAGGATTCAATAGTTATCTGCTTTGAATTTAATTAGAGCCGGACCGTAAAGAGCTTTCAGCAGCTGCTCACGGGGGCGATCGCATGAAAGCTATCCTGTCTGACAGGTTTCAGCAGATTAATCTGGGTGGAGATGTGGTAAATCAATTTAGAAAAAAAACAACAGGTAAGGTCAACTCCCCCTTGCCCATCTACACGCACCCCCCCAACCACACGATTTATGGCACATGTGCTGCAAAGTGCAGGCATAGCATACATTTTCTGCTTCACTAGACCTCTTGTAGATATTTCCATTGTGGAAATTCCTATCTTCAAAGCTGAGCACTTTTATTTTTATTTATTTATTTATTTATTTATTTGTTTTCTAGAACGCATGGACTCCAGATATGGTGGGAAAATGACAAAAATGATTATGCAATTCAATAACTGATCTATTCATGCCACATCCTGATACTACTACTACTACTACAACTACTAATAATAATAATGCAACAAGTGACTGTCACTTCTTAAAACACTTCCATATGTGGGATCGGCACTGCGAGAGATTGACACACACAGATCTTCCAGCCAGAATGAACTCGGCCAAAATTGCTCCAGTGTGTTTCTTAGACTGGACCGGCTGTTCACTTTCATTGATTGACAGATGGCTGGTCCAGCCCCTCAGATGATGTCTGGAGCATCTCAGCGTAGAGAATTCCAACGACACACCTCTCAGATTCAGAGCAAGGCGACACACAAAGCTCTTATTAACTCATTCTGTGGAGGAGCTCGTTGGACTGTGTGGACCTGGAGCTTGTTGGATTGTGTGGGCCTGGAGCTTGTTGGACTGTGTGGAACTGGAGCTTGTTGGACTGTGTGGACTTGGAGCTCGTTGGACTGTGTGGGCCTGGAGCTTGTTGGACTGTGTGGAACTGGAGCTTGTTGGACTGTGTGGACCGGGAGCTTGTTGGACTGTGTGGACCGGGAGCTTGTTGGACTGTGTGGACTGGGAGTTTGTTGGACTGTGTAAAATCACAGAGCATCTGAAGGAGATCCAAATGAATTTTTTATTGATTTTTTCTTTATCCAAACTCAAGCTTGGGCCATCAAAGTAAATCGATGTGGGTTTGGTTTCATTTTTTTGAGTTCACGTATTTGTAAAGTCCTTGGAGTGACCTCAGATCGGTGGTTCTGCAACCCGAGATTAACAATCTTACCACAACACCAAGTGTGTCCTTAACTTTGAGTCACATAATTAAGGATGTGTTATATTGATCCCATCTCTAATAGAGATACCTGAAGTGAATAGCCATATAATACCAAAAAAAAAAAAAAAAAACCATTACAATGTTCGCACAAGAATTGATGCGATCATATTTCTAGATGTACTGGCTTCTGGGCGAAGTCACCATGTGATCAAAGTGTGCTTAATTAGATTACAGACTAAAATCTTGACTTGATGCTTTATTAGTGACACAATAGACGGGTGTCCTCCATTTTAATCCCACAGCAGTGTAATCACCTGTGTTGTGGGTGACATTTGTTTAGGCAGATGAGGTCATTAAACATCAGTAATTACACGACTCACAGCACCTGTTCCCTTCTCGAGGGAAGCTAAGGCATCAGGTATATGTTGCACCGTTGGAAAACTGTGAAGCCGCAAGAAAGTTTATCTGCACATGGCGTTGAACTTAATTATAAACACTACGGTGTATAAGAGGAGAGTGAGGTAAAAACTGGGCCCAGTATCAGGAAGCAAGATTTTGACTCAGTTACCTGGGTAACTGCGCTGAGTAAAACCCGGAACCCCCCCAAATCTGGGACATGGACTGAAGCAAAAAGTGCAGTTCCAGATTTTACTCAGCGTAGTTATCCAGCTAACTCGGAAATCCTACTTCCTGATACTGGCCCCTGACCTGATCGCCAATAGCAACTAAACAGCACACCTGTGCTGCACAGACAGGCAGGGTATTAATGAACACATATACACCTGTTTGATCGACAGATAGATGATTCATATTATTATTATTTATTATTATTACTACAGCACATCCTTTGTAGCGTTTTATTCACTGTTTGGCAATTTTCTTTTCAGAAGAAAATATATTTAATGGGTCTAATAAATCGTTCCGGCATAAAAGTGTAGTTTCTAGGCAACAGTTTCCAGTCAGATTATCAGTTAAGCCACGAACCGCTTGACGCAATGTTTTCTCTTCTGTCACAGGTACTGTAAAGAGTAGAGCACTCTCATGAAGGGCATTGCATTCAAATAACTCTGAAACAAGCCTCCTAGTCTCCTTCAAGAAGAACCACTTCACCTAGCCTCTGCAATACCTGGCTTACTATCATTTTTTTTTTTTTATAATGGAAAGCTAATGTTCACAGTACAATAAAGTAGGACCGAATACTACGACAGTGATACAGAGGTAGTAAAAACACTCCATCACGCATGTTTAAACGTTATAAAACATTCTCCAGTCGGCAGTTGAAAGGGACATTTCCCACATGTTCACGCTGCTAGTTTCTGTGGTCTTGGCTCCCTGTTTGGACGGGGGGGGGGGGGGGGGGGGGGGGGGCGGGGGGGGGGAGGGAGGGGGGCGCGTTAGCTCTAGACGGTCCCAGCAGAGCATTCCCTGGAAGGTTTCGTTCTCAGAGGAGACGACGGGGATTGAGCTATACGCCGCGCCTTCAAGCTCTTAATAGGATGAGCCGATTTAAGCCGCCATCTTCAGAGGCTGTCTCTGCCTCTCTGCCGTGGGACCCGGGGCGGGGGGGGGGGGGGGGGGGGGGGGGGGGGGGAGCCGGATTCAGACTCGGGTAATTCACCTGGGGTAAGAACACCTGCCCCAAATAATGAGCAATACTAAAAATAAAAATGATGGTTTTCCGTTTATCTTTTTCTTTTAGAAAAATAAGCACAGCTTTCCTGCAGACTCCTGGGGACTGTGCAGTACTCTGTCATGCAAAACAGGGGATCAGGATTACTCTTTGCAAAGCGTGGGTTGGGCTGAGGGTTACTTGCACACAATGTTATTAATATAATATTTGAACTATTTATATATTTTAATAATATTTTTCTTGGTGCAGAAGGGAGGTGGGGTTCAAAGCCTCAAGTTCTTCTGGACCATCCCCGCACACCACAATACTCACCTGTGTAGATTTGCTGGTTGAGGACCGCCATTTTGAACTCTCTGTGGTAATGCGATCTCTTCCAATCCAGAGGGACTAAATCTGAAGACTTTTCAAGTGAAGAGAGAGAGACGTTCAAATCCAAATAATTGTTCAGTTGTGGGTTGTAAATAACATGGGGCAACAGATTTGCATAAATTAACAGGACAGCAACAATGCCTGCACTCCCTATATACTGCAATGGAACGGTAACATCCCACTCCCCCAAGCCCTGCAATAGATATATGAAACTCCAAAATCAAATCTTCATATGAATCTTTACCTCAGATCTGAGATGTCCTCAGATGGATGTTATTGGTTTCCTTATCAGAGGTGGACTGGAGGTAATGCATCTGTCTGACGGCCTGATAAAAACAGATATGGAAAGATCTGTCTGAAATCCTGGGACACCTCCACACAAACCATTTGACTGGCACTCTCGTTGGACACGAACTCCTCGCATTTTCTAGAATTAGATTCTGCTGGAAAACTTGTAAAAAGGAAAAAGTCCTTGGTAGGCCGAAGCCCTTTTCCAAACACCAATATGTGCGAAAGAATAATGGCAGGTTTTTCTCCACTCTTTCATCTCTGCTATTCAGGAGCCGAACACTGGCTGCCGATGACCTCATCTGGCCCTAAACATCGCGAGCGGAGACCGCGGAGCGCACGTCTTTGCAGCCTGACGGCAAGAGAAGCTATTTTGCTAACAAAAAAAAAACCAAAAAAAAAAAAAGTAGCGATTTGCCAAAAGCGATTCGACCAACCGCACAGACAACATCAACAACGGGGAGACAAGGTCAAGCCATTTTCTTCACTACCTATTCTAAAAAGAAGCCATTTCAATGTTAAGAGCCTTAATGTTCCTTCCGAAATCGATGGAAATCAGATACACTTTTTTCTCCCCCCGGGACAGTGTAGGGTTGAAGGTGAAGTGAACGCGTTGCTGACTCCGAGAAGTGACGGGTGTGCAGTCAACAGCCTCCAGACGCGGCCATTTTATTTGAGAGGGAAAAGCTTTTAAATGGAAGGATGCGATCTAATTGAAGAGGCCGCTCTTAACTAAAGAGGACGAGCACAATCCTAACTGAATCAGCATCCTCAAAAAAGCGTTTGCTTTCATGTCGCTGACGCCTGGGCGAGCAGGTTTTGTGTATGTTAATGCCCACCTGAGACCCCATGTTGAGAAACTGTGCTCTCGCTGTAGAACTGCCCCTAAACGAATGCGTCAGGAACTCCATGTACTGAAGAGTTTTTTTTATTTCACCTTGACAGCGATGTGAAAACACACAAATTTAATAATTTAATTACTTGACTTTTAACAGTATTTAGGGAGAGTTTTTGCCAATGGAAAGTGTGACGTATTGTCATTTAATTTTCACCTTTTCGTATGTGTGGTAATGATGAGCTTGGTAGGGGGTAACTGTGTTTGTCTGCAATCACATGATTGTTCAGTTTTCTGGTCAGTCGACAACTCTGGGTGTCATATAGCTGAGGTGCTCCTGTAAGCTCTTGGTGTCGCCTCAAATATTTTCAGGGCACACACTGTGTGGTATTCGTGTTTATTCTCTCCATACTCTAATATCTAACTGCACTATAACTCAAGAACTCACTTAGAAATTGCGTTAGCCCTAGCAGTGGCCTGTGTCCTTGTATAATCTGTCTAAAAAAAACAAATGAAAAAAAAAAAATGTAATTCACTGTTGGCATGTCGTAGGAGAAATGATCTAAATGAACCCTGTCGCTGGCTTAATGATTTGAATTAGCATTTGCCTCAGGTGTTTTGTACCTCATTCACCCATAATTAAATAGCTAAATAAATAAAAAAAGGCGTTTTTTCTGAACGTTAAAGCAGACCTGCGTCAAGTAAGCTTTAATCTGTCGCCACGCACGAAGCGAAACTCATTAGTGCTCCGCAACGGGTTCGAAGCGAGATCTGGGCGGAATCGTTCAGCACCACAGGCGCGATGGAGACCGAATTTAAACATTTAAACAAGCAAACGTAACAGCCGCGGGCAGCGATGGGAGCTATTTATCCAGAGGAGGAAGAGAAGGGAAAACTGGAGCATTTTGAAATTTTAACACTGGATATTCTCCCGGAGATATGCTAATTCCATTTCACAGCGCTGTCATAAAGTCAATTGTTTCTTCATTATTCATAAACACACGATTTTCAGATTTAATGATATGCAGTCCGTTTTTTTTGTCTGTTACCAATATGCAACACTACCAACACAGTGGAGCAAGCAAATTTTCTTCTTTTTTTTGTTTTGTTGCTGCACGTAGTTGATCTCCTATCATTAACCAAAGGGGGCGGGGCAAACAAGCTGGACTCCTGATTGGAGCTGTGGTAGTGAAGGGCGGGGCATAATCCGACGAGACACTGGCAATGATTGAATGGACACCATATTGCAAATAATTGAGTGTGCAATACATGAGCAGTTTGACTGTATTATTGTAAACAAGCTAATTTTGTGCGGGTGTTTTTCAATGTTCCATTGATAATAATTGTGTTTAACAGTGGAAAGGAAGAGCCGATATGTGCACTCGCTCTTTCTGAAGCTGCAGCTATTTGTGCAGATAAAGTAATGAATTGCATTTCCATGTTTTTTCAAATGTCAACAACTGCTGAATGCATTGGTTTGGACTCATTTAGAGCAACTGAAGACGGGCCTTTAAATTGGGGACTTTCATGTTTATCATGAAGCACATGGGAAAACTCATTCAGTGCCGTGGTTCTGAAAATGAAATATTTGCCTTTATCTTACAAAATAATTTGTTTGTCCTTCAATGTTTTCCGCAGTAATTTGTGGTTTGAAGTTATTTGCAACATGTATACACGTGCTCAGATTGCCTTTCTAAAAACGTTGTTTTCCATCCTTGAATCAAATACCGTATGCATAATTTGGCCTCATTCAGAACGTTTGTTTCAGAGCTGTTCCTATGGTTACGTATTATCCAAATTCATAAACTAAAATATTTTTTATTTTATGTATCTGATTAACAAGGGGATATTAGGGTCTGTGTTAAACATAGCCAGTGAAGCAGCTTAATTTGAAGCTAGCTAATCTCTTTGCAATTTCGTTTCCAGGTTAGTATGCGAGATGAGAGTGTAGCAGTCAATAAAACCAGTTACCAGGTTACCAGTTACCAGCTGACTGTGAGTGTAGGTGAGCACAGGCAATTTAACAGTGTGTGTGTGTATGTATGTGTGTGTGTGTGTGTGTGTGTGTACATCCCATTTCAACTCATTTAGACATTATAAACTCAGAGTTCAATTAGCACTGAACACTTTATAAATGTAGCGGTTTATGATTTCATGATTTAAATCTTTTTTTGTTTTCATTGATCAAAACTAAACAAGTAAGTAAGTAAATAAATAAATAAATAAGGCACAAAAACAGCAAACACAAAAGTTTTAATTCCCTTGTTCCAGGCGGAAGATGAAATATGAAGATGGAGATACGCGGGATGTGTGTGCAGACATATAAATGCTAATGCTAAACACTGTAGAAGGTGTGAGAGGCGCAGGAGCAGTGGGCGCACGCCTCCGGGCCTCTCTGGCAGCAGACGAGCGCAGGCTTTCTATTAGATGAAGCGATGAAGCATGTCTGCCGCTGACTCAGCGGGCTTCTCTCCTTTGGCTGCTCGGTTAAATAAATCAGGGCTGCGGCGTCGCAGTAAATCCTCGGCTTTTCGGGATTATTTGCCGTACACCTTTCCCGGGAGCGCGTGGGGCCGATAGCCCAGTCAGACTGCATCGGCCTCTTTCTGTGCTTTCGGCACAGCAGAGGAAATAAATACCAGATCTTAAGCAGGAATGAATTTCACAGATTATCCGACCGAAAATAGAAGCTAAAGACGGAATAGAAGCCGAAGTTGCACTGAATGCTTCATTCTGATGTACAGAAAGCTTTGGACCGGCTCTGAAATGTAGGCATTGGTTCTGGTTCTCGCCCGTCTCCTCTCCCGGGAGATGAGGCACAGTCAGGCGTCGCACGGGAATTGAACCCGTGACACCTGAAGGTCGCGGCAGACACGGTGGCGCGTGTTTCGCGATGTCAGGGCGCGAACACTACGCTGCACCTGACATTTCCCTCGCTGTTCCGCAGCCTTTCCGACGGTCCCTGGGCTGTCACACCCAGCGTGCCGCAGATCACCCAGAGGGCCATGCGGGGGGGTGGGTTTTCGACAATGCATTGCCCGAGTCATCCACTGCCCCTGCAGACAGGAGCTCGGCTAATGTCATCAAGAAGAACAGATATCCCAAATTACGGTGGTGGGGTATGGGGGGGCGGGGGGGTGGGTGTGCTGGAAGCACATCAGATGGCGGTGTTCCTCTCAAGCAGATCTTTGGTCGTCATCCTCACCGGTTAAAGAATCGGGACAGGAAAAGTGTTTACCTCCCCGGCGATAATCCAATCTCTTCTCCCTGCTCACCGTGGAAACGCATGGGCTGCTCGCAGAGCGAAACCACGACGACGTACCACGGAAACGCACGGGCTACTCGCAGAGCGAAACCATGACAACGCACCACGGAAACGCACGGGCTACTCGTGAGCCACACTTCACTCTCAGATCAGTATATCGCAAATCAAGGCTTTGGCCTTTATTTAGAAAACAATTGATAAGTTTGCCGAAGGTTTTCTTTACCAGTAAAAGTTCCACCACCGCAGCGTTATGCGAGAACTAGCAGTTGGTGCAATCCTGAAAAAAAATTGACTCATTTATTTCTTTCTTTATTTATTTTTTCTTTCTCCACAGTTAATTTTCTGCTCACACACCGCGCATAAAAGCCACAGAGATGCAATTAAATTTGGCTTTACTGGTGTGTGCCGAGGTCAGAGGTCAAGTGTGCAGATGAAGGGGATGGCGTGAGCGGGTGGGAGTTCCGCCGTCCGGAGACATCGCCCGTGGCGTGGCCTCCGGTGACGCGGGTCCGACCGCAGAGGAGACGGACACGCGCCGACGCAGAGCAGCTCGCTTAACACACCTCCGCAGCCCTGAGGACGCCGCTGTTATTAGCACTCTGAGAAAAAGGCCGCACTTTCTGCGTGAAGTTCCGTGTTAATGAAACCCGTAACATGCACCAGAAACCGCTCCCCCGCCGCGCGTAAGGCTCCTCACACGTCCGTTTGCGCAGCTCACTCTTTAAGCTCTTATGAGCGCGTCTCATTCTTTTCTTATGCAAGGACTTATAGATAATTCATACTCTTTTGTGCTCTATTGTTTGCCCATATGCTAATTTAGGTCTCTGCTCTTAAATTTACTTGACAAAAAATCCATTTGAAGAAACCTGAATGCACTTTGCCTCGGGGTAGTCCTAGGGCTTATTTATGCTTTTCAACTTGTTCAGAAGAAGGAGAGAAACACTACCAAAGAAGACAAAAAAAACAGCTATTATTTACTAAAATAAATACACACCATAACCTGTGTGGAGTGTTGTGGGGGTGTTGGAGATGCAAACGTCTTTGAGCCCACATCGAAAATGGTGCTTTATGTTTTGTGATCAATCAATATTAAGATTTATGAGATTTATGTAATCAGAAGTTAGAAAGATTTTCATAGTTGGATGCGCTGAGTGCACTTCAAAATGGTTGATATCTATTTAGTGGAAAAATAAAGAGACATAGAGAAAAACTCTTTAAAATCTCATGAATTCTAATGTACAATCTAATCTTTGAATGATTACTTTCCAAACAGTTTCAAAAAAGCAATAAAAACTCCAAGGTGCTATTGTACATGATGATAAATGATCAAATTCTGGAAGAATTCTTTAATGTACATTGTAGATCGGAATGCCAAATTAATTATAATTATTCAGTTACTGAGAGAAAAAAAAAGTTGGTCTAAGAAGTGGGAAAATGAATGACCAAATCACAAGAAAAAATAATGTAATTAGTATAATTATATAAGCAATAAGGTGAAGTGCACTGCGTCATCTGCAGACAGACACGTCCATTGAACTAAATCAAAATCTATGCGAAACGCATGCTTCATAAGAGAGAAAAACATGGCCAGATGTTCCAATAAATGCAATTACTCCTGATATAAACAGAGTTCATTTCAAAGTGCCTTTCTTATCAGAGCTGTCTACTAAACTGGATATATGAGTAGCTATCTGTTTCATTCTAGCAAATTGTTGCTTTTTAAAATTCCTTGACCCTGCACGAAATTTGTGAAATCAGCTTTGAATTGCCATGGTACAGTACATGCTGGAAGAATCCTCAGAATCGGTTTGATCTGGCCATGCTAATCCCATTATCTGATAACTGAGTAATGCACCTGTTTTTAATCTTGTTCTCCCATTGTATGCGTTGATACAGCATGACTTGCTATCTGTTACGGGTTCTGTCATTCTGATATTGCAACTATGTGCATATGTAAAGTTTCCTTTGAAAGAGATGTCAATTTCAACAGCGCTTTTCCTTGTGAAATACATGAAAAATTGTTCAGAATGCAAAAATGATAAAAATTTCCTTGCATTTATTTTACTGATGCCACTTTAACCACGTTGTGGGGTGTAGCAGTCGGTCGCCAGAGAGGCGGATTGGTCTCGGCTGCGCCGGCTGGTGGAGAGAGCACACGCACCTGGGCTGCGTTAGCTAATCAGCCCAGGTGCTTAAATGTGTGCTGCTCTCCACAGTTCGGGGCTGAGACCGGGAACTAACACTGACAGCACAGTTATGATTTTAGTTTTGTTTTATTTTGAGCACCGAAAAGAAAGCAATCCTCAGCTGGGATGCTGGAGGAGCTGGACCTGGCCGGGAAGGCGGGTCAGCTACAGAGCAGGGAACTGAAAAGTTGCTACTCTGTTTTACTCTCTTTTGTCTTTGTTATTTTAGCTTGTTGTTTTAGTTTATTATTTTTGCCTGGAACCCGTGAGGGGGAAGGGTGAAGGTGTCCGTTTATTTTATTTCATGTTTGTGTGGGTGCGGTCTCTCTCTTTCTCTCTCTCCCCCCCATGTGACAGACAGCGGTGTTCCCCGGCACTGCTGCATCTCCCTCCCTGGGATGTCATGCTTGGCGTGTGACATGGGGTTATAATGTAGAGTAGGTCTAATGTAGAGTAGACCTCGGAAAAATATTTGTTCTCAGTTATTCAAGAGAAATTGAAAAATAAAAGTGAACTAAGGAACCATACAAAAACATATAGTATCCCCTCCCCGTGAAGTTTTGGAATAGTGATGATCAAAGTTTAGCCGCAGCTTGGGACTGTATTGATATGAAGACTTCAGTCGACTGAGCTTCATCTCTCTGAGAACGAGAGACGATTTAGTTTTGAGCTAATACACAATGTGGCTGACAGGGGCTCACGAAGATTAAAATCCACGACTTCGGTCTAAAACTATTGTGAATGACGGGCCTCTTAATGCTGTGAGCAGCTGTCAGCCAGCCAGAAATGCTTTGTTCAATAAATGGAGGTTTTGCCACTCCGAGACAAAATAGAGAATATTGACTGCTTTATTGAGCCATCTTACCACCTTATGAGCTGCTGAGAGCATCTTTCACCAGGGAAATTGCGATGCATTTTTCTTTTCCATCTACACACGGTGTTTTTAATAAGCCCGAGTTGTGTCAGACAATAAGGTGGTGGTTCACACGCAAATGCACACGTAAAAACTCTTCCAGAACTTTCTCGGGTTTTTTCTGTCTCACCTGTTTAAGGGTGCGACCCAGTGCCTGTTTCCCAAGCGCAGGTAAACGTACATGAGGCAGGCCAGTGCCTCATGTACCCGTGGGAACCCTTAGGAACCCGTGGTCCCCACCCTTCTTGGGGAAATGTGGTTTTGGAATGCCCACGAGGTCATGACTCCTCCCCCCTTGGCTTTCATTGGCTGAACGGTATTTCACAAGGGGTGGCCCAGCTCTTCATTTCAATCGGACAGGTTGGCCTGTGGATTGGGCACACAAGGCACAGAGGTTTATGGGTGACACAGTGGGCACTGCCCAGCGGGCACTGCTGTGGGACGCGCTGGCAGAGTCCTTGCAATGCCCACTACATTATTTCACACCAAGTACATTTTTTTTATATCCTCGCGCCTGATTCCCCAGTGAAGGTGTAGTGCGGCTGTTTCTGATGCAAAGCAGAGGAGAGAAAAGAAATTAACAACGAAAAACAAATTCTCATCCTCAACTATTTATTCTCGGGTTGCTTCGCTTTTCTTTTGTGAAAGAAACTGTTTTGTTCCGTCTCAAGTGTCCCCGTGTGCGGCTGATGTTTCATCAAATGCGAGGTCTTATCAGCCGCCGCAGCGCTGACTTATGAAACGGTCATTTCAAAGGAGAAGCCTTCAGCCCTTGAGGCCGCTTGGCTGACGATGGGAAAAGGTCAAAGAATTCCGTTCGAATCTTTTATCTTAACTGGAGCACACACCGAGTGCTCCTTCTTTAACGAACGCGGCGTTGGATCAAAGTAAAAAAAAAAAAAAAATAAATAAAATAATAATAATCACGGCAGTTGTTCTACATCCTGCAATTATAGCTGAAAATGCCGGGCTGGACCGGCGCAGTGTAATAATTGAGTCATCTCTCAGGTATCGGCGTCGAGCCCCCGCTGGACCCATCACGTCATTAGCAGATGTGACAGAAACCGCCACGAGCTTCCGCCAAGCGCGTGGAGCCCCAGCTACGCTGGTCTGGAGTCAGCAGAGACACTGCCGAGGGGGGGGAGGGGGGTAGCGGGGGTTGGGGGGAGTGGGTGTCACGCCTGCTGGACAGAGAAGGCTGCTGTCAGGGCTGTGTTGTGGAAGACGGATGTCATCTGAAGTTCACGCTGACTGACTGGCGCCCTCCCGCAAGGCCGCTAAGTGGCTCGGAGGACGCCCATGCGTAGGGGGGGGGGCGGGGGGGGGGGGGGGGGGGGGCTGGCTGTGATAGACTTCAGCTCGGGGGGGGGGGGGGGTAGGCTGTGCGGGGGTGGGTGGCGTGTGGCGGGGGCCCAGCTGGCAGTGATAGACCTGAGTTGGGGGTGGGGGGTGGGGGGCGGGGCTGGGTGCTGTGGGTGCGGGGGTGGGTGGGGTGAGGGAAAGCGGACCCCCCCACTGATGACGTGGAATGGGAATGTGCTGGAATCACACGGGCGACAGGCACAGTCCTCCCTCTCTCCATCACCAGTACGGCAGGTTGGAATGTGTCGCCGACAGCCGGATGATTCAAAATGGCTCTAATTAGCTCTGACTCCAAGGACTGCAGGAGTCGCGTGTGTAGGTTTTTATATCTGTTGATTAGAATACTAATCTTGAAGCTTAGTGTCCACACACACACACACACACACACACACACACACAAAAGCACTGTAACAATAAAGCATCAATTAAATTAAATTAAATGTTTGCCAAATCGGATCAGGATTTATGTAAAATCCATCAAATGAGCAATCCTGTAGGATGAACAAACTTGCTGCCAGTGATCCGAAGGCCCAGACTGGCTCTTCGTGTGCGGTGGAGGATTATATAGACTTGAGAATGTGTAAAAAAAATCAGTGCGTCCTCCCCGTATTGAAAATGACAGAAGCTGACCTCTGGGCTGGCAGGTGAGGCGTTGCACCTGCTGACATAATGGAATATTAACTCCTCCACGTGTTGTAAATGAGCGTTAATGTATTGCAGAGGTATGGCTGGCCAGACTACTGCTTACACAGATATCGGCGTGGATCGATATGCTGAAACTGACTGATAAACAGGACGCAGGACACATTGCTCTACAAGCATTTACATCTTTTCACCTCCTTCATGACAATTTATTGATGTTACCTCTCAGCAGTGACCCCACCAACGCTTTGAAAATATACACTTATATTTAACCCTCGAGTTCATCCTTGGAACTATATAACTATGCAAGGGTCTTAGTAAAACAGGCCCTACGTTTCTTGCAAGGTCCTGGAAACATCGGCTAAATACACTCACCAATACTAAATGAAACTCTAGAGTGCGTAGCGTCATCACTTTCAACTTCAGTCCCATCTGAATGTCCGACACGGAAGCTGACAGACTCTGAGGTCAAAGGTCGTTCAGGAATGAAACCACACAATTTTCCCAGAATGCACTGCAACGACCAAACGTAAAAAAAAAAAAAAAAGAATTCTTTTTTCGAGCCCGAGTGTGTAAAGGAGTGAAAGAGAAACTCCCCGGTGGAGGACGAGAGCGCGGATTCAGGAAAGAAGAACAGCGGGAGGTCGCTCAGACCTTTAAGGGCCTATTTCACCCGCCTTTCATCAGAACCGCCTCTCTGATGTTCCAGCCTTATCAGCGATCGCCTTCTCCAGCCAAAAACACCAATATTCAGGCCTCGTCTGAAGGCGATTTCCAACGTCGCTCCTGCTATTTTCCTCTCCTTGGTTGGCTGTGACGTCTCTACCAACACGTCTGTAAATAAGCTACGTGATTAGAAAGCGATGAAAAGGGTTCATCACGTGTAATGATCGCTGCTTTGCATGGACTGGTCACGTTTCATTTGTCACGCACTATCTTCTCAAGATGTGCCCTGGAGGAGAATTGTGATTCATTTTGACCGAAAAAAAAAAAAAAATTAATATAAAAAAAAAAAAATATCTTTGCACATCTGTCTGTGAACGTTTGGTGCTGCTTGAGAAAACTGGAAGGGGAAAATGGCAGTTTGCACACCCCGGGATAAGGCTGTGTCTCTGTGCCCTCTGCGGTCTCCAATAGCAGCGCATACAAACTGAAAAATAAACACATCAAAAGGAAAGGATGGGGCTGCTTTCAGGGAGATCAAAACGGGACGTCTGAAGGCCTGAGGCTAACAGACACACAATTAGCCCGGAGAAAATCAGTATGCTTTCCCAACCATCCCTCTGTCTACTTGGCTAGCTCCCCTGTTCAATAAACCCAAACAGTAACGTGACAGATATTGTCGTCATAAAACTCCGTTTTCTGATTACTTGAACTTCTCAGCTGCTTGCCATACATGCGCCGGCATGGCGATTCCCAGCTAACTAGCTTCTGGAAAGCTCACTGAGTCGTTAAAAAGAACTTCAAACCTGTTACTCAGACGCATTCACAGTTAACGAACATACCGTTCATTAGACATAACTCCATGAAGTGGTTGAGCCGTTATGGCTGGTACAGTAAGTGAACCTCTGGCCTTTCTGTGCGAGCACCACACCAGTCACACCAGCTGATATTTTGTTGTTAACGGAAATAAACATCACAGAGGCTGTTGCAGAGATTTATGAGTCCTCTTCTCGGGTACAATGGATGCTACCTTCGTAGCTGGCTGAAACTGAGAGCCTTAAAGGGTGTGATGTAATGACTTGTGTCTGAGGCATGCATTGACAGGAAGCTGGGTAAACACAGCTTTAAAGCACTGCATTCTGGGATGCCCGGTGGGGCAGGTCCGAAGGGCAGGGACTCTCGAACGCTGGCACCTCCTCAGAGCCGATTCCATCTCATCTGTGACCCCTGTGTGCTTTCTGTCCGACTGAGTAAAGCAAAAAACACACGCAATAAAACAAAAGGGGAAAGGACAGTCCTCCTCTCCGGTAAAAAAAAGAACGCTGCTTTCACAGGCAGCTGCTGGGGGATTGAGACCTAAGCTAAATGCAGAAGCTCTTTGGATTCTTTGTTTTACTTCATAAGTTCATACTTCATACTTCATAACTCTCTGAGCTCAGTGCGGTCTCTGAACATTCACACGCATGGCTTTGGCGTGGGACATCGCGTCATTTCCGCGCAGATTCCGCCTAAAACTGACCTCTGACCCTCTGTGATGTTTTTTTTTTTTGTTTTTGCTCACAGGTCACGTGATTCACTTCACACGTTGCTATGGAAACTGCAGGGCTGAACCACTCCCGGTGAGTGTGGTCCATTTTCATTGGACCAGAGTGCAGGCAGGTTGTCATGTGCAGCCAATCAGCTTCAGAATTCTCACAAGCAACAGTGGAAACTCAAAAGGGAGAAAGTGGAACAAAAAAAAAATCTGTTTCAACCAATTACATACAGTTGTGGTACAACTGCGGTTTCCATCCTGTCGTTTTAATGATCTGCTTCCCCATTCTATCGGAAAATGATCCATGACGCATTGTTAGCCAGTATTTACAAGCTTGTCATGCTTTTCCAGATTATTACTCGGAAGAATGTCAGGAAATGTCCAGAAACAAGTGACAAGCTGACAAACTGATACAAAATATAAAATCCTCATCGGCCAGAAGTTTGGTGAGGCGTACTTCCTCTTTATGTCCGTGACAGTTGTGCTCGTCTCTTAGTTACTGTGAAAGCACTTTGCCCCAGACAACAGACATCGTGCATCAAGCAGAGGCCAGCTTTGCTGCCAACGATGAAAATTGATTTCCTAACAAGCGGCCCTTAAAGAGAGATCTGCACATCCAGACATAATGAAACGCTACCAAAAGAAAAGAAAAAAAACAGCAATTAGCCGCCGTCTTGTAATTAAATAATGGAATTTCAAACATGGGGGGGGAGGGATGGGGGTCATATACAAAAGAAAAGCAACCTGACGAAAGCACCGAACTCTGTCTGAACTAATTAATTTGCTGAGTTTTAAGTCATCTCCTGGGAATTAGATATTAGATTAGAGTAATGGCTTATCTTGCGCACGCAGGCTTGACGTCAGGAGAGCAGCTACAGCGGGAGGCCTCCTCCTACAGGCATCACTGAGCTTCAGAGAAAACGTCTTCCTCCGATTGTATCGTCATGACAACTGAGACAATAGTCTGAAGTCTACACACACATATATATATATATATATATATATATATATATATATATATATATATATTTTTTTTTCTGTATGTGTGTTGGGGAAAGGGACCTGTTATACCAGAAGGGGACTTATGAAGTGATTTAAAGTGAATTACCTTGCGCATGCGATTTTAGGCAAGTGTATGTTTTAATTTCAGAGGGATCTGATTTAGCGATGTTTGCGTAACGCGGAACAGATCCAGACGCCAGCCGTAAGCTCTGGAGCTGGCGGAGGGCGGAGGGAGGGCGGAGGGCGGAGGGCGGAGGATGAAGGGGGGGTCGTTCGGCAGCACGTTCGGCTCTCCGTCTGCCTCTGGGGGTCAAATGCTGCGGCTCAAGGTCACGGCTGCAGCCCGGGGGCCTGTCACTGAATTCCGAATCCAAACATTCAAACGTTTCGATCACCTGCGTTCCCAGGTAGCCAATGCAGTGAGGGAGAGCGAGTACTCACATGTTTGAGTCGTGGAGTAAAGTCCCTCCCTCCCTTGTCACAGTAAAATGTCCAGTCTCACAGAGTGACACAACATGACGTAACATGACATGACATATCATAATGACGAGAAGAACAATGCTCGGCATTGTATCGAGTGCTCTGACAGGTTAGAAAGAGCCAACAGTGTATCAAGCCTGGACTTTCTCTGCCTCTACTACTAACCTGGGAGGCTACTGTACATGAACGAAACAGGGAGCATACACAGGCCGTCTGTCAGTGTTAACACTGAGCATTTCACTGTGAATCTCTGCTCCCCACCCGGAGAGGAAGTCTTCTCATCTACCCCCCCCCCCACCACCACCAGCAGCCCCCAGGTACTGTCTCCACGCGGAGCGGCCAAAATCAGGTTTCTACCCCCCCGCTGATAGAGCCCCATCCCTCCGGGGGATTCATCACCACCCAATCTGGGCGCTGCAGGGGTGTGTCTGCCACCCCCCGGCATTCAGACAGGGAGCTGGATAAAGGGGCATCTCACCTGCCCCACGGGCGCTGTTTCATCTCAAAGGCAGACGCCTCCACCTGTGAACTCTGATAATTCGGTAAACGTTTGAACATCCAGTTATCGGACAGGCCTGGAGATCAAAACATGGCCGCTGAACTGTTTTTTTTATTTTTATTTTTTTGTAATACAGAAATAAAAATAAAATCCCCCCCTGATCCGTTGGGCTGAAACCTCCATCTGCTCGGGTGCATGAGAACAGCGACAGTCACGCTCGCGTTTGCTCGTCTCCCACGAATCCAACGACACGCTAAGCGTTCCTCACATCATCCCCCGCTTGGGCTTAACTGGGCTGTGAAGCACCCCCCCCGAACCCCCCCGAAACCCCCCGAACACCCCCCAAACCCCCCCCCCCGAACCCCCCAAACCCCCCGAACCCCCCGAACCCCCTGAACCCCCCCAACCCCCCAACTCCGAACCCCCCAAACCCCCCCAAACCCCCCAAACCCCCCGAACCCCCCAAAACCCCCAAACCCCCTGAACCCCCCGAACCCCCCTAAAAACACACCAGACGGGCGGGCCACCCAGGTACGCGTCAAAAAAGGGGAGGGACTACGCCTCTCCAGACACCCCGCGGCCACCCACGCCACGTCACTACGCCTCTCCGAGGGGGGGGTCGCCCCGAGGGGGGGTGTGTCAGACACGCGTGGCGTGGCGAGGACACCCTGGGCCTCGGTGGCCATTTTAAAGACACCCGAACGCGTCTGTGATTTACGGGACGGGGGCGGCGCTGACGCTCCTCGCCGGGGGGGTGGAGCGAGCGCGTTTCACAGCACACGGCGCCCGTCAGCATAAACGTGTGGGCGGTAAATCAGATCTGGAGATTTCCCCCCCCCCCCTCTCTCTCCCTCCCTGTTATTTCCCCTCACCTGTTTTTCCAGAGTAAAAAGCAGACAGTTTAATTTCTTACATGTTCTGAATCCACACACGTCACTGGAGCGTCTCGCAATCGAACCGGCAGTAATTGTGACCAGTCAATCGCTCGCTCGGCCCATCCATCATGATAGCGTGTGCAGCAACCAAGAAAAAAAAAAAGAAAGAAAAAGAGAAACGCTTTTCACGTGTGACGGTTTATGTCACGCCGCGGCGTCTGCAGTTCTCCCGCTGGCCACTTGGGGGCACTGCGGCACCAGGAGCGCGGATCGACGGCAGAGCCGGTCCCTACGGGCGATTCGCCGTTTCCCCCGATGAGGAGGCATGTTGCTCCGAGACGACCAGGGCCCGAATTTCAAAGGTACATTTCACAATGACTGTCATTTTCGGCAGTACACAAGTCCCCTGTTGATAGCAGACATAAAAAAGCTGGCGGTGAGTTTCCGAGGCAAGTTTTGTAAGCTAAATGCTTTCAGCGCCGTCAACAAGTCGCAGACTTAATCAGTCCCAGTGAAAGGCACATCATATGCATTCTAGTCATGAATGTTTCTAAGAGGGGAGGGCGATCACAGCCATGCACACTTACTCTGTTGTATATGAATTTCATGTGGATGTGCGGAGCTGGGTTTGGTGTAGCAGGCTGCTAAACAGTATAATATTGCTCAGGAGATTTTTTACATGTAGGATGAATGGACCAGAGCTCTTCTTAACTCTTAGGCTCCAGCCCCTAGCCTCTGCTTGTTCAGTGTTAGTGCAGCTAAGCCATTCCACACTGAATCCACTCTGTGCATCCCCCAGCCCCTCGCCCTAAAATGGCTGATATTCAGAGCCCTTAGTGTAACTCCATTACACATCACGAGTGGCAGGCCAGAGCACTGCTGTGCTTCTTTCCAAGTGTCCTGGGCACCAGAAGGCAAGTTTAATTAAATATTTGGCTTTATTGACTGCTCATTTTCAAAAAAACAAGCTACCTTGGGTAACTTTATCAGAAGCATAATGCTTCTACAATTCTTCTTTTTTATACTACCCCAGTGTATGCCAATGTCTGGAGTTCTACAAGTTGAACATGACACCACTCATGAACACGACATCGCTCGTGATGAAGCCAACCCACTCACGGTTAGCTGCTGGAGACTCAGAGAAGGCTATTTCGGGATCGTTCTAGAATATCACCTAAATGCTCAGCTGGGTTTATATCTTGTGACAGGCGATGCCATAACAGAAGGATAGCGTCAATGTCACGCTCCTAAAACCATTAGACAGCTACAGGAGCTCTGCGTACAGGGGGAATTATGGTCTGGAAACACGCTCGTCTCTGCAGGATAGAAATGCCTTTGCGTCGGGCAAAGATAATCGCTCGGCACCATTAAGCAGAGATTGACATCTACCTTGACCTTCACAGGATGTAAGTGCACCCAGACCATTCCAGAAAATTGCTCCCAGTACAACTACGGGACCATCAAAGATCATAAAAAAACAAACATTAAAAGCCCTTCGCTGCTGGAACTGTTGCATTATTCCTTACGTCTTCAGTTTTTGTTCAGTGAAGATGTGTCCAGCTGTTTCCCATGTTTCTTATTTATTTTATTTTTGTCAGACATATTTTAACAGTGAAAACATGGCACATGCAAGCTATACAAATAATATTTTTTTCATATGAAAGTTGTGATATCTTTGGCTTCGTTTATACTTGATCTAAGAGGAGCTTTTTAGAACAATGTTGATTTTATACAATTCCGGTACAGTGCCTCCACTCTGCACATTAAGTAATTAAGCTGAAATTCTTACATTACCCTGTAGTATCACTACGAACAAGCCTACTCCCATAAGAGTGCAGGACCAAGTAATTCACATTCCTACTCAATGAGGCAATGACCTTAAAAAAAAAATTCTATCATGAATTAGATGGCTAATTTGCCGTGATAACTGCCTCTCTCATTTACAATTAAAACTCTTTTAATGAGCGAAGACATCATTACTTCAGTATAAATCAGTTTATTTTAGTGAGTCATTGCAAACGACTCCAAAGCTTAACTTTGTGTGTGCGTGTGCGTGTGTGCATGTAAGAGCGTGTGTGCATGTGTGCCAGTGCACGTGTGTGTGTGTGTGTGTGTGTATGTATGTGCGCATGTGACAGATTACACTGATAATGATCACATGGAGTCTTGGAGTGCACGAGATGAGGCCATTGTTTCTCTACACACTGCTGCTGAATCAGGGTTCTCCATTTCAGACCACAATGCATTTCACTCTGCTTCCTGACGGGAGTACTAGCTCTGCTTGATTTAAGGACTCAACCTTTTCCCTTCCCTTTGACTCTCTGACAATAAAGCACGACCTTATTGGACGGAAGTGAGGAGTGTTAAATAAAATAACCTTCCCCCATCGAGCCGCTGTCTGTGTGAGCGGCGCGCCCGGCGCTGTTTAATTTGCAGACGGAGTTGTGTCTCAGCGACGGCGGGAGATCTGAGACACGGGCGTGATGTGGCCCACGCCGCGCGGGCGTGAGGGAGAGAGGGGGGTACCGCGGGATACGATGGCTCCGTCTCAGACCTGCGGGGACGGACCCCAGGGGTTCTGCTCCAGAACCCAAAACATCCCTGCAAAGTTACGGCCAGTTAGTCTGGGTTCTTGAGATAGCGCGCGCTGGAACAAAACCGTGTGTTTTTATTTATTATTTTTTAAATGCTGGAGAAACTATGTCATTCAGCGTTGGTCCACAGGGCCTGCCTGTCACTGGAGGGGGGGGGTTACTGGGGGTGGGTGGGGGTGTGTATGGGTGGGGGGGGGTTGCGTCCCACCTGACTTTGCACCTGTAAGGGCCTTGTTCAAGGCGGAGGATGGTGGAGGGGTGGGGGGGGGGGGGGTCTGGGTGGGCCCCAGGACATGACATCAGACACATGTAAACACAGAAATTGTGTAAACAAAATTGTGTAGTGAGCTGCAAACAAGAGTTGTACACGTTTGTGCACATCCCTCCTTTACATCCATAGAACGTTTGCATTTGAGTGCGAATCTTTACATCCTCTCCATTGCTATACTGTCTTGAGCATCAATGCACCTTAGCAGACCAGGCTGTGAGGCTGGTGATCGCAAACATCTCTATAGACATAACTAAATAAAATATAGCTGTCCACGGGATAATACGCAGGTTATTCACGGGAGATATCCACATAAATTCATCAACTGAATGATTGAATGAATGAATAATTGAATGAATGTATGAGAGGAGGAAGGATAGAATGAATGAAACTCATTGCCCTGGGGGGAATTTGTCTTGCACACAATGAGCACGGTATAAAACAGAAGAGAGATGTTGTGCGCAGTGGAGATCCGTCGCTAAGCACATCCTGCTGTGCTCACGGCAGGGTTTCCTGTCAGTACCAACTTCCTGTCACTGCAACTGCTTCTCTTCTATGTCATATTCCGGGTTTAATGAATGTATTCATGTTCACGCATGAAATCATATTCATTATTAGTCCATCAGACTAGCCTAGACAATCTAGCATACTGGTAGAATATGTGGTGACATTTGTAGAAGAGTCCGTTTTCTTCCTTTAGGGTATGCAATGTTATGTGGTTACGTCAATTTTGGGTGCTTGTGGGCGTTTGACACTGGTGTGTGGTGCAACTGCGAATGCTAAAAACGTGCTTATCCAGTGTGGGGTATGACTGCTTTATAGATCCTACATCCTGATAAACATGGTAAGGTAATCTAAGCACTAGAAAGTGAGGTATTATATTTTATCGTTCACCTGTCTTTCAGCAGTGCAGCGTAGGCTAGGCTACATCGCGGGATGTTGCATTTTGCGCGATTTATCACCTGAGAGAGAGAAAAAAGAAGTGTGTGCGCCCTGCACATGTGTGCAGTGAATCATGATCAGGGCCTCACGTTGCACACTTCACACAGGGACGTGCACATCTCCTCCCGCACAGCCCTGCGCGGGGGTCCTGCAGACCAGCCGAGCTCCCGCGGCAGGCTAACAGCGCAGTGCTAGCTCGCTTTAACGCCAGGCAGCGCTGGCACAGCTTTCCACACGATTAATGAAGCATCTGCGTTCTGCAGCTAGGCCGTTTCTCTTAATAAAAACGTGTGTGTTCTGTCGGAGCGGACGACATGGAGGTCGCACGCCCCTTTGCACAGGTGTTAACAGGTCTCATCCGACACATCACCACGTCGCCATGTGAGACAGCCTATTGGAGAGAGGAACGGGACTGCTTTTTGTTTAACTGTTTGAATGCACCAAGTGTGGTTAAGGCTCTAACCAGTAGACTGAAAGGTGATTGAAACTGTTATAATTGTAGACGTTTCCAGACCAATACACTTCATTGGTATATTTTAGTACATTTTCCGTTTGATGATGATGATGATGATGAGGACTGGACTGAAATTTAATAGTGGCTTTCACAATCTCAGAGAATGGTACCGTAAAAGGGAAACTGCTCCCCCTCCCTCCACTTACATTGTAGAGAAATCAGTTGATGAACTCTTGTCTTGACACTAAGCTCGATGATGTTGGATGATGCAGCCAGTAGTCAGTAAATTTTCCATTACTGGAAAAGAAGCAGGTTTTTAATTGTCATTCCAGGACTTTAACGAGGAAGACACCTGGGGCACAGGCTTAGAGACTGTGCCCATTGTACGACTGTGACACACATACACACACACTCACACACATACACGTACTCACACATGCACTCACACACACACGCATGCACGCACACACCAACACACAAGTTCACGCACACACACTCATACACACACGCACACACACACACACACACACACACACACACACACACACACACACACACACACACAGTGTGATTGACAGCCTCTGTCTCTCAGTTGTCAGGACTTGGCAGAGTCGGGAGAATGCCCTTGTTGTTTTCCCAGTGCAATTTTGACTGCTTGTTTCTCAGAATGAAAGTGACACATTGTTAGCGACTTTGGCAGGTTCAGGAAAGTTCTATGAGGCGGATAAACCCCGCCCTTTGGGATTTGCTCTCTCCTTTAAGTTAAGTGTGAAGCGAATGAGAGAGAGGCTTGTTTTCCTCGCATCGCTCTGAGGGGAGCGAGCATGTGTACGTTCGGAAGGATTCATCCTGTCTCCTACATGGAAAGTGTGTGACAGTTCCTGAGAAAACACTATTCATAGAACACACATAGAGGAATTTTACTGGGAATAAGAGTTTGTGAAACTAATTTAACGTGGTGTTTCCCAGTTGGCAGGATGCAGAGTTGATAAGTGGTAATTGCATGTGTACAGAAATTACATTATACATTTTTTAATCTCTTACCCTGAAGCTACCATACAGTATAATATTACTGTGTGAAACACACACTCACACACAAACACACTCACACACGCACACACTCACACACAAACACCAATCAATGAAAGAGGAAAGACTTGACACTTGTAGAACAACAAAAGACCATTTGGTATTGTCAGTATCAACAACTGAATGTATTTTTGATTTTTTTTTTTTTTTGCAGGGAGTTATAAATGCATGGAATAACTTACCGAACACGTTCAGTGGGAGCAAGAGGCTCTTTGATTCCTGGAGACTGAAAATCAGACTGAGGAACACACATTGAGTCGAGTGACAAGCTGTGATGGGCAAAGGCTCGTTTCGGGTCATTTTCTCTTTTCCTTTGCTCCAAATTTAACACCTGAAACGGGCTGTCGAAGAGCGCGGGAGATCGCGGCCTGAATGTAAACAGTCGCCGTGACGACGCCGTGATGACACTGCAACCGTCTTTCCCGCCGCCTTGTGGGCGTCGCCGGTCGTTGCCAGGGGAAGACGAGCGGGTGGGCTGTTGCCTGGAGACACACCTGAGGCCGTTAGAATTCAAAGACCCCGGAGCGGCACAGTCCCCTCCCCCCCCTCCCCCCCCTCCCCTCCCCCCCTCCCTCCCTCCCTCCATTCACGATACCCCGCAAACTTGATTTGCCTTCCAAGGTGAATCTACATGACGGGAGAAAACAACATCTGAGGCCGACTCCTTCTGCTTGAAGTCCTTCTTGATGAGTAACTTTATTTTTTTGTCAGAGTCAGACAACTTCACAGCTAACGAGACCTTAAAAAGAGAAAGCCCTGAGCCAAGTGGAATTTAAAGGAGCGGACTTTTGTTTGTATTTTGATGCGTGCGGACGAAACTTCGGCATTTCGGTGTGATGACTCATCAGTAAAACGAGAGGATTTTTTTTGAGCCGCACCGAGCTCAGCTGCCGCGCGTTTGGCTTCGGGAGAGAACCCCTCAGAACCGGGAGGATTAATTCGGGCGAGAGGGCCTTCTGGGGTCACCGGACTCCTGAGAACCGTATTGATCAAGGTGGAGGGATTATCTGGCGGGATCGGAGGGGACTGTGTGTCAAAACGTGTCGGCGCATAATTAGAGAATCAAACGCGTGGACTTCCTTAACTGTGCCGCCTTCTCTCTCTCTCTCTCTCTCTCTCTGCTACACGCTGCTCGTTCGCCCTTTGCTCCTCAGTAATCTACGGCGCACGTCAGCGGCACAAGACATCACTAACCGTGTAATTATCTTCCCTTCGTCAGGAACATTTGTGCCAGACGCAGCACGTCCTCTTAATACCGCTCTAGAAGTAAAATGTTATGGAGAGAAAAAAGAAAAAAAAACCGAAAGGTGCAAATGATTAAAAAAAAAAAAAAATAAAAAAAAAAAAAAAACGACGTGTTGAAATTAAAGAGAGCCACTGGATGACAGTAACACATGTGACCTTTTCATCTGAGAATATTTAAGAACTGCCTGTCACGTCTGGCACTCAGGGTCTGCTGGTTTATTCTCTGTCAGCTGGAGCACATTGAGCACTGCGGTCTGTACGAAGCAGAGCAGTGAAATATGACGGAATGGCGGTGTGGTCGATATAGAGGACGCACACGCCGCGGAAAGAAGGTCATGTCCACACCGGGCAGTGCATGCTGGGAGGAAAACCTAGACTACCGGGGGGCGCATGACCGCATGCTGTCAGAAAATGGGGTACGGTGGGGGTCCGGGTCTGCTCTCTGTGGTGCAGTGCCTGTTAATGTTCCCTCACTGGGTCATATCTGTGCCTTAGAATACTAATCTACAAGGCTAAGGCGAGATGAACCCATCCTGCTCCTGGAGGTCTACCGTACTGTAGGTGTTCATCATAGCACTAATTTTCCACACCTACTAATCAGCAGCTCAATGAGACCTCTGGCTGTTGAGTGAGGTGTGCTTTGTTAGGGTTGGACTCTGGCTGTTGAGTGAGGTGTGCTTTGTTAGGGTTGGACTCTGGCTGTTGAGTGAGGTGTGCTTTGTTAGGGCAGGAGTAAACACCTACAGGACGGTGGATCCCCAGGAGCAGCGTCGGGCAGCCCTGCTCTAGTTGTTGAATGACGTGCGCTTTCATAGGTTTGGAGTGAAAGCCTACAGGGTGGTAGGTTCTCCAGGAACTGTGTTGGGAGCCACTGTGTTACACAAAGAAATAAGATGGTTGAGCTAATAGCCTAATAGCCTGGGTGGGGCCACAATGGCCCCGCCACGGTCGATTCAAAAGGACTAGTGCGCCATCTTGTCTTCAACGCAGAGACGCCTAAGGGCGTCTCTGCCAGTGCCCACTCATCAATGCCGACGCCACTCAAACCTGAAACAGAAATCGATCTACAGGTACAGGACTACACGTACTCACACGCTGGAACAGGGAACTCAGACCGGAGCCCTCTTGGCTGCTCGTCACCGTTTGTTTTATTCTCCCTCTTGTCACCATCGATCACGGCCTTCTGTACAGGCGATGTGCCTCATGCTCACGGATAATGCGTAGGTGTGGACGTTAGCTAAGGGCTAAGCTTTTCTCCATTATTTTCCTATACACACCTTTCGCAGTTCTAACAGACACTGTGCACCCAAGGACTTCTCATTATATTGGCTAATAATTAGGGCCAGAGGAAGCTCCGTGTTAATCGGCCATCATAAAGGTTCATTTTTCACCCCAGAGAGCAGTTTTATCCAGGGGCCGAGCGATAAAGAGCGTAGTTTAATCTATGGACGTGAGCAACACAAAGCTGACAGATTGGAGCGAGTGGTCCCACTCTGACCTGTGCACTGTGATGAATAAGGCGTTTGAATACGCGCACACAGTTAAAATTCTTCTGTGCTTACAGGATCCAAATTGAACGGTATCCATGGACACGGGTACGCAATGCGGTGATTTCCAGTCGTTCGTTTGAACCTCTCCCCCCCCCCCCACTTTCGCTAACTGCAGTCGTGGGATGCATTCTTACTGCAGGATCCGTAATGAGGCTGTGGTACTGGGGGGGGGGGGGGGGGGTTCACTGTTTCAGTCCAGTTTTGATACGAGTGCCAGCGTCGCAGTGTTCGTCCGGCGTGGATTTTGGGTTTGGGAGAGACACGGTCAGGGGTACGCCGAGCTCACTTAGCCAATCACGCAAGGTCCCTAGCTGAGAGAAATGAACTCTAGACTCCAGGCCGTCATATCACCCTCGCCAATGGAAAATTTCCCACCTTCTTTCACACTTCTGAGCTCTGCTGCAAAAAAATCGCTCGACACAATGGGCAAAGTGATGAGCCTGGATGGGGTGAATGGCCTTTTTTTGGGGACTGAGCTTCGTGAATGCCCTTTACAGCACATCAGATCCCATCCAACTTCACTGTCAGGAGAAAAAGGTAAGAAGAAGTGCCTAAAAAGGTACAGAGGTACAAAACAAATTGTCCTCCCAGCGATACATAATTAATTTGCACTTTTTGCTTGAAAAGGGTGCTCATTAGTACCCAAATAAAATATTGTTTTTCAGTGCACATTGGTGAAGTTTGTTCCATATTGTAAAAATATACCACTTTTACTTGCACGCCTAAGTAGGAATAAATGTTGATTGAATCCAGATGCACAAGCCAAGCACATCCTCTCTATCAAAAACATTGTAAGAAACGAGCTACTTGTGTTCTGCTTTATCCATATATCTCAGGTTTCTAGTTGAAATATAATATACTGTCATCGTAACCGCACGAATACTGACTCGTTACGATGTGGAAAACACCGGGCCAAAGCACAAAAGCACCGCACAATAATGGCTGTAACACTACAACCAACAGGTTCATGAAATAATAACACAGAAATTAACCAAGACGGTGACAGAAGTGTACCCACACCAGAGAGCTATTCTGTGTACACAACAACAGAAGGGGAGGGGATCAATTTTTTTTTCTCTCAAAGGCAGCGCAAAAAAAAAAAAAAAAAAAAAAGGCGAGAAAAAAAGAGCGGACCCTTAATTCTGCGTTGGCTCCTGCATGGCGGATCATTAGTCATGTTGCTCCGGCAGAATTACCCCGGCGTGGAAATCCTTTCTCCTCCGCTTTCTTTCATTCTCTGGGCAGAATGGGATATTGCTTTTCTAATCTCGGCGACAAGGGACACTATTTATGTATGTTTTTTCGATAGCTATTTCTCATGCTGATGCGGGGCTACTCCGATACCCCCATCACCCCCCCCCCTTCAGACTCCTGTTTCAATGCTCGCTGCGAGGATTTGTGGGATGGAGGGCGGACAGAGGGCACGTGGAGGGGGGGGTGGGGAAGTGGCCGGGGTGAGGGGCTTCGGTTCATTTAAACCCAATCCTTAATCCCAAACCTTCGCCGGGTCGCTCTGCTCAGCGAGGTGCGCGCTGGACTCTCCCGTTCGGACACCCCCACCTGGCTGAAAAGGGTCAAGCTTTTTTTTTTGGGGGGGTGGGGGGTTAATTTAATCTAATTAGACGCCTCTCACATTGGCATCGCGCCGTAGAGAAGGTTCAGCGGGAATTCGGGGGGGTCTGGTCAAGACCACTCCGCCCGACATCCCCCCCAAAACGTGACTCCTCCCACAGGCTCCAGGCCAGATGTTCGGCAGCTGGACCAGGTGCCTCATGGGGGCTTCAACAGAGAATGAGGGGTCCAACTGATCATATTATCTGAAAATTAAACAATAACAGACATCAGCAGTACACACAATGAAAAATAATAATAATAATAATAATACCACTATACTGTATATGTTTTTTCTGTGCTGAGCAGCTGTACAGTAGTCTGTGTAGGAACAGCGCACAGCCCCATTTTGTTCTCCGCATGGTATTTAAGCAGGAAGCAGTGCTGTAAGCACTCTGGGAGTTACACTGTTTTATTCTTCTTAAAGGATGACCCGGAGTTGAACTTCTCAGGGGTGAGCGAGCGGTGTGTGGTGCAGAGTGACGCTGGCACACACACACACACACACACACACACACACACGCACGCACACTGGAGCAGTTAAACAGGAACTGTGCAGGAACAGGAATGGGCCTTGCTCATTGGCTGGCTGCTCACTCTCTGGGTCCCATGGTGCACGCCCTCTCGCCCCCCCCCCCCCCCCTTTTATAGAGAAATGCAGAGCACAGTAAATACTTTAGAGGAGAAGTTCATCCAGCCAGCCTGTGAGAGGAAGTGAGGGGCATCGCTTTCTTAATAGCGCTGCTCGTTCAGACCAAAAAATAAAACAACAAAATAACAATAAAAACTACAACAACTCCAGTCTTCTCACCGAGTTGGAAAAACAGCAGGTCAGCTTGAAGCATCATTTAGAAGGCGCAGAAAACAGAGGTAACCCAAAGAGATTATTGCGAGCTGGGTTCGAACGGCGGGCGTTTGGACGACGTATTCGACGCGTACGTGCGACAGAGCAACACCGGGGAGTTCCCGTGTTCTCGCAGAGCGGAGCGGTGAAATGAACTGATTACCCGGTAACCATGCTTTTAAACACATAAAATATTCAGAGCCTGAGTTCTGCACCGGGCCACCATGCGCTTCATGGCCTTCATACACATTAGGGAACCGTCTGAAGCAACGAACAGCACCCGACTGCTTTTCAAACGATACCGCTCATCCAAATTCCAACATCAACACTACCAACATATCAACACATCTTTTATTACATATAAAAACAAAAACAAAAAAAACATCCTGTGGCGAGTGATTGGCTGAATTTGTCGTTGTGTTGGAGGGTAGATTGTTGCCGTGCGCAATAACGGATCTGAGCCGGAGACCTGGAGACACAGCTGCCTGACGCCCCAGGAGCAGGACAGCTGTTGTTTAACGGCCTGTATCAGCGATGCGCACGCCGAATGTGGAGGAAGTGCGTTAAGCACATCAAAGCAGAATCAGGCGCACCGGCGCTCCACGGAAAGGGCAGCTGTGATTACTGTAAACAGGGATTAAGGTAAAAAGAGAGAGTAAATGTTAACGTATGCTGCCTGGCGTCGGGGAAAGCGATAACTATCACACCAGACTGAATATTAAACAACGATCTACACTACTAAAGCGACATATTTTATGTCAGCTTGCTGTTGCCTTCACCAGGTGTGCTTCTGAATGAACCAATAAAGGCAAATACAGGAATGATGAGGAGGGCTGCAGGGATCACCAGCCAGGTGAATGAAATAAACAGAGTGTGTACACTTATGCCTGGATTGCTCTCTAATACATGGGGTCTTCGCACAGGGGTGCAGCTAGGAATTCTGGGTCCCCTGAAAGAATATTGCACTCCCCCCCTCCCGCTTTTTATAAATAAAACAAATTGAACTGTGGAGTCGTCACCACCTTTCACCCCCACTAGCGACGACCCTGTCCCTTCACTACCTGTGATGTCGTTCTTTTCTTCACTGACATAAATACCCTTTCCCTTCCCAAGTGCTCCTTCCGTGATTTGGGATGTTTTGTTAGCGCTGGACCCAAAAAAAAAAAAAAGAAAAAGCCAGCATCCTGCTTGCTGTTTTAAAAGTGCAGCTCAAAATAGTTTTTGGAATTTTGGACCTGGGGTATTTACAGGCGAAAAAGTGTCAGGCTCAGGGCAATTACTCTCACACCAGAGCTGGTGCCGACCGGCTGTGAACCACCAGCCTCTGGACGGGCTTCAAGAGCTGGGGTGGGGGGGGTGGGGGGGGGATTGGCACCAACGGGCCGGGCTAAATCTGTGACAGGATATTATCTGCACCCCCCCCCCCCCCCCCCGGCGTCACGCTCGGAGAGGCAGCGCCCGTGATTGACAGCTGGCACGGGCGGCGCGGGCTCTGCGGGGATTCGTTACGCGCGCGCGCGGCGCAGGTGAGCTGGCGGGGGCCCGGCAGAGTTCCGCAGACAGGTGAGGGCCCCGGAGGACCGCTCCAGCTCTGAGGCTGCTCCTCCTCCCCTGTCAGCTCGGGTTCGAGCGCCTGCCGGACCCCCCCCCCGATCTGTCCGGGCCTCCCCTGTTTGGAATTCCACACCACGCCTGCGTGACTGCCTCGCTGCTGCAGAGTCTTCTGCCAAATTCAGGAGGGTACGCGTTACCGTGCGAGGGCCTGTCGAAAAGTGTGCAGTCAGCCACTGCACCTACACAGCCCCTGATTTATATTTCATCTGAACGGGCTGAGAGCAGAAAGCAATAACTGAAGTGACACATCCACTTTAGATTCAAATTGACCTTTAAGCAAATCCAGTGCTGCCCTCTGAGACAGAGAAATGTGGCTGTTTACTTTATATGTGGTCTGATGGAATGTACTGTTGGGTCATACGTGTTTTCTCCCTGATAAACTGTTTTATTTTTGGCCGGGGACAACAATCTAATCTAATATGGTCCTTTTTCAGAGACACAGGGCTTTTTAAAATATCCAATAAAAGTGTTTATTTTATATCAGCGATATTAAAAGCAGGTGCATTTTTAGTACAGTGTAATCTAAAATATACTATAGAACACAACATCTTTTTGTTGTATGGGAATCCAGAACATGCATGAAAAAGGTATAACTACTGTGGAAAAAGAAAAAAAAATGTTTGAGGAGATGGAATAAAACAAAGGGCATGTCTTCTAAAAATAGTTTTTGAAATTGAACTCCCTCTCCCCTCCAACACCAGCCCCCTCCCCCTCCCCCCCCCCCCCACCCCCAAATAATCCATAATCCCATCCCTATGTGCCTATTATGAATGATGACAGGCAGCGGCAGTGTGCGTTCTCTTTATTTATTTATTTATTTTTGTCCAGAGAGGACGTTTTGGGGATGTGACAGTTCCCCTAATGCACTCGTCCATCACGGATTCCCATCGTTTCATCCGTCAGGCGCTAAACCCGCCTCAGCGACGGGCCGCGTCGCCGGGGAGATCACACAAACGGGAATATTTCCACCGCACACCCGCAGCCAGTGTCATTACCAGGCAGGGGGGACGGGGGGGGGGGGCGGGAGACTCGGGGTTGCATTTCTGAAACAGAAAAAGGGTCGACTGACGGTTTTGGGGCGATGAAATCTGTGCGCGTTTATCTGAGTGTGGTACTGAAAGAAACAAGCTGAGCATGCTAATCAACAGTATATCAGTCAATCCATCAATCAGTCAATCAATAATAGCTCACTTGGTGCTCCTCCTCTGCATGCATGTGTTGTCTACAGAGAGCAGTTGAAACAGACAATTCAAACAAGGGAGAACATATGGAGGAATACTGGAGGAATGTGATAGTTCTGCGGTGGCGGAAAGTTTCTTCCTGGACGACTGTAACAAGACCAATGAGATGTGAACAATATCCTCACTCAGAGAGAGATGTACTACCTCCATCCCCTAAAGGCATGCTATTTTTTAAAAATGTGAAAACGCACAAGGAGAATAAACACTCAAGCGCTCGAGAGGGAAAATAATATAACACATAAATGTAAAAATAATGTAATGTTCCCTCTTCATTCCTGTAGTGGGACTCAAAGATACAATAGACCTGTTTTAATAGTTGATCTATTTTGACTGTTTGAATAACAATTTCAACTGTATAGAATGAGCTGCAGCAGATGCCAATGTTTTTCAGTTTCGACTGGGGAGACAGTGCGGTATGATGGTTAGGAAACTGGCTTTGTCATTTAAAGGTTGCAGGTTTGATTCCCGCACAGCATATTGCTGTTCTACCATAACCTGAATTGCATCAGTGTGTATCAGCTGTACAAATGGATACTATGTGAAGATGCAAAAGCTGTGTACAGTAAGTCACTGACAGCTGTTGGTATCGTATAACGTGTGAAGCTGCATGATTCCAAGTCTTTAGAGAATCTTAAAATGTGTGCACCTCTAGGACTAAAAAGTACTCTAAAACTAAAAACCCATGATTGTTGTTACATATGAGAGTGTGTCAGACTTTAGTTGCCTAGAAGTTGTCTCGTGTATGAGAGAGTGTATAAGTCGCTCTGGATAATTAGCCTGTAATGAACGGTAAGTGTAATTTGTCGTAGCCCATTAACAGCTGAAGAGGTGGAGGGCATTCCCAGAATGCAGTGCAGAAGGGGGTCTTCCCAGCGTAGTTCCAGGGTAAAAAACAGACGTGGCGGTGGACGTGAACGCATACCGTGTCGGACAGTGATGGATCTCAGGTGTGTCCATTTGTCAGGTTCGTGTTGGATGGACCTCCCTGATAGATCTTCGCTGAGCACAGAAGGCTATGGGCCTGTGGAAAAATGGAAAAGGAAACAGGAAACAGGAAGCTTGTCGGCCGCAGTGAGGTAACCATCGAGGCATAACCGCTTTATTACACTACATTATTCATTCCAAACCAACGTGACGTCCCAGTGAGGGCACAAAGCAGGGCCTTTCATGAATATGGACGGGTCATTGCCGTGAGAAAGTCAACTGCCTCTTACAAGAGAGAGTGGGGGAGTTATTGCTGATTATCTTACCACCACATGGAGAGAATTAAAATTAAAAGCCATCAGACAATGCAAAGTGGGCTGAAATCAATTGTAGAAACGCAGCCTTTGTTAGATTCCCGTAATTCGAAAAAAAAACAAAAAACGCACGCATTTATAAATATTGACTGCGAGAGCCAAATTGCTACCTGCTAACAGGTATTACAGCAATTTTACCTCCATTATTATTATACATTTATATGAAATTTATTCCACTTTTGAGCCATAAAAATTGAACTGCGGTGAACGAGTGTAGAGTGTTTATTTCTCTGTGTGAAGCTAGTGTTTTTCAGAACAGTCAGGCTATCAGTTTAACTGTGGAGAGCAGGGGCTACAGACAACGTTAAGGGCTTGTGGTCACCAAGATGTACGAACGTTCATCTAGCATCTCAGATAGCTGACATTCAAGCAATATATTTTGTGTGTTGCGCTACTGTTATCAAAAAAAAAAAAAAAAAGATAACACTTAAGGAAAAGAATAATGGCGTTGCCACCTGGTGACTGTCTTAGACCACTCTAAGCTGTTATGGCTCCACAGGCTAAGAAATCGTTTCTAACTGGAACAGGATAGCCATCGATACCACAAAGGTAAATGGCTCTTTCACAAATGATACCAGGTTCAGAAACTCATGGTTACCCTGGTTCTTAGAAGCAAGTCAGAGCGAATAACAATCACCCTGTATATATATTGCAGGTCATGATACGTGTGTTCGTCTGTATCTTTGCCAGAAAGAAACATTTTTGATTGATATGTCTTTATTTTTGAATGAATGAGTGAATTGGGAATTGGTGTTTTTATTGATGTTTACATAAAAAAGCATAGCCTTGAGAACACAACCAGTGAAGGATGCAAATAGATTAGCAGTCTGTGCCGTGCTTTCTGAGGACGGAAAGCATTTCTATAAAAACGGCCTTGCACATTTCTGATGAGAAACTAGGCAGGAGAGCAATACATCAGTCTAATATTTTGTAAAGTGAGCTTTATTTTCTCCATGAACCTTACCATAATGGATCAATTATTCAAGTTATTGGGTCGGTTTGGCTTCTTATTTCTGGCTCAAATTTATGTGCGGCGCAATTAAATTAATCTCTTCTCTTCATTTCCCTCGTAAATTACGTCTTAGAAATGAGGTGCGGGCATTTCTAACACACTTCTATTCAGGAATGTGGGTAAAGACTGAGCTGAACCCGCTCTGGGCATCCCATAAATCACATCATCTGCTGCTTTCTCATGAAACAAAATTAGGTTCCGCTGTCACACCTCATATTTCACAAAACTCTGCAAAAAGTTGGCAGGTTTTCTAAACAGGAAATAATACAACATAATAATTACACCATTTAATCAGTCCAATTCATTTGTGAAAAGTAGAATAATGTTGAATTCCCTGTTCTTCTTCTGCACCTTTTTCACAGTTTCCATCAGTAAACCCAGGATTTTTTCTCTTACTTTATAATGTGTATTACATGCAGATTAATACTGAAAGGACCTTGGGATACTTTACGTTTGGAAAAATGGTTGTGACAAGGGTTAAAGTTCTCCGACAGTGCTTTAGTTCTTCAGTATTTTGCTCGAGTGTTCAATATTATAATCTCTCCTTTTAGATCAGTTCACAATCAAACGAGAAGTCAGTAAAGTTCACACAGAAACCGCTACCTCCGATGAATAAGTAATAATGTGAAATCTATTTGCTTCCTCAGAAACAAATACCCTGGAAATCCATGACCTTTCCACATCCTGGAAAAACAAGAGAAGTGCGTACAGCCCATATCTTGCACAGTGCACACCGATTATTCCTCTCTTCGTTTTGTTGGTTTCCTTTGCTCATTCAGTTGCCGTGGAGAGCAGCCCTTGAACATGTCCTTCCTTCTTTGAATAATTAAAACAATTCCCAGACCCCCACAGTTTTATATTGCCATCGAGCAGCCGGACCAATTTTACACTCTATGAATTTGCTTGTTAGAGCATTTCCCAACATTGAATCAATTGCCGTCGCAATATCCGCAGCCCTCTATAATTTTTCCAGCTTACTCTGTGCGCTACCCTACTTTGGAAAACACGAAAGCCGATAATTCTAAATTTATAAGCCTACCCGTGAACGATCCATATACTGGCACCTTGTTTGTGAAATGGTTTTCCTTCACAACAGGTTACGATGCCAACTACGGATTTTTGCGAATGTATGTAGATGATTATTATATGACCTGAATTTGGTCATATAATAATCTCGTGCTCAGTACCCAAGCAAGAAATGTAAAATTCCAAATCACATTACACACTACAGGGGAGAATGAGACACTTTAACACTGACCAGGGCAAGTATTAGAAGGAAGCTCAAATCCGTCCCTCGGGGTCAGTAGTGCTGCTGGTCTTCATTCCACCCCTCCAATCAGGAGCTGATTTAAACCTGACACCCCAGGTGAGTGTAATATCTGGCCAATCAGTGAGGTTACTGGAATACGGACTATCAGGCAGAAGAGAAAACCAGCGGCACTGCTGACCTTGAGGGCCAGATCTGAGTGTCGTTGAACTATTAGCTGCTGATTTAGCAGCTGGTTTCCGGAACATTCTCAGTCCACGGCACATTTAATGAGCGAATCATGTGACCCACCCCCTTATTACAGTGCAGCCGGACACATGCTCAAGTACGGAACTGATTTTTTAACACGTCAAAACAGCTGCATGTACATGGCACTGAGGCTGGCAGCACTGAGACTGGCAGCACTGAGACTAGTGGCACTGAGACTGGCAGCACCGAGACTAGTGGCACTGAGACTGGCACGGTGGTCATGACAGTTTCATGCTGGCATTTGACTGGCGTTGTGTTGCTGTTGCTGTATGAAAGTTTTACATATTTCACACAGCCCTCCTGCTCGCCCGTTACCCTGCCCGTGGGTCCTGCCACTGTGCTTTTGGAACCATGGCCATGGAAAAACTCCCACTAGCTAATAGCGCAGTGCAAACACACAACTGAAACCCACTAGCTAATAGCGCAGTGCTAACACACAACTGAAATCAATTCCCTTTTCATTTTATCTGCTAAACATTTTGCTACATTGCTAAAATGCATGATGACAAGAAAATTGTTTCTTGTGTTAAAAAAAATCAGTTATTTAGGTTTCAGTGAATGCTGTATAATCACAAGGCATTCATATGATAACTTTAATATGGGAGCCGCGTTTCAAAGGGAAATACAGGCGGGCAGTGTTCAGGTAACTCAGTATCTCAAGCTTGGGATAGGAAATGTGGAAAGATGGTCCTGCTGGAAAGCCAATGAGATAACATGCATGACCTTTCTGCTCCAGCTCTACAGTACATCAGGCTGGCCTTTAGTCTCAACTGTGTGAGCTGGCTTTGGAATCCTCGCTATGGATTTTTTATAAAGAGTGCATTATGCTTCGGGTCCGAGCGTGGAAGAGCTATCCTATAGCCTGCACATCGGTCACAAATCACAGACAGCGCACAGTGCTGGCAGCCAATGAAATACCTTCAATTTAACAGGCACAGAGCAGGTTTTCTGGAACTTTTGTTTTCAACATTCTAAGTCAGTGTTCTAGAACTCTTTGTGTTCAATTACCAGTAGTGGTTGTTACATCAGCATTAGAATGTTCAGCTTAGAACATTCTAATCACACATTTGTGATCTCACACCTTAACGGGTTAATCAAATGCGTCATGTCACTGTGTTCTAGAACCCTGCTCTAAATAAATATGTATAATGTAGAATGTGGAGAACGCAGAACGTTTTCTGATTTTACGCAGTTAACTTTTTTTTTTCCCCGTAAATATATTATTTGAGAATATGCATTTATGCATGGCCACAACTAAGCGATCCGAAGAAATCAATCAGCATGCAATCCATCACAGTTTTCCGTATGTGCTTGCCAGGTCTCCCGACTCTCTCCATGCAGCATTTGCACCCCTGCCCATTTGCCTGCCCCGGCTGCATCTGGCACGGACGAGTAAATAGTTAAATATTGATCGCAGTTTGGCCGTTTGGGGACGTTTTGCTGGGGAGCTGCAGAAGGCCAGCGAGCCGGGAGCCAGGGGGGAGCAGCGAACGTCTGTCAAGCGTTTCAGTCACAGATGTTGCCAACAGAAGTGCGCCATCTCTGAATCTGCCAAGGCGAGATTCCCATCTATCCTCCTCTCCCCCAGCACCCCAATCTGCCCCCACACAATTACACACTCACACACACACACACTTACACACACACGCGCGCAGGCATGCATACACACACTGACACACACACACATGCGCAGGCATGCGTACACACACACACACTTACACACACACACACGCGCAGGCATGCATACACACACACGCGCGCAGGCATGCGTACACACACACACACTTACACACACACACGCGCAGGCATGCATACACACACACGCGCGCGCAGGCATGCATACACACACTTACACACACACGCAGGCATGCGTACACACACACACACTTACACACAAACTCACACACGCGTGCAGGCATGCATACACACACGCGCACACACACACACGCGCGCAGGCATGCGTACACACACGCACACACACACACACGTGCAGGCATACGTACACACACTTACATACACACACACACGCAGGCATGCGTACACACACGCACACACACACACACGTGCAGGCATGCGTAGACACACGCACACTTACACACCCACACATCTTTGTCTCCCTGAGGAAGAGAGAGTCAAACATTAAAGTGACACAGATGATATTAGAGATGAACTAGTGGCTGGCCTGAGCGAGAGGGCCATCAGTTATCTTGTCGCGGCTGGTTTGGTGCTGATGGCCACTGCAGAAGCCCAGGGCAGGCTTGTGGCACATTTCTTTTTTTTTTTTTTTACTTTTTTTTTTTCTTTTTTTTTTTTCCAGCAGACCAGATGGAGGCTATGCTAATCAGGAGGAGATCAATGGGAGCGGCGGCTGAAATGACTCGCTGCTGGCCCGGGGTGTACCGCGCGTGGCCGCGGGCAGCGTGTGAACCAGACCGACCCCCCCCCCCCCCCCCCCCCCCCCCCCCCCAACCCCCCCCACCCCGGTGTGTCCCGTCACGGTGACAGGCCCTCAAACAGGTGACAAAGGAGCGTGTTTACAGAGCGTCGGAGCAGCTTCTGCGCGCTGTCTGTTCATCTGGGCGCTTATTACCGCCGTTAGCGCGGCCTGCTCGCCGATCCCTGACGCCCTGCTCCCCCCCCCCCCCCACCGCCCCCCTCGGACAGAGCAAACGCTGGCCGCCGTACGCTGCCCTGCCGTTTGACAGCCCGATAGCCATCCTCGCGTTGCCGTGCGCGTTTCTCTCTGTTTTTGTTCCCTTCCATTTCATTTTCGCTAATTCGTTCGGTGGCTTCCATTTCTTTTTCGCCAGATAGCCGAAGCTAACGCCAGGCACTCCGCTGCCAAGGCCCGTACGATAAACACAACCTGCTCGTTCTCTCTCTCTCTCTCTCTCTCTCTCACCCAGCTCTTGGAAACTCCACGTTTCTGTTGTCCTTCTGAGGAAGGTTAGCCTTGGTTCTTTCTTTTCTTTTTTTGAGGGCCAGGGCGCTACAGGCATAGCTCATGACCCAGGAGGGCGTGTGAGGAAGGCGCTGGATGCGAAGCGGGAAGATAAGCCACGAGAGGCTCATTAAACACAAACACAGGCCCACGTCACCTGAAGGCTAAACTGAAACAAGGTGAAGAAAAAACCCTGCCGCTGCGTCTGCGTGGAATTAAGGGCAATTTGTGAAATTGGTGTAAAAAAACGTGCTTGATCAGGTAGCTGTATCTCATATGCGACTTCGTGTAGAGTCTCCTGGTTCCTCTGCTAGTACAACCTCGCCTTCTCTTTGCGATCTGGACTCAGTGCATTCAGTGTGCAGCAGTCTCAACGGGTGACTCAGATATCAGAGGATTCCAGCTGATGACCAGGGCAGTTCGATCCAACGATCCTTTTGAGATCCGCTCTTGCGTCCGGCGAGCAGCTGTTTGCCCACTCAGCCGTGCCTGAGCGAGACCTCCAGCCTGGCCTCGGCGCGTCACTGCTGCCGCGCTCCCTAAATTAAACACGAGTCCGTTCTGCTGATTATCAAAGCCAACGGTGGACCAGCAGCGGCTAGTTTTCAGCGGGTCTCAGCGGCAGGTGCTGGCAGACCGGTGCCTGGGATCTGTTTCAACGCCCCCCCCCCCCCCCCCCCCCCACCCCCCCGCCCCGCACCCCGCCATCCATATCAAATCCAGCGCGCGCTCGGGCCAGCTCTGACGGTTTGGCAGCGGCCGAACACGAGGCTGGCCGCAAAGCCCTGTCCGTCAGGTACGGCCGATCATAAATTAATCAACTGTAATTATGAAAAACCGCCGTCGCTGGGTCAGGTGGGGCTTGGGAGGCCCAGGTGCACGCTGGGAAAGACAGAATGGAGGCTTGTGCGACAGAGGAGAAGGCGACAGACACGCAGGACACGCCGTATCGATGCCAATTTCCTATAAAACGCAACAAAGATATGCAGCATAAATAAGGACTATTTAGTGCAGGGACCCTGGATTTTGACGTGTGTGGTGCCTCAAGACTTCCTATTAATAAATACGGGACTTTGCATACACCACACCATCCCACTAATACAATGGCCGCCTGCAGTTTGCCACGCAGACGATCGGTTAAAGGGGTCGTGCTCATTAAAACGCCAGCTAGCGGCTGCTAATAAGGAGGGCTTGCGCATTGTTTTGCGGGGTCACTGAAATGGGCTCTTAATGATGCGAGGGGAGCTCTCAGTGGATGACCTGCTACAGTGCGCACACACATCCTCCAGGACAGGGTCCCTTCAGCGATCACTCCCCCCCCCCCCCCCAGGGGCCGGGAACACGCCCGCTGTTGAGCCTGCCTGTTTAATCGGCTTATTTATACGCCCCCCCCCCGGTGGCGTTCCCTCCCCAGCGGAGAGCAGGATGTATTGGATCGCCGGTCGCTCTGCTCTAGCAGCGCACGCACGGCCGACTCTGGAGCGTTTCAGATTCCGTTTCCCTTCCTCGCCAATTTGCACACGCGTCTCGCCCCCCCCCCCCCCCCCCCCTGCTCGACGCCCGGCTGCATACGCTGCCCCCGTCATCAAGATGGGGGACGGCACCTTCTCTCCACCCCCCCCCCCCCCCCCCCCCCAACCCCCCCGTGGCCAGATCCCAGATCAAGGAGTTCAGTATGCAGCCCTAATGAGAGGCCCAATAAAGCCGTGTTCTCAGAAAGGCCGCGTGGAGCCGCGTGCGTTACGGGCGACTCTCTCCGCTTTAAGAGATGGCGTCAGATGTGCTAACGAAGCTTACGGCTTACTTAGCCGCGGCGCGCGGGGGGGGCTCGGCTCGGCTCGGCTCGCTCCCCCCAAACCCGCCGCGGCGCCCCACAAACTCACGCTCATCTTATTTAGCCATTTGTTCTTCCGCTTCCCAGAAAATTGGATTGGCAGGCGAGGCCGGGTCTCAGCGCGAGGCGGAATGACCTTCTCTGTTTATCTCTCCTCTGAAAATGACGGCTCTGCTGCAATTTTCCTCGTTTTTTTTTTCCCCCCGCATATGAGAACGTATCAAACGCCTGCTCTTCAAAGAGCTGCAATTTATTTTCTTTAATATTTGGTGCTGCGCTGAATGACAAGAAACGTGCTTATCAGCGCTCAGAAAGGCCATAATAGACGCTGTCGTCTGCATAGATGATCTTGATTGCTTTTCTGCAGTTGAGCTGGGAGAAAAGACACGACCGAAAGATGATATTCGAAGAGGAGTTTCGGTTTGTGAATGTGGTAAGTGGCTTTCATTTGTGCCGGTGAAACAGAGCTTTTAATGCAAAACCACATTTAAATACTTTGCAAGACCTGATTCTGAATTCAGTTCAAATCATCATATGCTCATCATTTTAACTCCTACGGCGATGATAAGCTCATGTTAAAGCCCCAAACCCAGACACTGGTAAAATAAAACATTTTGTGTTCATAATGTTCTCCCCCCCCCCCCCCCCAAAGTATTATCATGTTGTATTTGGTGATACTGTTCGTGCCCCCCCCACCCCGCCCAAAATAAATAAGTAAATAAAATCCTGAAGAAAATTTCTTGCTTGTTGTCCCCGCAATGTTGAGATGCGATCCACACTGTTGTTTTTAACCAACATTCAGCCCAATTTAATTAGAATCTGCAGCCAATCTGGAGCTGGAGCTGCCGGCAGTCATTCCCAGTCTGTTTCATCACTGCAGTGTGTAACTTCAGGAGCGCGCTGAGGCTCTCCTCTGAAATGGGCTCTGCCAGCTGTCTCTGTTCTGCACTCCGGAGACCGCCAGCTGTGCTGTGTGTCTCTTACCTGCGCAGTCACTGCCTGCAGCCTGCAGGTGGCGCTGCTCAATCTCTTACCTGTGCCGGCACTGCGCTGGGCGAATACGCTTCCTGCAGCCTACAGGTGGCGCAGGTAGAATGCAGGTGGCAAACTGAATCTGGACTGGGCCTTTCTGCTGCTCACCCAATGCATGCTGGGATAGGCTCCTGTGACCCTGCCCAGGATAAGCGGGTTTGGATAATGGATGAATGTTCCAGTGCATTAAAGTGTTCTCTGCAAACTTTCTCTGGCTTGACTACTCTGCATAAATAAATGATCTAATTCAATTAATTTAAAAAGTCACATTTGTTTGCCTGTTTTGGTTTGACCGATCAGTAACTGTATTGTTTATAGCGATACAATCAAACTGCACATTCATTAACTGTCTACAGTTTGCTGATTGCTTTTTTTTGAGGCAACGCTCTGTTATTTTGGCAGCCAGGGACCCTTCTTCTTGCTAATTTGGCTGATGTTTGACAGTTTATGTTAAAGGAATCTTTCTTTGGAAAGAAGACAAAAGAGAAAATATATTTTATTAAATGTAATTTCAGATGGCATGCCTGTCAATCATTTATAACTCTCAGCAGCTCTACAGTGTGTCAAATCAAAGGCCTCTCGCTCACCAGACATCCTACCTCAAAGGAGCAGGAAAAAAATACATCTGCAATGAAATTACATATTTTCAAATGAATAAATCCAGATCGGCCTCTCATCTGAAATAATTACTGGGCAGCTTAAGGCAACAGCTGCAAAAATAAATCATTAAAATAAATTAATCAATAAATTAAAAAATGAACATGGAAGAATATCAAAATCAATGAGAAATATTTTAATGTTTAATGGGTGGTTGGGCAGTGTTCATGTGTTGAAATGTTTTGCACGCTGAAATTAACATGAAATAAAGGGTGACCAACCCTGGTCTTGGAGAGCCGCAGGGTCTGCTAGTTTTCATTATTATTCAACAGTTAATTGATCAATAAATCCAGATAACTCAAGAAACCAAGTGAGGCGAGTTGCCTTTATCGATCAGGTAGCTGTCGCGTAATGATGAAAACCAACAGAATGCCAGCATAGCCGACGGGACTGATGTTTGTTACCCTTGCAATGAGGAGTAACCTATCACATACAATTCATAACACAGGAACAGAAGCAGCAGGAAACATGTTGAGCGCATTGAATAATCGCTAACGTGGGATAACGGGCTGTCTTGCACCGTTATCATTCGTGCTAATCGTGCTAATGTTAGCATTCGTGCTAATCGTGCTAATTTTAGAATTCGTGCTAATCGTGCTAATCTTCCGCCTCGTTGTGAAAGCAGAAACACCTCTCACTGACGTCATGTGAAACCAACCTCATCTCAGATTCACCCCGAGTTAAAAAAGCATCCGAGCCCTAGAGCTGAATGACTCGCGCGTTCATATCAAACGCATGCCCGCCGTTCGTTTGCGTTTCCATCAAATAGCAAAAACAATCTTTTGACAGATGGCGCTCAATAATTCATTGTGCAATTTTTTTTCCCCCTTTTCCTTCCCAAACTTCCAACCAAGGGGGACATGACATATAGGAACTGTCATGGCTGTTAATATTTTAAACTGTTACCCTTCGGTGACTGATCTATATTTCATGTCCGGCGCTAAACTGGTGGTGCCATGTTAATTTTGCCAGCTTGTGTCCCTCTGGCCAGAAGGCGGGGAGGGGAGGGAGTGGTTGTAGAGTGGTTGCGTGGGTTGGAGGGTGTTAGGGGAAGCGAAGGTCCTTGCTGCAGATCCTGGCTCAGTAACTAAACAAAAATACCCGGGCAAATGTGAGTGTTTGCAGATTTGACTTTAAAAAAATAAAAAAAATAAAACGTCGTTCTAAATTCGCTTCGGCGTGTGGGGAGAGTGTCCGAGCTGCGTTTTTTTTGTGGTGTTTGTAAAGCGGTGATCGAGCCACGTCTCCGTCAGTCTGTCGCTCGCCTCCTCCTCGCCAGGTGTCTCTGTCACTCCTCCTCACACCTGCAGCCAGCGTCCACTTCGGCCCGCCAAAGCCCAGCAGTGCGCGCGCGGCTCCTGCGATTGACAGCCGGGCTGGAAATCGCCATGGCGATGTGTCGCGGTGTTTTTCGGATTTACGAGCGGCGGGCTCCTGACGGGAAGGTGGCTTTACTCGGCGAAATTCGGCTTCTCATCGCCGCGCTCACCTGTGTCCACCTGCATAAAACATGAAGCGATCAAAGCTGAGTCTAACCGTTGGGACCTCTCTCTCCGCACCTGTGACAACGTGATTATTTATTTATGAGGGTAAGACCTACCTGGCTGGGTTTTTAGCGTTAATAAACTGGAATCGGGGATTTTTTTCTTTTCCTCGAATGTGCAATAACGATGGCTCGGTCCCAGGTAATGCTGACTCAGCAGAACTCAGCCCAGACTGACAGGACAATGGCCTGGCGGGTGGTCTGCGTGCAGCCTGGCAGACCCGGGTTCAAATTACAGCGTTCAGCAGGCTGTCTGAACGCAGAGGAGACGGCGAGGGGTTTAATTTATGAGGCCTTTCACGTGTGTATCGATCAGGTTTATTTGACTGACTAACTGTGCATTTTCCGTCACGCGGCCGTCTCCCTTGACCCTGTTTACACAGCGCTTGTGTGCTGCTGCTGCATGCGGGGAGTCTGCTCTAACTGTCGAAATTTGTGTGTGCGCGTGTTTACATCTAATGATTACCTTTCCCGAGAAAAATGACTTCTGCACCAAAGACCTCAATGCCTTATCAGACAGTCAGGTCCCTTCATGAACATAAATCAACAATTCAGTTGAGGGTGGCTGGCAGCATTTGGGGAGCTATGATATCCAATCAGGTTTATGCTGCTACTGTACGTCCTTCTGTATGTTAGCCAATCAGCAGTCCGAGAACCACACCGAAGCCGAATTTCTGGAGAATTTGCAGCACCTGTGAAACCTGTGACACCGTGTTTTATTACCGGTCAGTGGCTGCGGATCTGGGACAGGCTAAGTGCTCCCAGGGTGCAGTGCGGCTTTTCGGTGAAATCGTGTTCTTGGGCCCTCAGCCAGGAAGTAGATCGCACAGATATTGATAAATGTTGTAATATCAGTTAACTGAAAACCAAGGCCAAAACTAAAGCAATAAAAATTTTATGGCCAATGTCTGGAATTCGCCTTAGGCTTTCCATGCCAATTTGGCTGTACATCTGATCTGGATATGGGTTACTCCAATCAAACCTCGTCTGCCAGTGAGCTGTGCTGAAGATTCCAGTTTAAAGCAGCTAAATTGGTCAAGCTTGTTTAAACTGTGTTTTCGACACTTTTAGCTGGTCAACCAGCTGACCAGCCTATACTGTCAGCTAGTCCACCAGTGTGACCCACCAGCACACTCTACTAATTTAACCAGCTTTGACCAACGAGGGACCAGCTTTGATCAGCCACAGACCAGCTATGACCAGCTAGAATGGTGGAAAACACAGATAAAACCATTTTAAACCAGCTTAGAATCCCAGCTGGCTTTAGCTGGAATTTTCAGCAGGGAAGTCACACGCACAAGCATACAGGCATAAATGAAAGCGCCCACAGACAACTCAAGAGATTTAAGAGCAAAAGAAACTTTTACAGTGAAACTGCAGACAAATACTGCAGTTCAATTCTGTAAATTCCTTTTTTTAAAATTTCTTTTTCAAACTGAGCATGCTCCAGCACTGGAGGCTGGCCCAGGTTGACTCCTGAACAGCATGTGCTTAGAGAAGTAAGTTAATTAGTTAATTACCCGTGGGTGGCGGGGCTCGGCGTGTGAGAAGAGATCAGGCCAGGCTGAAGGCCACGCCCCCTGGTTAAGCAGACACACCTGGGCTGCATTACAGATCAATCAGTCCAGCACTTAAAAGTGAGCTTTCTGCCACAGTAGGTGGCTGACACTGAGAGAACCACAAGCAGTGTGAGAGCGTGAGTGAGCTAGAGATGGGAAAAAGAAAAAGAAAAAAAAAAAGACTCTAGAGCAAAGTGCCTGAAAAGTCTCAGTATATGGGTTTGTTTATTTTGTCTTTATTTCATTTTTTACCTGGAACCCATGAGGAGTTTGCATGTTCTCCTCGTGTGCATATGGATTCCCTCCCGCAGTCCAAAGACATGCAGGTTAAGCTAATTAGAGACTTTAGATTGCACATGGGTAAGGGTGTGTGAGTGAAGTGCGTGTTCCTGCGATGGTCTAGTGACCTGTCCAGGGTGTATTCCTACCTCTTGCCCAGTGCATGCTGGGATAGGCTCCAGCCCCATGGGCACGCAGCTTAGATAATGGATGGGATGGTGCTCACCACTGTAGCCTTTTTGCTCTGTTTGAGAGGGAGGGCCCAGAAGCATATTCTCTCCACCAAAACGTGACGTCAAGCTTCCGCCTCTGCCTCTGCAGCCTTGTTTTTTTAAAAAAACTTTAGAGAAAGTTTAGCGAAACTGCACTCCACACAAGGCTTGCCAAAAAAAGGCGAGCGTTTGCTAACAGTGGGAATCGGTTCCTCCTGAACCCTCAAGTGCTGTGTTTAATCTCCTAGAAACTAAATCATTCCACAGACCAAAATAGTCCACTTCTCAGTAAACACCAAGACTCATTTAAATAACAACCCTCCAATGAGTCCCCTGGCACAGTGTGCAGCTGGGGATTGGAAGATTACAGCTGAGGGATTAAGTCCCCATTCAATTAACTCATAGCAGCAAAGAAGAAAAAAAACTGCATGGTGGGGAAATAATTGAGTTTGAATTAACACATCACCTAGGATGTCTCAATGTTAAACTAAATATGATCCAGAACTCTCAGCACTCTTTCTTTCCCATGCATATACTGCTGGCTGTATAACATCCCTTAAGATTCGAGCTCCATATTTCACATATAAATATGGTGTGTAAAATTGTGACCTGCAGGTTTGAATCCTGATTGAGGTACAGCTGGTGTGTCCTTATGCCAGACATTTGCAAACCGCTTCAGTGACACATCCAGCTGTACTTATAGAAGAGAGGGGACTACAGCCAAAGACAGATATCCCTGCAAAAAAATAATCATGTTGACTAGGTTATGTTTGGAAAGACACACATGATTAATTTGTCACTCTCATCAGTGGCCAAAGCCAAATCTTACAAAGAAATTTCACGCTTCTGAGCGGTGATGCGGCGTATCTGAGCACACACGGTAAAGGGAATTTCACAGATGTGTCCCATTGCTATCTGCGCAGTACACCAAGGGTCTTTGAGCTCTCCTGCTGCAGAGAGGGGAACAGAGAGAGTGAGGGAGAGAGAGAGAGAAACAGACGGAGAGGGTGAGGAGGAGGAGGAGGAGGAGGAGGAGGAGGGAGGAGGGAGGGGGGGGGAGAGAGAGAGAGCTCTGTCTGTCTTTGAACCCATGTTTCGGCGAGCATTGTCCGGGAAACCGTCACGCAAGCACAATTCAGCCCCGGTGCTGAACCCATGTTCCGTAGGGCATCTGCTCCTCTAATGAGACCCGACATTATGGCGGGATGGTTCTGAGCGCGGAGTGATCTTAACGGTACCATGGTGACCCCGTGCTCACCTGCTGACCCCATGTTGAATTAGAGCAGAAGATTTGGCAGGCGGGGGCCACACGCTCCCCTGTAAAGCCCAAGCTGGGTGCCCCCCTCCCCTGGAAGCACCCCCACCCCCACCTTACCCCCCCCAGTCGATTTTCCTTTGAAGTCAAGCCAGAAGCGAACGAGCTCCGCGTCTCTTCACAGGATATCACGGTCTGACACGGTGACCCTGATGATTAAAGTAGATTAAAATGTCTTCCAGTCGCGCACACGCAGAAGCCTTTCCTGTTTGGTCCTGCGCCGAATGACTCCATGCTAATGTGTGATGGTGCTATGCGCATGTAACATCCCATAATAACACGTCTGAGTATTCACACGTTCTGCTCCGTTTAAAAACACAAAATTTACGGAACTTATGCGGTCATACCCAATTCCCCTGGCATTGCAAACTTTAATTTCCTGTTTGCCGATATTTACCGTATCGTGTGTGTGCGTCCAGGGATCTGGTGGGCGTGGTGGGCGTGTGTGTGCCTGTTTTCCATTCTTCTGTAATAAGGACGATGCACTTAATTGTGTAACACGTTCATTGTCTGCACTAAGGTGTGTATTTTGTCTCGAAAACAAGACGTTTCAAGTCTCAAGGGGTAATATCCGGAAGCGGTAAACTTGTAATAATGTAAATTAGTTGTTGACTTGCGAATGAAAGACACTCTTTTTCTGGCTGGAAAAACAGCACGGCGTGTTGAACATTCAGAACAGCTTTAGCCCTTTAGCTACAAGCATCCAAGACTGGCCTAATCCTTTGGCACGGAGACAAGTGTATTTGCTAAATTACATGTGAGGGCATTCTCTTGGCCGGTGTAGTCATTAACAGCGCTAGGCAGATATCTGGCCTCTGCTGTCTGGCATGTTTGAGTAATTGTGTATAAAATTGAAGGCAGCATTTTTTTTTTTTTTTTGGCTCGTGTTTCTTACCCAAGAGCCCCTGCAATTAGAGAAGAGAGAGTTAAGGAAAACCTGAAGGAGCCGGTGTTTTGTTATTTTTTTTCGAGTGGCCTTGCTGTGCCTCCAGTGAAATACTATCATGCGTAAAGGCTGTCCTTGATTATCATAACATCACAAACCTCCCAGGGAGGCCACAGCAGAGGCACATTCAGCAGCTGAGTAGTGTGTGGGGGTGTTGGTTTTAAATCTTCAGGCAAAAAAAATAAAACTTTCATCCCGCTGTACTCCACTTCTTGTTAAGCTGGCAGGAAGTCACTAAAAGAAAGGAACATATTCACATGCTCTTGGGCAGATAATTAACACAGCGTACCTTTTACACGCAGTCCATTGACGCACCTGAATATTTACTAGAACAGTTGCGATTGAGCACTTTGCTCAAGAGTACAGAACAGCAGTGGGCCACCTGGGGATGCAAACCTGCAACCCCTGAGTTACTTGCTCTGTTTCCTGATCAATGCGCTGTGCCGCCGAGGGCAGCCGCGGCTTATTGTGATTTACATCCCGCTCCGCGGGGTGCCAGTCCGCCGCGTTACCCACAATCCTTCTCTCTCAATGCTGGAGGTGAAAGAGGAAGACTGTGGAGACTGTTATTAAGCCTTCGCTCAGACTCGGATGTCAGGGCACTCACAGGCCTTCTTCCTCCTCAGCATGAATCGCAACCCTGGGGGGGTGGGGAGGGGGGGTAGGTGGGTGGCTTACACGCTGAATCTTAAATCTGTACCTTTGTGCTTCATTAGCTTTCAGCCCTTTAGTGTAAATCTCATGCAAAAATCACGTTGACTGGCAGGAGAGACAGGAATGTCAGTTTGCAGTTTCCAGGTGCAGCAAACAAGGAGAAGTGAAAAGAAAAACATAGCGTTTGCTGTTTAATGTTTAATACAGCACGCCAAGAAATATAACTATGGCACACCAGTTATTTTCTGTGTAATTTACATTGCGATAATATTCAATATTTAAAATAATACTGTCAGAAGACAGATTTTTCACTCTCTAAAAGGATTTTTATTTATTATGTTCTGACAGCACATCGTCCTGTAATATGGAAAAGAACAGAAACACTTGGATGTTTCTCCCTTTTTCTTTTTTTGAAATTTGTCATGTCCAATTCCCGGCCTAATTTGGAATGCCCAATTAATTATTTACAGCCGCGGTCGTGCGGCGATCCGCGCTGCTGGTTTGGGAGAGTCGGCGTCCGCGCTTCACCTCCGAAATGCGCGGCTTTGCCAGGCTTCTTCTCACGTCGCGGCCCATGACCGAGACCGCAGGCTCCCGTTCCACCAGGAGGGGTCACTAGAGAGCGATGAAACGCGGAGCCCTAACCGACTGATCCCTCCCATCGCCGGGCGATGCACTCACTGAATGAACGGTGCTATCGGGCCGCAGCTGGCTCTGGTGCGGTTTGGGATTGATACGAGACTGTGCAGTTCAGGGTTGCTCAGCCCTGTTCCTGGAGATTTACCATCCATGCACAGAAGGTTGCCTTAACCAAATGACTCAGCAGCCCACAATATTCTTTGAAATTACAAAAATATGTTAAACGTCTGTGTGTTACTGTAAAGAAAGTAATAACGTTTTTGAAAATGGCTCAGCACTTGTTTTCCGAGCACGTGCTGATTTAACACAATATTCCCTTTTGCATTAAATCACGGTGAAACTAGTGCAACGCTAAAACGGGTAGATAAGAACACGCTCTCGAGTCTCTACAGGCTACCTGCAAATCTGCCCAGAGATGAAGCAAACAGGCTTTGATTCTAATCGGAAAAACATGAATTGTTCATCAACCGCCGCTTTGGTATGGAATTAATAAAATAGCAGGAAGCTCTAGCCTCCCACTGTGTCTAAAACGGCAAACATTTACTTTAGCAAACAGACTGTAAACATGACAAGCCCATTGCGAGAACTCCAAATGTCATTGTGCATTCTCCCCCCCGCTTAAACTCCCAGAATGTGAAATATCTAGGCAAAAATTATTTGACAATAAGTCATTGTTAAAGAGAATTTAAAAAAACCGTCAACTGCTGGGGGTCACCTACAGGAGAGGGCTTTAATTTGATGTCCTGGGACCTTTAATTTGACAGGCCATTGAAAAAGGTCTCTGAATATGTCAAAAGTAACACTTCAGAAAATTTTAGAGGATCAAACCAGGATGGTATGGTTGCTGTCACTCCAAGGGGCTAAATGTTAAACTACAAACTGAACTATATGCCTTTCATAGGTCATTCGTAAATAAACAAGCAAACATGCTGTCCTCCACCAATGATGAAATACTGTAAATGAGACTGGTAGGGTAAAGCTATATGTATCCTGCCACAAAGACCATTTGTTAGGGTTGGAGTGAAAACTGACAGGACGGTAGATCTCCAGGAACAGGGTTGGGCAGCCCTGCTCTAGCTGTTGAATGAGGTGTGGCTTTGTTAGGGTTGGAGTGTGAACCTACAGGATGGTAGATCTCCAGGAACAGGGTTGGGCAGCCCTCAGAGACTATAGAGTTCAGCCATTGGTGGATGCTTTTCACACGAAGAATGTCAGAAGAAGCGTAACCTTAAAAAGATGACCTCTCTGACCACTTCCCTTTAACGGTAGAGGAAAATGACACACCGTACTGACAACTCTATACGGAGTCAAAAATCCCCCAAACTCTTCACACGGAGTTATTTATAGCTCCAAGCGTTTTGGCGGAGTCTAGCCAGGCGTACACTTGATGAAGCTACGTGGAATCTCGCTTACGTCAGCCGTATCCGAGCAGCTCTTCTATTAAAGCGTCGCTGCACCTATGCGTAACAGCTGGCTGAGAAGAGACTTTTCAGCTTTGCTTCGGTGTGTTTTGCATACAGGCAGTTTTCCCCCCCCCCCCCCCCCTTTTTGTCAGCACCTAAAGCTGCCACAGGCTTGTGACAGGGGAGAAGTACTGCAGGAGAGCCCTTATCCTTACCTCAAACAAATAACGCAAACATATGAATCAAAGCCAAAGCCATTTCTGTGTGTTCAAGAGTGTCAGTTTAAACACACACAAGGCTAGCTGTTGGGACACTTTGATGTTTAAACACTCCACTTCAACGAATGATAATGGGATGCAGGTGCTATCTGAAAGAGCTGCTAATTGTTCCTAGGAAAGCCTTGATTATTCACTTTTTCTCACGGCCCGAATGTCATCCCGTGGAATTTTCTTAAAAATATATAATCCCATTGCAGATCGCCATATTATGTGTTTTATTTTGAGAGAGAAAGACAAAGATAAACATGTTAATAGAAATATTGATATATATCTTTCCGTTAAAGCTGAAGTACTCTTGGCCAGGTGTGTTTGCTTTGCATTACAGTGATTAAAAGAAAGCAATCTCTTTTGAAAAGTGCATTAAGCAGCGACTGCATGTTCAAGCACTTTGTGGAAGCTTTACTAAAACAAATGAAATGCAAAGAGTGCCTTTTCCTTGAAAAACAATGAAACATCAAAGCACTCTGCTGAAACTGGTCTTCAGAAGTGCAGGAGCCAATGGCTCTGGCCAATCAACTGCTCTGCAAAGTGATATTTGTTCAGACTCACCAACCTGTTCCCCATGTTACCCCCAGTTGGCATTTCGAATCATTAGCTCACCATTTGATTGATGAATAATACATTTCATTGAATTAAAAGTGTGCATTTCGAATGAACATCATTTCAGCTCGAGGCAAAGAAGACCTCAGGCTAATTGGCACACTTGTGCCACCTCAATTATACATGGAAGGCTCATTTTGTTTCATGATAACGTATCCAAACTTACCCCAGCCAGCCATTATCTAACCCCCTTATTCCTGGTCAGGGTCACAGGTTTGTGGTCCCTTCCTCTGAGCGGTTGGCCTGATTGAAATACGTTGTCAGTCTGCTCATTTGATTGTCAATAAAAATTCTGATTTTGAACACCGTTCTCGATCCTCGACTCAGACTGCCTTTGAGCTACTCTACACACAAGTGACGAGAGTGACACTTTTTTCAAAACGTGTAAATTTTAACACATTTGAATATTTTATTAAGCATTTAATTCTATTAATTTTTATGGTTTCTCCGCTAATGTGTCTAAACGTGTGAGCGATCTCCTACGGTCCAGAGGTTTACACTGCAGGGGAGCCATACAGAGTCTGGCTGTGAAGTCTTTGAGGAAGGAGGGCCAGTGTCTAGAACTACTGCTTCACCGTCAAAAAAAGAGAGAGAAAGAACTACAGTACATATAAAAATGTGAATTGCAAAATTTAAACCAGTTTTGGAGACACCATCCATGGCTACTATATTTGAAAAAGAGAAAATACTACTGGCTACTTCAATATTTAATAGACCCTGTTGCAGTGAGCTCATGATTGAATTGGACTTTCCGCATTTCATGCGCTTACAATGTTGTTACATCATCCACTAATGCCGTCGTCCTGGGCTTCCAGAGACGGCCCCGTTTCCACTGTGTCGAGATACCGGCTCTAGTGAAAATGACCGATTATAACTTGCACTGTTTGGGCTCTACACAGGCACTGTGTCGTTGTTCCAGCTCTGATGAAATTGACCGATTATAACTTGAAATGTTTGGGTTAACCCGTAACGTTTGGGTTCTACACAGGACAGTGGCTGTGTATTTGATACCATGTCAGTTACGATATTCTCGCCTCATTTGTAGTGTTGCATTATAGCTGTTTTATAAGGGCTACTGTTTATGTAACGGTTCACAACATAAATGAGAAATACTTACTCTTACTGTGTAAATCATACGACCAGCGTTTACACACATTAGTAAATGGTATTACGCAACATTAGTAAATGGATCCATTAACAGTTGCAAAAGATTTCATAGCTAAATTGAGTAACATATTAATATCCCTTACAATCTTAGTTCATAATTGCAGGAACTTCATGTTCAGTACAGCTTTTAATACTGATTGTAAGTTGTACTGATTATTTATATTAAAATGGATCATGTACCTCATCAATTATCAGAGCAATGACATGCAGATGTTTATAAATGTATTAATGTTGTTTACTACATTTACTAACATTTGCCAAGACTAATGATTTAACAGCAGGTATGCTATTAACGAATCGTATATGAATGGAGAATGCAATTAAGTGTCACTGTTGTTGTTGATTCACGGAACGTGCATGTCAGTAAATGCGCATTTCACCGTTCACCAAAATAATCCGAAAGATGTTTCTGAAGAAATAAACAAGGTGCTGCTGAATGGTTTAATTAGACGTACTCTCATTCTCCGCTGAACACAGAAATGTGTGAATGTCACTACTTACCTCTCCACCGGCAGCCACTTTAAAGGCTGGAAACGCGCTTAACAAGAAAGAAAAAAATGACAGGTAAAGACATATGTGATCATAAACTCCCCTTCAGTCCTGACCTAATCTAATACCATCCAGGCTACAGCGTATAAACTAAAGTCTACATGATTACAATTTAAACTACTCTGTAGTTAATAAACGCCAAAATGGTGGATAAAGAGAGATATATGGTCTCAGTGGTGGTCCCTCATGTATTAAATCACTGACTGCCCCGTGTAAGTGCGCTGAATTATTCAGCAGCTAAACTGTGGAAGGATCTCTGGCTGGTACCTGCCGGTTACTAGAGCACCTGCTCAGACTGGCAGATGTTCGTAGGGTGGGTGTAAAACAGGGTGGCGGTCTGAGGAGAGCCCGCGTCTGCGTAAGTGCCAGTGTGCCAGCGGTCCTCGCTGCCGGGCTTCGGGGGCTCGGGCTTTGGGCAGAGGTGTTTCTGAGCCCCAGGGGGCAGGCGCGCAGTGTTGGGTGCTGCATTACATCACAGAGCAATTGGACCGACGCAGAATTCGACAGTTCGCTCCAAAGGAACTTTAGCTGTCTGAAGACAATACATACACAGACCACATGCAAAAATTTGGTGCGTGAATAATTGATTTGGGGATTCCAGGGGAAAAAATGAACGTCTGTGCACACCTGGGAGAGTCACACAATCACAACAGACTGCTTTTAGCATTAAACTTGAAATTTTTACCTTCTATTTTAATGTCATCTAAAAATGACATTTTCATGTTATGATGTATGGCTCTAAATGAAAATGCACAGAGATAGTTAAACTGTGGTCACATCTTCAATGCTTTCAGAATGATCAGGTTTCTAATTCACGTGGAAAAGCTAAATGAAACATTTGTTGTACTGTAATTCAAAGTTGTCTCTCTACTAACATGAAAGACGAAGTGGGTGTGCGGTGTGAGTTGTTCCTGCTATTTCTTAGTAAATGCCTCGCTTAAGTTGAGCAACATTCACAGGTTTCGTTAAGTTTACACCTCTGTGACGGGAAACTACAAAATATTTTCTCACTTGGCTCTAAGGGTCTATCCTGAGACTGTAAACATTGTTAAAGCTGGCAGATGCTGCTGTATGACTGGAAACTACAACTTCTGCAGTGCTGGGGATCTGAACTGCAGTGCTGGGGATCTGAACTGCAGTGCTGGGCATCTGAACTGCAGTGCTGCGCATCTGAACTGCAGTGCTGGGGATCTGAACGGTGTTGACTGTGAGCTGTGGAGTTTATTCTTTTGCGTTAATTTCAGATGGCTGCTGGTTTGTGGCTCTCCCTGGTGCGTTCACGCGCTCGGTGACCCTGAAACGGCGTTGTGCGATAACCCCCCATTACTCCCCGAAACGTGTGTGTTGCTGAAGCATGAATCAGAACACGGATGAAAGTTTCCTCCCCTTGGCTCCTTCAGCAGACGCTGCTGGAGACGAAGGGGGAAGACCGGCAAGCGGCCGGGGTGCGAGGCGGGCCTGCCGGCCTTTTTAGGTGGAGGCTGTCAGTCACGTGACGGCGAGGGCATTGGGGGGGGGGGGGGGGAAATCACAGAGGTTCTGAGTTTTCGGCGGGTGACCCACGGGGGGCTGATTGATCGGCTCTCGAACCCGGCGATAAAATCACCTCCCGCGCGCGTGGTTTCGGGGCCCCAGCGAGCGGAGCGGAGCGGAGCGGGACTGCGGGGGGGACTCTGTGTGAAAGGGAGGGCGGGGGTTGCCGCCGCCGCGTTTAGCAGAAGTGATGTGGGTCCGCGGAGTTTGTGGCAGATAATAGAAGTAAAGAACGGCGGGAGCCCTCGAACCCGAGGCTGCATCCGTCTTCATCCCGGCTGAGTAATGGAGGCACATGCGTTTAGTGTACTGGGGGCACTTCTCCGCTAGACCTGGCTTTTACCCGCCCCCAAGCTGAGCTGGGGCGAGGGGGGGGGGGTGCGGCGGGGGTGCGGGGGCGACGCTCGGACCTCCGAGCCATACATCAGCGTCTCCGTTGCCCCAGCAGTCAGGGGGGGGGGGTCAAGGGGAGGGAATGCCTGACACACGGACATCCATCAGCACCCCGCCCCCCCACCTGAGTGCTGCGACTGCCTCAGTCTGTTCACGGTTAGCTCGTTTTTCAGCGGGGGGGGGGGGCTGATGCCGGGGGCCCGGGGGGGGGGGGGGGGGGGGGGCGGCGTGCCCGCAGTCACGCGTCAGCGCTCTGTTGCCAGGCACCCGCCGCTCCTCCCGCGCGCCTCGACTCCACGCGTCCTGGCGCCCTGCCAGGAGCAGGCAGGTATCCCACAATCCTCGGCCACAGATCTCATCAGTGCGGTCAGCAGTGCTCAGGCGGCACGGCGGTGCTATTTCAATTCAGCAGCAGCCAGGTCCACACCACCAGGGATCTATTTTTAAAGCTTTACACTCTGCCTGGCCGTTTATTTTCTGTTGAATGTGGGTGAATATATATGTGTGTGTTAGCTTGAACAAGTCTGCCCATTCTCCTCCGACCTCTTTCATTAACAAGGTGTTCTTGGCCACAGAACTGCCGCTCGCTGGAAATTTTTTGTTTATCACACCATTCTCAGTAAATTCTAGAGGCTTTAGTGTGTGAAAATCCCAGGAGGGCAGCTGTTTCTGAGACGCTGGAACCACCACGTCTGGCACCTATAGTCATAACGGGGCCAAAGTCACGTAGATCGTGCATCTTGCTCATTCTAATGTTTTTCTCAAACAATAAACCAAAGCTCATTGGCCATGTCTTCATGCTTTATATGCCGAGTTGCAGCCATGTGATTCGCTGTTTGGAGGAGTGTGCTATTCCCGTTCATGAGCAGGTGCAACAGAATACAGTGTCTGGTGAGAGAGACATACAGAGACATGCAAGGATACATACATGCATTCATCCAAACGTACATGCATGCATACATACAGACACATATGAGACTAACTTTTATGGCTGTTACCCAAACTAGTTTACAAATTCAATGGCAGGAGGGACTTCATCGTGGTTTCCCAGCAGCCTTTGCTTCAGCCCTGGTTTGTGTTGGTCCGGGGGGTTACGCTCATGCATTTTTAAGGAGCAGGGCGATGCAGCACAGCGCCATTAATCAAAATAACAAGCGTGACGGATGTAAGCACACCTTGCTAAACAGAGGACTATTTGCCACAATTTGGAGCCGGTATTTTTCACTGTCCGCTAATAGCCGATTATCCAACTCCAGGCAATGAGTGTCCGATTCATACATTAGCCCAACTAATGGCGTATCTTATAGCCACATCTGGGTACATTTTTTAAATTGGCTGGAACCTTGTGGCTTCAGTTTAAAGCAGATAAACCCAGAAGAAGAAGAGCTGGAAGCACATTAAAAAGAGCATGCAAGTCCCACAGGAATGGCAAAGTTCTCATGCATGGAGCTTTGGATCAGTTTACAGCTGCTGTTTAAACCTAACGGCAATGCCTTCCGTCCTTCAGCCAAAAAAGAAAAGAATTTTATGAGGTTATGACTTTTTTAAAATTTTTATCACACAACTTTACCATGTTAATATTAGTAACTGTCCAAACTCATAACGTTGTGTGAAAAAGCCAAGTTTGCCTACATTGGTAACTTAAAGTAGAACTATGAAGATCCATGTGAAGGGGGTGGGGGTGGGGGTGCTGGGGTGGTGCTTCACTTCAGCCAAAAAAAGCACCCCTCCAATTAGAGATAAAAAGCTAATGAATGTTCCTATCTAAAGCCAACTAATTACTGATAATATCCAGTAACGTTCCTCAAAAAAATGAAAATCCCTCATTTATAAACCAGTGAGAGCCCATTAATTTATCAGGTTGGGCAGAGCTAATCACCCAGGGCCCGGCTAGCGTAGCGCTCGGACGCCGCTCCTGCTAATTGCTGTGCCAGACGCGGAGCGCCTCTGGAGATTCGCTCAGCAGGCGGAGGACCGCACCGCCCGGGCCGGTCCCCGCACATCGATCGGCTTAATTTGTGTACGGACACGTACCAGCGTTTCTGCTCTTAATGGGCATGAAGCTGAAGGTCCTGCCTAATGCCTTGGGTAGTGCTGACTGTTCAGATGTGTGTGTGCGTGTGTGCGTGTGTGTGTGTGTGTGTGCATGTGTGTGTGTGTGTGTGTGTGTGTGTGTGTGTGTGTGGGTGCACGTGTGTGAGTGGAAGGCAGAAAGTGGGTGGGGCGTGTGAGTGGCAGGTGGAATGAGGGCGGGGCATGTCAGTGGGAGGAGGGATGTGGGAGGGGCATGTCAGTGGGAGGAGGGATGTGGGAGGGGCATGTCAGTGGGAGGAGGGATGTGGGCGGGGCGGAGGAGTGGGAGGAGGGATGTGGGAGGGGCATGTCAGTGGGAGGAGGGATGTGGGCGGGGTGTAGGAGTGGGAGGAGGGATGTGGGCGGGGCGTGTGAGCAGGAGGAGGAGGGGTGTGGGTGGGGCATGTCAGTGGGAGGAGGGATGTGGGCGGGGTGTGTGAGTAGCGTATGAGCAGGATGTGGAAGCGGCGGGCTGAAAGGCTCCTGGCTCGGGAAGCTGTTGGTATTCCGCTCGGCGTTCTGTGCGCCTGACAGCCGACCTTTCATAACGAATCCCTCCTGTCAGGCAGCGGGACAAACGCACCGCTCGCACTGCGCTCGGACGAAGAGGACGGACAGACGGACGGCAGAAACCGCTGCTTTTCACAATTATCGTCAGCACTTTTAAGAGTGGCAGGTCATTATGGTCCAGACCTCCCTTCAGAAACACAAACCACATCATATACCCCCCCCCCCCCCCACACACGCCCCCACGTTTTAACCGTGAATTATTCATTATTGCAGACAGATATTGTTCAGAGGCGGGGGGGGGGGGGCTCTGATATGCAGTGTGAAATGTGCAGAAACCATGAGCGCGCTGTCGCTGCTTCTGAAGCGTTTCCGCCATTGTCGTTAGCGCAGCGGATGAGTGCACAGCCCCCCCCCCCCCCCCCCCCCCCCCCCCACCCTGCCCCCCCCACTGTGTGCGCCACCGAACCGCTCCTGCCTCCCGCCGGGTCCTCCCTCTCTGCCGGGGCGCGTTTGATTTGTTTAAGCTCGCGCGTTAGATCCGCCGCCGCCGCCGTGGAGACGCCGCCGTTCGCGCCGCCGGCGCTCCGGTGCCAGAGAAGGGGATGATGGGAAACGGCGACGGTGACGAGCGGAGAGCCGGAGCAGCGAGACTCCGAGATCGAACCCGTCGCCGGTCCTGCGCCGTTCGCTCGCAGGCATCCTGTAAAGTTATCTCCTGAATTGGGCTCTCGGAAGCTCTGCTGTAACACTATTACTGATTGGATATAAAAAAAATATATATATTTAATTTGTGGAGTACTTTGCAACAGTAAGAAGGCACACATACATGGGAGCACGAAGAAATAAATAACCGTGTAATTCAGAGATTTATTTTGTTTCTGATTTGCACCCTTGCTGAATCACCGTGGTAACCCCTTGAGATAAACGTGCAGCCACGCCACAGCAGACCTTGTGCTGGGCTTTCTGATTTCACTGTCCAGCCCACATTACAGGCTGTCACTAGGGGGCGCTGTAGTGCAGCGGAAAAAAAGCACTGGTACAGAACCTCCTGTTGAAAGATGGATGAGAAAATTGCCCTGAATTCTGATTGCTTATACTCGCACACCTCAAGTTTAATTACACCAATCCTCTTTCCACTGTCTGATTTTTCATTTTATGTTGTCCAATTTAATATTCCCTTCATTTTGTTTTTCAAATTGCCTTAAAAATAGTCTCATGCAAACACTGATTTGTGTTCTTCAGTCATTCTCGTTTACACGCCTATTTTATTTGATTATTTTCATTTTTCATAGACATAACCAATGAGCTCTAACACTGTTTATACATAAATACATATGCATATACATATAAATGTACATACATCTGTATGGCACATTGCAGAAAATCAGCTGTATAATGTAACTACTGATCTGATACAAAAGCAAAGAATGCTGGGATTGCGTTTCCAAGCAACAAGTTTGAGCTCTAACTGACATAAGGCATCCAATCACCCCCTGGACAGTGAACAGCTCTCCAGTAGGCTTTTGGCCTTGACCGGACGGAACCCTAAAATGCACTTTTTGCTGAATCAGAAGTGAGGATCTGGGTGGTGCGCAGACTGCTGGTCGGTTTAACGCACGGCATTAGTGCACCCGGGCGCTTTGTGAGCTCTGCACACCGCTCACGTTTGGCGCCTGGTTCCATTTTGAAAGCCTGCTGTTTATTCTCCCACACAAAGGCGGCTGCCCGCTTCTGTAATTTGCCTGAAAAGATCAAAACAGAATGGGGTCTTTGTCACAGTGGCTTTCTCATTAGGGACACTCTCAGTATTTTCGCATTCAAGTGCCGCTTTTGTGGAAGATTTGATTACAGACGATTGTTCGCCCGCGCTGAGGCATTGTGGGGGGGGAGCCGTGGTGAGATGTGTCTCTCCAACGCGAGCTTTAAATAATGGAGCTCGCCACAATCGCGTGTGTGCGGGCCTGCGTCACGTTAAGGATAAAAGATTGAAATGCCGAGATTACTCGCACTTTAATCAAGCAGGGTCAATTACGTGAAATATCAATGTACAATGTCATCATCCATTTTGTTGTGCTTAATTGCCCCTGCCCCCCCCCCCCCACCCCCCCCCCACCCCACTCCCCTCAAATTACCCCCATCACAATTAGCTCCATACTGCTGTCTTGGGAAGAACCAGACTTGTTTTCTGGACAGGAATTCTGATGACACTGAACTGTGTGCTTCCACAGGCACTGCAGCTCAAACAATTAGCGTTAATTCTGCAATTAAACTATGGGACTAATTAGCGATTTGACGGGGGAAGTGACTCTTGCTAAGATCGGCTTGCAGGCCAGCTTTAACCATACGGGGATGACAAGATGGCAGACACTCCACACACACACATCGGGAGGAGAGGCTGTTGTTTTCTTGCGTGTGAATGTGTGAGACAGCATCCATCACTGGCGACTCTGTCAGAGGCATTAATAAATCAATTTAGAGAGAGAAGGGGGGGGGGGGATCTGCCCTGTAGCTCATAAAGCATTATGAATACTTTTCATTGCTTGCACAACATGGTGGCGGTCGGAGAACTGAACTGAATACAAAAAGACAGGAAGAGGAAAAACTTTATTGAAAAGCTATGGCTCAGAACGGCTCGATCAAAAAAAAAAAGTCCTGCATTGCATTAAATGGCTCTAATACCTGAGCAATCACACGGCTCCTGTCTGTGTGCTCAGGAGCCTACCCATATGTACACTTCATTCCATAGCACAATTATAGATCATGTTTGCCATCTTGAGCAATTACACATTTGCAAACAACTTCTTTATGTCTTACACAAGTACGCACAAGATTTCTTTAGCCATCATGGGCTTTGCTTGGCATGTAATTGCTCAAATAGGTCTTTATAATGGTGATATAGCCATATAGCAAAACAAATATATGCACAGGAGGTTCACTATACCTTTTTTGTCTGTGGAACCATAATTGCGCAGGTGTTAGGACCATCGAGAATATACATTCTCTGGGATAACTGATGAACCAAACACTAAAACTACACAGTAAGGGAAAACTGTTAGTGCTATAAATGTACAGCATAAATACAAACAGCACATGATCTGACTGGAGTTGTAATGGAGGCCTTATATTTGCTGAATGAAAGCTCGTGGGCGCATGTCAGAGAGGCCTTCAGCATGGTTTCTAAACAGGGCAACTATGTAGGCGACTCCACTGATCACCGTAGACAGGCTTTAATCACATGTTCTTAAATCAACATGAGTCAAGCGTGCATAAAATCAATTATATCCCGGAACATATCATCATGCAATTCATAGTCAAAAGTACCCTTACATTAGTATAGGTATTTACTTATCATGGGAATCTGAAAGTGTGCAGTGCCATCATTTTTTATCTGACACTGCCAACATTTGAAATCAATTTTGCAGAGAGCCATTGCTAAACAACACAATAAGGACTAATAAATTAATGTATGGACCTCTTCCAAGGCCGCGCATTGGTATTCGATTATGTGGACAGCTGAGAGATGTATTAAGATGCATTGAAGTCATTCCGCTTCATTCAGATCCAATATTCAAATTACAAAGTATATGACATTTACCATTTTCTCTATTGAATTTTACAATTTTACGACTTGTGCTCATAAATTATTCTTGCATGATGAGCAAAAGTTGCCCACTATAAATAAAATCCCATCCTTTGGGATGTAAAACTTGGGCAATGGCTAATACGTGTCCCCTCGCTGATAATTTAGATATATTGCAAAGCGATTGAATAATAATGGAAAGCCTGTAAAAGAGCAGTATTATCCCCTCCCTAAGACCCGGAAAGTAGGGGAAAAAAAGCTTTACTGCAGCAGCCACTTATAAACGATTTCCACCAAGAAAAGTTATCATCACATTCAAATGCAGCTAAACCAGATTTTTGAGTTGACACAAGGCAGAAATAGACATCACGAGGAGGTTTGGGGGTGACCCTGGCCTCGGGAAAAGGGGTGTGGGGGGTGTGGGGGGGGAAAAAGAAGAACTGTGCGATGAATATAGAAACTAAATTACCCAATGGGAAATATGTGAAAGCTGTACTGTATATATCCACTTACCATTATCACTTATAAAGCAAGCCGGAATATAGGGGTTGTTCTATGTGAAAATGTTCTTCTTACACTCTCTGAAAAAAAAAAAAAAAGAAGGATTCTGTGGTTTGTCTCCATGGAGGAACCATTTTTAAGTCCTTTAATTGAACCCTCTATGGTAGGTGTGAAAAGTGTGAAAGCTCCCAGATTTAACCATTTTGCCTGACAAAGAACCCTTAAACCCTTGATAGGGTGATGACTTGATGGCAGTGATCTTCATCCTGGTTCTGACGCGCCGCAGGGTCTGCTGGTTTTTGTAGTTGCTCGACATTATTATTAGTGATTTCTGAACTCGCCATACTGTGCTTTTTTTTTTTTTTTTTGAAGAAAAATGGTTTTGTGTTTAAGTGAAAGTAACGGACAAGTCCATGCAATTGGTAATGTTGTGTTACGTAGTTCTAGCTCTTCTTCCTCTGTTTCTAACAAGAACAGATTCCACGGCCGTTGAAAATGCCAGATCTCGCTCTTCTGAGAGAACCTGACATCACTAGAGATTTTGTTCAGCAGGCTGGGTTACGCCTCCTCCGCAAGACGAGCTAAAGTCTCTTCCCTCCATTACTGGAGACGGGAGATGCCAAGCAAGACTGGGGCCAGGGCACTGAACTGGGTTAGAAAATAAAGCCATAATGCTGGAGAGAAGCCCTGGATAAAAGAACAACCCAAGAGGAGCACTTGGCCAGCCACACTGGGCCGAAGGGAACTACCCAATGGGGGACCAGATGGACCCTGAGTCTAGTCTTAAGCATCCAATCAGACTGTACTGAGTGTAAAATCCTTAAATCCTCACAGACTTCAGACTTTAAGGTAACCATCGTGTTGGAGCATAATATATTATACAGCCTTTCTTTAATAATCATTCTGTAGCTGAATTATTGCAAATAAATGCTCAGTGTAACAGATCCTGGTTCAGCTCTTCTGATTAAAACAAACTCCGCGGTAGTGGCGGTTTCCTCCTAAATGATTATAAATGGATAATGTTAATTTTCTCATTAGTGGCCCATTATCGGAGGAATCCCTCGATCCACCTCTAGGGTGGAGGGCGGAGTCATATTTTTAATGGCTGACACAACCACACACTCATAATAATGGGGTTTTGATGGATTCTACACGGAGACAGAAATCCAGGCTTTAAGATTTTACCAACAGCACGGTTGTTTAATTTTAATCAGACAGTATAGATTGCTCTACAAAACATGTAATTATGCAAAATAATCAATGTTTTGTCTCATGAAGCTAAATGACCTTTCATTCTCCTGCTTGCACACCTAGAGTATGAGAATGTAACCAATCAGATTTGATTTTCTGTAGACTTTTTTTTTTTTTCAATCGCCGCCTCATCTTGTGAACTGTTCTTTGGTGACCGAGACAAATGAGGTATTATTGATCTTCAGTGTATCGAAGGAACTGATACTGTCCAGGAAGACTCGTCCTGCCATTGACGAAAAAATGTCTTTTTTTTCCTGCAGAGTTTGAAAGACACCATTGGTTCTGTCTTGAGCGTAAGCATGGAGAGAAAGTTAATCATGATGTCGGTCAAAAAATCTCAGCCAACTGCTGTAATTAACCGTAAATTAGAAAAGTTTTCATGACCTCGATTTAATGAACTTTTCATCAAGAGTGGAAGTGAGGAAAAATAAACTGCACGGCACAAATCGGGAAACATTTATTCTCATTTTCCCATCAGTGTATGCCTATATGTCCTGGCTTGTGTTTTTCAGGGAATCAATACAGTTTCCGATATACAGTATTACGGCGGAGAGTATTCAGGGAAAGCCTACCTCGGGAGCTCAGAAAGCTGAAATCAGCCATTTTACTAAGAGTGGCCGCAGTGCAGGGTCTGGTATGGAGACACGTGTGTCTGCACTCTGACAGCTATGCCTATGAGGTGGGAGCTTTGCCCCAGAGCTGCCCTGACCGTATGATTTCAGGAATTCGGTCACAGCTGATTGTGGACCACCAGTGGTGGGGGGGTGTGGGTCTTCGGGGTGGGGGTCGCCGTGGGGGGTGGAGTAATGATGGGTGCTTTGGGATGTGAGGGTGGGGACTGGTGATACCGATCGCAGACTGGGGAACCAGTTGCCAGAGACAGGTAAATAGCAATGGCGTACAATTAAAACGTGTTCCAGTTTTAAAATTAGTTTTGGAATTTTGTGGCCCCGGGGGGACGGTTGTGGCCCTAAATGACTGCAGGGAGTATTTACACCACCGGCCGGCTCTGTTTGCTCGTTCTTCACGCCACAGTACCACAGAACTGGGGCTCCACAAACCACCACAGAGTATCAGATAGGGACACAGCAGCATGTGTGAAGACCCGCACTGTGGCTTCTTAATGGAGAAGCTATTAAAGGAAGGGAAATAGGATAGCATGCAGGCAGAAGATGAGGCCAGCCCTGTGGTTTGTGCTGAGATTCACTTCACCGCTGGTTCGTCAGACAACGCAGGTGTACTATTTTCGCACTAAAGATGGAAGGGCAGGTGTAATGAATGAAACAGTCCCCATTAGTTCACCAGCACATGAAATGGTGTCTGTGCGTGCAGTACGGACGCTGTGACAGAGCCAGGCTCGTTCCAGCCCTGAGCTCATCCTTGGTCACATGGGTATGAGCTCAGTAAGACAGCAGGGGAAAGACAGGCATTTCACTGGAAGTCTTATCTAATTGCAGCGTGGAATGGATAATATGCAGCCATTGTTTTGCACTTAAAAGGAGTCTCTCATCAACGCTCTCCTGCCTGATGTGTAATTATCCTGCAGTGGGCATGATGAACTTTAGAAGAAAGTATTTTTTTTCATATAACAGGGCAGAACACCAAAAGGCAAACTAAAAAGCAATAGGTCCTTGCTGGTTTGAGATTTTTCCCATGCGTAACCATGATGCGTACAACCTTTATGAACAAGCGTGCATGAACATGCAGTATATAGTCCTGTGTGTGTTTATCTGTGTGTGTGTGTGTGTGTGTGTGTGTGTGTGTACGAGTGTGTGTGTGTGTGTGTGTGTGTGTGTGTGTGTACGAGTGTGTGTGTCTGTGTGTGCGTATGGGTGTGTGTGTGTGTGTGTGTGTGTGTGCGTATGGGTGTGTGTGTGTGTGTGTCTGTGTGTGTGCGTATGGGTGTGTGTGTGTGTGTGTGTGTGTGTGTGTGTGTATGGGTGTGTGTGCGTATGGGTGTGTGTGTGTGTGTGTCTGTGTGTGTGCGTATGGGTGTGTGTCTGTGTGTGCGTATGGGTGTGTGTGTGTGTGTGTGTGTAAGTGTGTGTGTGTGTCTGTGTGTGTGTATGGGTGTGTGTGTGTGTGTGTAAGTGTGTGTGTGTGTCTGTGTGTGCGTATGGGTGTGTGTGTGTGTGTGTGTGTAAGTGTGGTGTGTGTGTCTGTGTGTGTGTATGGGTGTGTGTGTGTGTGTGTAAGTGTGTGTGTGTGTCTGTGTGTGTGTATGGGTGTGTGTGTGTGTGTGTAAGTGTGTGTGTGTGTCTGTGTGTGCGTATGGGTGTGTGTGTGCGTGAGTGTGTTATCTCTCTGGGGTATCTCCGCTCAGCTCCTCTCCTTTATCAGATTGGTATATGAGCTGAGAGCTGCAGCTCGGGCGTATTGGTCCGTTCCCTGCTGAGGCGTGTGTTTATCCAGAGAGCTCTGAGCTCTGTGTTTGCACAAGCCCCGGGTTCCAGCGCATTTACTCTGGAAGTGGGTTTCATCATCGGGCCGAACCCGGGAGCTACGCTGGGCCGAGCCGCTGCTTCCTCCTGCGCAGCCTGACATTCCGCATCAGATCACGGCTGCTATTGGTATTCTATGTTTAAAACGTCAAATCTGATTTAAAAAAACTAAGGCTACTAGCTACTACAACAAGAACTACTACTACAACTACTGCTGCTGCTGCTGCTGCTGCTGCTGCTGCTTTCGCTGCTATTAATAATCCACTTTATTATTACAAATGAGGATGGATTCTGATGATAGGAATATCAGTAATAATATTTGCATATGCCATGCTGGTTCTGTGCATCAAGTCCTGTGAAAAAATCTGACAAAACCACATTTTTATACTACAGTTCAACAGAGTGGTGTGTCATCAAGATGCCAACCAAAGGCTGAATAAGAGAATAAATAAATTTCTCTGGTTTTCATGCACAAAATGGCTGAAACTGTAGGCTAACGTGCTAAATAATGGGGAGTGTGTCCTAAATAAACACTGCTCCCCAGAGTCTGGTCCGCTGGTCAGTTTATTGGACAGGTGTCACCCCCTGGATGGTGAGCCCGGGGCGTTCAGAGGCCTGTTGGCACTGGTCTGCGTTTCTGTAGAGCTCACAGGCTGGCCGGTGTTCCTGCTCACTTCTATACGATGGCTTGCTCTCTACAAGTCTAAAAATCATATGACCATAATATAGATGACCAAACATATCATTCAGGTTGTAACTTGACTTGGGTTAACAATGGGTATTCACTGTATATAAAGAACAGTTACAGTTAATGATAAGAAAGTAATACAATCCTATTCTTTTTTTCATCATCATCAATTATTATTAACAGCCACGCACAGCCCAGTCTGCAGGCTTCCTGGCTAGGAGTCCAGCAGCCATTGGTGGCGCACGCACAGGCTACTTCAGGGTTGATGAGCCACTTTAGAGTTTCTCACCCGGTGCGAAGCCAAACAGTCCCGTAGCCACGACAGCAGTGTTTACTGAGCCTAATCCCGCTAATCACCTCCACGGGGCCCCCGGTCGCCCACCCCCCCCCCCCCGCCCCCCCTGCCCCCCATCACGGCCGGCGAAATTGAGTCCGAGCTGTCCAAACACAGATAAGTCATCGGGGACTGCTAATCTCTCCCTCCCTCTCCCTCTCCCTCTGCAAGGTATGGCATCAGGGGGAGGGGGGGGGGGAGGGGGGGGGGGGGTGGAGGTTGACTTTAAAGTGAGACCATTTTAATGCTCAAACAGGATTGGACGTACATTACCGGGGGAATGAATATTGACCCAAACTGTGTGAAATCTCCAATTAACGTCCCAAGTATGAAATGGTCAGAGAGAATCTCCTACCTGTGTAAAATCAATGTGCAAACAACGGAGAGTGTAATCAAGTTGGTTTCACATTAATCGTAGCAAGACGAGGATGTTTGGCAAGTCACTTGAAACGGGTGCGCAAAAGAGAGGCCTAGCTGTATGCCACAACGCCCCCGCAGCTCTGCGGACTGGCTGAACAGCACCTGCGCCCATCTTCTGTGCTACCTTCATTTTTAACTACCTTCATTTTAATTTAATTAAAAATGTAATGTTTAATTGAACACAACTACAAGTATCCCCCCTTTAATTTTCCTTAATTAGCATTGATACAGCAACTGCAATACAATATTAATTTCACAGATTAAATATGATTACACCCTATGTTATTTCCTCATAAAACTAATGCTGGTACAAGCTTTTCCCCAGGCTAAACTGTGTTTATTACATTATTTCTGTGTCATGTTAAGCTTGCACTCAACTCATAAATAGAGAATGCAGTGTTAAACCAGGATGGAAGTCCCAGGATTGTGACGCCCCGCCTCCTGCTCCTACCCTTACTTCCTACTGGTTGCGCGCTCCCCCCCTTTCAGGCAGTGGCAGCAGAGTGGAGGTGGTCAGTGGGAGGAGCTTCACCTGGGTGGCTGGTCTGGAGAGCCTGTTTAGCCCCGAGCTCCGTCCGTTTCACTCTCTCTCTCAGCTCCCACATGCGCTCCTGGCTTTTGTTTGTTTGTTTGATTTATCATTCAACTGGTTGCTATTTTCCATTCACCCATGCACTTCCCTACATCACTGATTTTTACTGATTTTGTCACATTTTCTTTTACTTACAAAACTTTTTGTAAGTAGTTTGAGTTAATAAACAGTCTTCTTTTGACTGACAACCTTTCGTGTTCTCCCTCCTAATTTTGTCTGAAACGTGAGTCAGTTCATGACCGGATCAAAAGGCATTAGTAACTTCACCAAAGATAAAAATCTTTCATTGTACACACTTGTTCAGTGACATGCACAATATTGTCGAACTAACTGAAGTACATTATCTTCCTACCGCGGTCCAAATACAAGAGCGTTTCCTGATGTGACAGACTGATTGGGAATTTTCACACTGTGCCAAGCTCTGTATGAGTCCTAATGTGAATTCAATAAAAACTTTGTTTTTTCCCCCTCCAAATTCCCATTAAATGAAAAATGAATTGGGCTGAATTCCGTTACTGTGATTGAAATCTGAGCGGATGACCGAGTTTGTCCCGCGCACAGAATTCTCACACCTCCAGATTTACTAAGTATTGGAGTTCGAGATTTTAAATGAACAAAATTCCCTACACCAATCATCGTTCTTTTGAAATGAGGTTTCGATTCTAAATTTTGTCTTTGTTGCAGTCTGCTTGCCCAAAAAGCACAAAGTAGCCATTATCAGCACACGAGTAACAAATCCCCGATACGGCCTCTGAAACGAACCGCAAAAACGCAAATACAAAATATGGCATTTCGGATTCCGTCTTTCCGCCGAAGTGAGGCTTGCGACAGTAAAAATCGAGGCCATTTAACGTGCAAATAACCACGCCCCCCCCCCCCCAAACCGCCGCGGTCCGATTCCAGTTTAAGTGTGATCTATTAGTTCCGATTGCCCGGCGCTGCCTGCTGCTCTCCGGCTCCGTGAATGTGCCCCGGTCGAAGCCCAGCGCCCCGACTGTGATTTGTTTGCATGGATTAAATGTCAGATTTGGAAATGTGTTATTACAGTAGACCTCTGGAGTAAAACATGCAGGGCGTTCAGAAAGGACTCACACCACCCAGTTTCTGACACGCAATGTCACACTTGATTATCTACATACATTTTTTTTTTTTTTTTTTTTTTACAGTTGCTTTGAATTTTTTGTTTTCATTTTTGTCCAGAATGTGTTTAACTGGCACACTCAGTAGTAATGAAATCAGATTGAATGCAAGTCTTAGCCTAACCAATGTGCATCATAGCCGCCATTATTTGAGGAAATTAATGTTTATTTTTATTATTAATTTTTTTTCCATGTGGCAAGTCTGCTTGTTGCACCCAGAGAAGCCGTTCAGCATAATTGAAGGGGATTTTTTTTCCTCGTTTTTTGAGCAGGCATTATACGGTGTTAACAGAGTGTGCTTAAAATCCTAACAGAAGAGAGGAAATCAGGTTGTGACAAAGTGCTTCCTACTTTAAATATTGTTTTGCTGTTAATTAAAAAAAAAAAAAAAAAAAAAGGGATGGTGTTGACATGTCGATCTTCACAAGTAGGGGGGAAAAAACTGTCTTGTTTAGGCCTTGAGGGATCAATGTGCGAAGCACTTGGCTTTTGTCAGGCTATATTTATGTATTTATTTATTGTAAAAGCTCTTTTCAACTGAGCACATCACAGCAAGAGATGAACACAGAAATAAAGCCATCCAGTATTCTCAGACCCCCCGAAGAGCATCGTCACTGCAGTCCCCTGAAAACACACATTCCCACCTTTATTCACCCTTACAGAAGTGTGCCTGTGGTGAACATTAGAATGTACAGAAGCATGTCTGTGGTGAACATTAGAATGTACAGAAGTGTGCCAGTGGTGAACATTAGAATGTACAGAAGCGTGCCTGTGGTGAACATTAGAATGTACAGAAGCATGCCTGTGGTGAACATTAGAATGTACAGAAGCATGCCTGTGGTGAACATTAGAATGCACAGAGATAAACTAGGGGCGAACACTGGAATGTTATTCAACAAAGGATGACCTGAGGCACAGAGTCCTAACCACTGGTGTGAAGAAAAATTAATCCACAATTCTTACTATGATGCCAAGATAGCTCAGTATGTTCGTTTCACATGATTTATTAGCCCAGTCAGCAGGTCAGTGAAAACTGAGAGCTGTGCAACCTTGAACACGTATGTGGCGTAGAACTATGTATGAATATGTGTTCGGTTTGATGGAAACAGTTTTTAATTTGACATAATGAACTTTTTTTCTTGTACTGCGCCATGTTTGCTTTGAGCTTGTATGGACAGTTGGATGTTAGCTGGGTTAGTAAGATATCTCTTTTTGTTAGAGGAAAGCCCTGGCATGACATTTCTGCCCCAGCAGTTAAGCAGAGGAGAATATGCAGTGTCAGACATCTTAAAAATGTTAATGAGACAAAGTGCAGCGTTCTGTCTTCAGAGCAGCTTTTCACTGTTGGAATGTTGGAAACAGAAATGAGAAGTCTGCAAGATAACGTAATGCCAGCAAGAGCAGATTCATCCTCACAAAAATCTTCTGCTAGTGGCCGTGTGAATGAGTCCTGGGGCCTAATGATGGTACAGGGTGGTGACTGAGCCAGAAACAAACACATTTGTGGAGTGAAATGGCTGGTGGGCCTTTTTGGTTAAAAAAAAAACGCCCCCACAAAATCATCAGAAGAAAATGTCCCAAATCCCCTTATCAGGAAGTGCTCCTATATAAGCCAAGGGCTGGCATTAAGAAGGATTTGGGAACAGGCAAAGACAGAGGCCACATTCACAAGGTCTCTCTGCCCAAGCACAGCAGAGCGCAGCTTTATAGCACACAGAAGGTGAAATGCACTGCCTGCACTGCTTCACACAAACTTTAACACGTTAAACCGACAGAATTAGACACTGGAGTATTATTCCAGGTAGTGCGGCTAAAATAAAACACTGGGGTATCATGCATTCGCTGATTCAACATCCTTGCTACACTGCTGTATGCGTACAACAGACAACCTGAATCACCCCGTCAGCTTGTGCCTCTGTCACTAAACAGCAAACGGAGCTGGAGGTGGGGAGGATCAGAGGGAGGGCTTGTGCTAAAGCAGGTATCATCCAGGATGGGTCCGGTCCTGATTAAGGGTCTCATCCGAGATGAGGCGGGGAGCCTTGGTTCTGGTCACGATGCGGGTCTGATCCAGGATGAGGAGGGAAGTCTTGGTTCTGGTCCTGATGCGGGTCTGATCCAGGATGAGGCAGGGAGTCTTGGTTCTGGTCCTGATGCGGGTCTGATCCAGGATGAGGCAGGGAGTCTTGGTTCTGGTCCTGATGCGGGTCTGATCGAGGATGAGGCGGGAAGTCTTGGTTTTGGTACTGATGCTACGGCTAATCCCCCCCCCCCCCATCCTCTCTGTCCTTTGCCGGGGGGCTGGTGCTCCATCACCCCCCTACTGAGCCCACAGGGTGGGGGGCCTTTGTGGCTGGTAATGCGATCTGCTCTTCTGACAAAACAAGGGACAGAAAAAAGAAAGAACTAAACAAAAAAACAAACAAATCCAGTTTCTGCATGCAGTAACCACTCAAAATAGATGTATTAGCACTCTAAGGCCCTGATTTACTAAGACCTTTTGGTATGGTACAAAAACTTTTAACACATGCAAAATTAATAAAACAACCAATTCATCAACTGATTGCCCTACATTCAGAAACCTTCCATTCAAGGATTCAGGAGTCCGTTGTTTTGTGTACTTTGTTGCATCCTGACAAATAATACATGAGGCTGTGCAGTTGTGCGTCAATTGCCAGATAAAGGAAATAGAAACTGTATTTGGGGAAATGCAAGAGTCAGTGGTTTCTGCTAAATGGCATCTCCCTTCTAGAACAGAATTTAATTTAATTTCAATTTAGTCGATTATAATAAAAATTAAACTTAATTGATTCATTGAAAAACCCTCATCAAGAATTATGGCCATTTTTCAGGCCCCCAGTTGGATTTCGATTCATTTACAGTTCGGACGGGATGGAGGTGCAAATGATGCCCGCTCTGTTCACCCCACATTTTGAGTTCAGGGTTTTGGTGCGTCTGCCAAACAAGGAACAGGCCTGCGTTTTGTATTCACGACGCACCGTCTCTGCGATAAAACTGTTGGCGCACAGGGGCGGGGGTGCGGGTGGGGGGGTGGGGGCTGTGAAGTGTCGCAGCAGCTGCAGGTGTCACAAGGTGTTGCTGCAGCAGACTCTTCAGATCCTGCGAGGGCGACGTTCTTATTGGGCGTCAGGCAGAACAACCAATCAGACTCAGCCCGCCGGGATTTCAGCCCTCTGTTTCCTGGATGAAAAAAGAGTCCATTTTAAATTACACCACTCCCAGTCTGACACCTTTTATACGGCTTAATTAAATATTGAAGTCATAAAATGTTCCCCTGTTAATAATTTAAAGATAGTTCAGCCCCGACGATCACACACACAAAAAAAAGAAAGGAAAAAGAAATGACATACAGTAGAGAGTAGCTCTTTATCGCTAAGGTTAGATGAGATGAGAAAGATGAAAACTTCCAGGGTGCGTATAAATTCATAAAAAGCATAAAAAATGTATTTTTTACAATTGGCCGATGGTAATCAAATACCCAGAGCATGATCCATTTAGTTCACCACTTGACAAGATAGCGATCCAAAGACTCAGACAAATTACTCCTGATGACATGGAAAGGAAGAGGTCTAAATTACTCAAGATGACACCGGCAGGAAGCACCCTAAATTACTCCTGATGACATACTGTACTGTAGGCACAAAGAGTTCCTGTTTAGAATGAAAAGCACATGCATCATGCCATTAGTGCTCTTAGCTCCTTGGTTATTATCTTTGTGATTTTTGAAAGAAATCATCTGTATATGTGCGGGTACTTGTCCTTGTCAGTGAAGTGATTTGGCTGTTCTATACATTGTTGATATCTTTCAAATGTTAATCTTGAAAGAAAGTGTACGCATCCATTCCTATGGGATGTTGGCGGAAACATGCAATGGTTATTGCATGCCAATCTGACAGAATTTTTTAAAAGGTTAAGAAAATCAATCAAGCTTTATGTGATAAGAATATGCCACGATAACCATAACTAACAACGAGTGCTGCTGTTCTCCCTCCCAAATTCTGCTGAGAGCCTTGCTGTTATTTGAGGTCTGTCCTGCTTGATATTAATGAAATTTTATGGCATAAGCTATTAATAACAATAACAACAGCAGTAACAATAGTGTCCCATCTGACACTGCTCTGGATTTTATTTTGTGCAAATCGAGTCTTCAGCATGTACAATAATAAGCACAAGAAAGGAATTATGGAAACATCCTTAACACAGCTGCACCTCAGATGATGAAGACGATGAAGATCTACCTGAGTGGAGAATTGTCTTTGAGACGTAGCTAACTATTACATTTCTGTTGGGAGCAGTATACTGTGTGTGGGATATTGTTCTGTTTTTTCAAATACAGTATGGACACAAAATGGATGTGTATCTACCCACATTGCGAGGGTATTTGCATCTTTGGCACAATCGGAGGTGGAAAATCCAGGTTCAGAAACAAAATGTCCTCCCCAGTACTTTGTCCCAGTCACCTGGGTTTACTAATTAACACAATTGGGTGGCATGCAGAGGGTGATCTTCACTACTGCCCCTTCAGCCACATTCTGATGATTTTCAGAGTTAGTATGAATTAGGATAATTGTGTACATCGGTATCCATAAGATAGCGAGGAGGGGTTCACAGCATATTATACTGTCGGCAGGATCCGATCAATACTTGTTCACCTGATTTTTTTTTTCCCCCCCTTCACAACATCTGACAAGGCATTATACAGAGCTGAGCTTTTTCGCCGCTTAACACCCCTCCTGGACACCTGCAAATACCTCTCATCTTTTATGGGTATAATAGGAGCCTTGCAGTGTTTTCCTTTGGGCTGTGGATTTGCAGAGACTGACAGATGCTTCTTGGCGGTACCTTGGGTCCCCCGGGCACGGATAAGGATGTCACAGGGAGAGTTGGCGGGGTTTGGCGGATTAGAAAAATCTTCCTTTCGCAGGAAGACCCGGGGACAGGGCTGGGAAGGATTGGCTGAGAGGTGCGTGGGTCGGTCTCGAAAGCTCGCCTCGCATCGTGGGACGCCCCTGTGGGGTCTGATGGGGGGGGAGGACCAGCGCATGCTGACAGAGACTCAGACAACACAGGCGAAACACTTCAACCAAGAACACTTACATCACTGGGGGAACTGGGGAGAATATGTTGGCCTGTCTTCAGTCCAGACACAATGGTGCTTAAATTTAACACAAGCGAATTGTACTCATTTTGATTCTTCTAGATTTTTTTTGGGGGGGGGGGGGGGGCGGGGCGGGAGGGATTGTTTGACAAACATGCCCACACGAGGTCCTGGATCTATGTATTTTTATTATTAAAAAACCCCTTTATCCAGTGGGAAGAGGCAGAGCTGATTGCAGGCTAACTCTTCTTCAGTATTGCTGGAGTGAGTACAGAGGTCAGAGTACTCTTCTATTCTTTCTCTCTCTCTCTCTCTCTCTCTCTCTCTCTCTCTCTCTCTCTCTCTCTCTCTCGTTACTGGGCAACCAAATGGTGGTGAGACTGTAGAAAGCCCTTTGTCTGAATTTATACATCCCATATAGTATGATTAAAATGGTGCGTCACTTTGAAACATTTCCTTTGTTCCTCCAGAAAGAGGGGTCGGAAGGTGAAGGTCATAGATTAAGGTCATCGATTCCATTTCTATCTGCCGAGAGCCTCATCTCTTTTACACAAAATGGAGACTCCATTTCAGTGTAAAAGTACTCACAGGTGTTTTCACGTCTCTTTTACAGTATTTATGGATGACTACTACTACTACTATAGCCCAATATAATGGGCAAGGAGCTGGTCTTGCAACCTAAATATCACAGGTTGCAATGTTAAAAGTTGTGTAAGTTGCTCTGGATAAAGAGCGTCTGCTAAATGCCTGTACTGTAATGTACTACTACTGCTACTGCTGCTACTGCAACTAGCACTAATAATAATAGTAATAATCTGAAGGCTGTTAGTCTATTTTTTTTCTGATCTAATCCTGATAATTCTGTAATCCTGAAAATAGGCATTCTGACTAAAATGACAGTTCTGACATGAGTAAATTCAGTTAATAACTGGGATTGGGGGCTGGTGTTGGGGTGCGGTGGGGGTGTTAAGGGACTAACACAACTGCAAGGGGTGAGATCACTGAAGAATTTCAGAGAGCCCCAAGCTCTTCATTCTCTTCCTTTGAATTCTGTGCCAATTAAAATTTGGAATAGCATGAGGCTGTACCTTCACAGGAGATTAAAGTCGTTTTTATGACATGAAAAGGTACATGGAAATCCCTTATAGTTCCCCTGCAAACTTTAGCTGAAACACGGTTTCATTCTGATTGTTTTTACAGTCCAGCAATATTACACTTATTTGACGAGGGCTGGGATTCCATCAAAGCCACACTTTGTCACTTTAAGGGCAAATGCAATTCAGCCGAACCAAAACAGGCCCTCCCGGATTCATCTGACACTGTGACTCAACGAAATCAGTTTTCTTACACATGGTGAGATATGGCTGAGAAGGTCAGTCTCCCCAGCCAATTAAAATGAGAATTGACCAAAGAGCCTGTCACCGTGGGTTGCGTCTGATTGGTCAGGCTGTGGTGAACATCTTTGCCTCTTTTTACTTGAAGTCCTTGTTCGGGTCACAGCCTTGTAGCTGCTAAGTCTTCTTTAACTTCGCCTTGATCCAGTTCCTGCAATTATTTTGGACGTGCGTTACCACTTTGCTCAAAGAGCTACTTCTGCCACGAGACGAAATAAAAGAATCCCTTTTTTTTGTTCAGAGGAATTACGGTGGGCTCTCCGGTCTTGGGGGGGGGACATTTTTATTTTTTTTTTAGGTCGTCACGGGGCTTGACAGAATATGGCGGGATTAAGGGCTTGCGCGGAAGCCCGCGAGAGTGAAAACCCGAAGCGAACCGGCAGAATTGCGTATGAAAGGCTCGGCTCGGCTCACTCTGCGGGTCGGGATCAGGCGGCGTTTCGGATTCCGCTTCTCCGCGCGCACAATGAGCGCGTCTCTTGGATTCAGCCGGAGTCGGCTGTGCTGAAAATCCCGCCAGCTGGAAGCCTTTGCGATTGTTCAGCGGCTAACGGCGCGGCCTCTCGATTTAGCGCGTCCCGGGGAGGGCGGAAGAACGCTGCATTAGCTAGGATGAGGAGAAGCCTGAATCTATTGAGCCCGGTGAAAGCTGAGTGTTTGTGTAGGATCCATTTGCAGACACTCCAGTCCACAGAAACACAAAAAAACACTGACCTGACATTCACACAGAAAGGAGGAAAAAAAAAAAAAAAAACACTGTATATATGAAGGGGGGGGGGGGGGGGGAAGGGGGGGAAGGGGCATACTGAATATAATGCAGCCCACATCCATTTGTACAACCACCCCAAAAACTCCTGACAACTCCTGATATAAACACTGACCATTCACACGGCGTTCAGGGGGACAGAATGACGCCCCCCCCCCCCCCCACCCCCCAAAAATAAAGTACTGTAAGGGAGGGAGAGAGGAATCCGGGGGGACCTGCTCTCTGATGCTCCTCTCTGCCCTGAGGCCCGTGTGGCCACCTAAGGGCTGCTGCCATACCCCACTCTCGCCTCTAGGGGGCTCCCACGAGAGTGCATCCCAATGGGCCCAGCTGGCTTGTGTGCGTGTGGATGTGTGTGTGAGTGTGTGTGTGTGTGGGCGGCGCTCGGTAAGCCAGGGTCGCCGTAGCGATTTTCGGCAGATTTGAACTCGCCTGTCGTCCCTCGGAACGCCGCGCCGACTGACGCACCCCAGGAAGAGGCTCCCGGAGATTCGGGCCGACCGGCGGCTGACACTAATATGTTTAAGGTCTTCCCGGCAACGCCTCGGCTTTCGAAATGTCACGACGCGAGTGACAGGAGCCGGGGTGTGATGCGTGACAGAAGCTCCGTGTTAAATAATGCATGCCTGCCCCTTATCTCTCAGGATGTGGAGCTGACGTGAGCCGCTCATTCACACGCATGAAATGGTTTCCCTCTGAAAAACAGACATCCATTTTTGCGTTTTATATATATATGCAAATCTTGACTTGACTTGATCGTTACTTTATGAACAAAATTTCCCAGTTTTTATGCACAGGCTGTTAACAGAATAACAGAATAACAGAAAACAGAAAAAAACAACATTTAAATGGATTCATGTAATGCATTAGGATTGCTACATGCCTGTTGGTCTCAATTATTCTTCACCTTTTACACTAATTACCTCCATTTACTGTTAGGGATTGTGAGAGTTAGTGTTATCGAGAGAGAGAGAGAGAGAGAGTGAGAGAGCAAAATAGAGAGAGAGAGACCTTTGGCTATGATCTTTACAGCTTATGGGTGGACCAGGTGGGCAACATAAAGATCAGCGAATCTGTGCTGAATGCAGAGCATCGATCCGTAAAGAAACAAACCCGTGACTCGGCTGCACTCTCAGTGGCTCTGAGGCCAGGGTGGCTAACGTCCGAGGTCATCGCCGCTACGAGACGCGCACCAGGAGCCAGGAAGTGCACACACAGGAAGTGACATCCTGCAACCGTCGCAGAATCCGCAGGCAACGCCCGTCTACGCATCACCTCACTCCTCACGGGCAGACTTCAGAACTACATATCAAAGAATTTCAAAACTTTTCATATTATTTTAGCTCGGTCTTTATAACTGGTGCTTTCAGGGACTGTTATGCCCCCCCCCTTACAGTAAAAGCAATCTTTGGCCCACTCTGGCTACACAAAACCGTTATTATAGAACTATACATGTGACAGAGGTATTGAGAGACATCTGATGCATCAGCATTTTTGATATTGAATGCGACGGTTGCCAATTGAAGTGTTTGCGGGGAACGCGCTTGATCTTTGGGCACATGAACACAAACAGACCTTTTATGCTTCTTCACAAAATGAGTTTATCACCCAAGGTCTCCGAAAGTGAAAGCTCAGATCCGGTAATGCAGGCTTGGAGAGAATCCCAGCGAGGCCTAATCTGCCATTTTATTTTACATGAAAGAAAAGCTGAAGGAACAGAACAGAAGGCTGCGGGAATCCACATTTTTACGGGAGATTTGGAAACTGGGACAGGAGCTTCACAGAAGTCCCCTGGCAATGATTTTGACAATCAGGGGACATAGCAATCAAAGGCCCATTCACCTTGGGGAAGAGATTTTTCAAAGCTTCAAAATGTCTGCTTGGGAAATCTCAATGCATGACATCCGGATATTCATAAAAAAGGACGTATTAATATAAAGTTGGCGCAGTGGAACAAAGTGGAGAAGAAATCTCAAAAAACAGTAAGAGACGTACACATGCACGGCTGCCCTTAAAGCCCTGAAGCCCAAGCAGTGTGCTTCAAGGAACACTTGAGGCTTAATCACAATTAAAGACTTTTTTTTAAACTTTTTTACATGCCACGTGCAAAAATTAAAGATAAAATAAAATAAAGCACGCATCATCACTTACATTCATAATTTCCTTCTAAAACCTCTGGCCTCGGTTGCCATAGGAAACAAACTCAATATCAAAATTAACTTTTTTTTTTGTATCCTGCAGACAACTCATTTGCAGAACCTTTGGGAGTACATTTTTATTCTTTAAGGAACACATTTCCCAAATGTACTCTGAACATACGACAATGGCCTATTTGGACTACTAATAAGTACCTTTTAGGAGTAAAAAAAAGGAATAGATAAATCATTAAACCCATGGCCCGCAGTGCTATTTTATCTGTCTAGTATAGGGTACCACCCCAGTGACAAGTGCTGTACCATGGAACTTTGTACCTTTCTTTCTGAGAGTATTCAGTACATTTTCTTCCCTCTAATTAAATTGTTCCGGAGGACACAGACCATTTTAACCTCCAGTACGTATAAACATTCGGTGAACTCTGACATTTATTTCTGCCAAATACCCCAGGTACTCTCAAATAGAATCCAATTAGTTTCTCATAAGGACTTCATCAGCAAAGCTGTAAGTAATCTTCTTTTTATTTATTTATTTTTAATTTAGCATGTCAGCCCAGGCACAGGTGTTTCTCATCTGCATATGCGTTTAGTTTTTAAAGCAGAACAGCTGTTTGAAATCTTGAGCTTCTTAGCAGCAGCAGAAATTAGTTTATTATTATTTTTTAAAATATAGATTTCATTTAAGGCCTGTTTCTATTGAACGTGGCAGATGTCCTCCCTAATCGGAGAACAGACTCATTGATTAGGCTTTTTCTGCAGCATCTGCCAGGCGATACACACACCTGTCAGGAGGCTGTGAGGTGCCTGAGACTGCCACGAGGCCCAGGTGTGGCAGGCGAGGGGCCACTTCACCTGTGTGGGGCATTTTATATCTCCATCCGCGTTTCACAGGCACGCGTCCGCAGACAGCTTCAGACGCTTTGCACACGGCTCCATAGTGCACTGCGTTACATGCTTCAGACGGTTTGCACACGGCTCCATAGTGCACTGCGTTACATGCTTCAGACGGTTTGCACATGGCTCCATAGTGCACTGCGTTACATGGCAGATGCTAGGTTGCTAAACCGCCGTCGACTTATTCACCACTGCGGCGTATTTAACTTTAAGCCAATAATTGGACCGCTTCCTTCTTATCTCAGCTGAAATTCCCACGAGTAATTCCCACTGGAAACATTCTCCATTTATCAGCCGGGTAAAACCAGGTAAAGAAAGAAAGAAAGAAAAAAACAGAAATCATCTTATCACCTTATTCACAGCTTGGGTAATAAGCGCACAGTTTTCACGCAGTTTTGTTTGTTTTTAGCAAATAAACATATTTGGAAAAAAAAATGGCCAAAGGTATTTATGTATGCCATGCCTGATACTCTGTAAATGTGACTATATTCAGGATGTACAATGACCTCTCACGATTTTTGCTTTAAGGTCCAAACTGAAATAAATATTTTTACCTCATGTTACCCTGCACCTCTAGGCACCCTCCACCTCTCCTGCAAACTGCCAGGTTGTCACTCAAACCCCAGCCCTCTGGGTCGAATTAGCATGCAGGCATCGTCCATGGACAGACTTGACATAACTCAGGAGCAAAGAAGTCGCTTGAAATTCAGATTTATTTTCAGCCGTGAAAATGGCTTTTTAGAAAAGGAAATTGATGAAAGCAAACTGATTTAATCGCACCCAGACTTTAGGAACTCACTGCAGGGCAGATGGATGCATTATGTCTGGCATTAATCAGTGCATGTTATTATAACCAATTCATTTAGGATATTTTTCTTCATTTATTCAATTGACTTTGGGAGTTTATTATTTCAAAACAGATGGGCGTTATTGTATTTCACAAGTGATCAATGTTTCTCATGGGTTTAGGATTATTTATTTATTTTTCCTTTTTGTCTACAGACCCAAAACGTTTGTCCGTTCCACAAAACCACCCTCGGCCAATATATGAGAATTTAATTTATTTCTGCACAAATCTGACATCTGGTTGTTTTTTTTTTTTTTTTTTTTTAAGGCCAAATCAATGCTCTCAGTGTCCTGGGTAGAATATGCCTGATGTTTTCATGCAGCTCATTCAGCTAAATAGCTAAATGAAGTCAGACGCCGTTTGTGTGGAAAGCTCTCTCGCACGTGCAGTTCATCACATGTCAAGGGAGGTCTATAGAGCTAACGTGAAGCTGCTACTTTTGTAGTTGTACTTTTTGAACCATAGATGTCATCGCCATAGAAAAAAAGAAAAAAACACCATAGAATGAAAAACAAATGTGGGATTCATGAAACCATTGCAGACCTTTGTTTTTGTGCATACCCCAGATGTTTCAGATGATGAACACTGATTGAACTGCCGACGCACAGAGCGTTTGCAGGAAACAGGCAATCATACTGTATTTTTGATAGCATGTCAGAGCTCACTAATAGTTCACTTTCTGCATTACCAAAAGCCACTTTGTACCGAAAGTATGTCCAGGGTTCCTTAACATTCCACATCAATTACAGGCCGTGATCTGAATTGGCCTGTGTCAGAGTCATTAAAAAACCAGCTCCATTAAACACGCACCGCAGGAGCACTGCTGCTCACAGTGTTTAAAAGGTCGCTTTGTTTAAGCCCCACACCGCACAAACGGCCCGTTCACAAGTCAACCCCTTTCTTTGCTTTTCTTTTATTTTTTTTATTCTTCTCTCCAGTAACCGAAGACGGACGTGCGTTGAACCATGTCTGGCCTCAAGGCACGGCGTGATCATCTTCATCTTCCTCCTCTTCTTCTTCTTCATTTTTCTCTTTGCTGTGTGTAGGAACGTAAATACGGAAGTACCTCAGACAGGAAGCGTGGGATTGGTTCCCTCGGGCATAAGAGAAACAGAATAACTCTGGGGCAAATAGGCCCCTCTGGGGCCCCAGCTCCCCTGCTATGTCCCGCCTCCTTCTCTCTCATCACATGACGTGGGTTCGACAGCCGGTCTGGCCCTTCTGTCCTTCGGGGGGTCGTACGTCCTTCCTCACCCCCGGCACCCTGCACGGTTGGGACCGGTCGTTCCGGGACTCGCGAAAACATTCCCACACCCCCTGACATTCCCACCGCATCTCGGAGGAACGGCTGAGGATCGGAAAAGCTCAGGATCGGAAGGAGGACAGATCAGGGAGGCCAATTTTAGAGAGAGGGTGATAGGGAGCACTCTCCCTTCTGAGAGACACATTAGCGTCTCAATACCGCTCATCGAGGGACAGGAGGACGTGTAAAAAACACATTTTTATAAATACGTACTTTTCCCATCTGCTCGGATTTCTTTTTCTCATGGATGGTGAGCAGTTGCTGTTTGTTCCGTGGTGAATGCACCGTCAGGAATGCTGCAACAAAGGAATCTGTCTGTCTGTCTGTGCTTTTCCAAATTAATTATTTTCCGTTTTCAAACTACCTGCTATTTTCCAGGTCTTGGATTTTCATAGTTCTTTTAAATGGAACTGGTCACCCATCTTGATTTTTTGACCTTGCCTTGGAGTCAAACTGGAGTTGGTTGACTGCACTTTCTCATGTTATATCACATTACATTACATTACATTTATTTGGCAGACGCTTTTATCCAAAGCGACATACAAAAAGTGCATTTCATGGTCATAAAACAAGTAGAGTGGTGGCACCTTCTGACACTAATCAAAGAACTACACTTCAATGAAATTGAATGTGAGTTACGGAAATGTAGGAAATATTAATTTTTATGTACACAATCTTGTTAAGAATCCATAAATTCATATTCGTTATATACCTGTTTCTGAAAGTGCTGACAATTGGCTAATTCTCTTTCCTTCATTTGAGGGATCAAGGGGCGTGATTTGACCAGAAACTCATTTTTTTGTTCTGAGGCCCTTGTAGTGAACCAGGTCCTGAAAACGTTTGACTTCGGCGCCGAAACCGGACCCCACACTGACAGGCTCGCCCTACATCCTGTGTGTCTCCAGGAGGTGATTTGATTTGGGGTGCAATTTGCATTCCCCATGTCGCCGGGACGTCTCCGGGCCGAGGCGCTAACCGGAGCCCCCCCGCTCTTAAAGTGAGGACGTGTGACGAAGGCATCGGTCGCGGGTCTCGGCGAATAACCGAATAACAGAACGCCGGGGTGGGGAGTCGCGTGCGGCTGCTTATCCATCATCACACTCGCCTTCTACAATATTCTGCGAGCGCCCTACTTTTCTCACGCGGCAACGGGCTGCAGTGCAGGAGTGAGGTCAGTAAACACACAGGTGCTGGAGAAGAATAAATGAGGAATAAATGAACCGAACACACGCGTGACGTGCCTTTCTATGCATTTGCTGTGAGTGTGTGAGAGAGGTTAGCCAGTTCAGTGCAGCCGCGATTCAAACTTGCCTCTAGCTATCGCCCCAACCGTCTCTTCTGACCTGCCTGTGACCAAACCTCCATCAAAGATCGAGTTTCCGCTCAGCAAAGGCCAAATGGTAATTCACATTGTGTCTTAAGTGAGGAACATTAGGGGGCCTCTCAAAAAAGCACAAAGTGGTGTTTCACTCCGATATAAAAAAAATACTGTCTTAAATTACCTTTGGACCAAGTGCCTGGTTGCCTAGTGACATTTTGAATGCATTACCATAAATGCAGATGACCTTTGCGGAATAAAAAAGGCTTTTAATGTTTAGTCGTTTTCATGATCTCAGCCGGTCATGTATGTCCTCTTAATCAGAGAGGGCCACAGTTATTTTGTTTTTAATGTTGTCCCTCCTTGTAAATATTATATTTGTTCTGTACAGCAGCTCAAAGGCTCAAAGTAGACAGAAGTCACCACGTCAGGGGAAATTACTAACACACGTATGGAGACCACATGCACATCATTTGTATTGCTCTGCTAATGGTCCTAATATTTACTCTTGCCAAATTAATTTTCGCACACCGAGTGCCGTGTTATAATTGCTTGTATTGGGGATCTTGGGAGAACATATGCAGGTGTAATCGAGCCATCTGTTGAGTGTTCCTTGCGCTCTCCGTAAAAGGTCCAGGTGCTCCGGTCCAATGGTCCAATGGTCCAGTGTGCGAGTCGTTTGTCACAGCTTGCACTGTTTAGCCCTGGAGACCTTTGACCTTTGGGCAACTTCCTGTGTCTCTGAGTCACATGACCTCTGCGGTTCAGTTCAGTACAGCCTCAGGGTAGGATTCCATTCACATGCTCACAAGAAATTCTGTTTAATGCTAAATATATCCCAGTTCCTGATACCTATTAATTTGTTAATGTTTGTGAGGGATGCCCATGAATAGATTTTTAAAAATAATATGGGCAAAATATGTGGAGTTAAATAGCTCGACTTATCATTTTACTTTCAATGGCCAGGATTTAATTAAACATTTATCTTAAATTGGACTCAGTTTTTATCCCCACAAACACTGTTTGGCTAGCGCAGAAATCATCAAACTGCGTGTGAAGAAAAATAGGAACAGTGGCATTTCTTTATCAATCAAAATCAAAGACAATTTTTAATGAAATCTAGGCATCACCAGGCAACTAATTTATTTTATCTGGAAAATGAAGAAGAATCTCAACTAAACACAAACCCATTATGGCAGTAGCTGCAGTCAGAGGGAAGAAAAATAAATAAATAAATAAATAAATAAATAAATAAATAAAACATTTGGCCTCCATAATTCTTCCCTGCTAGCTGAAGAATCGGATTTATCTGCAGTGCATGCTGGGATAGCAGGAGGCTTTAGAAGTGACTGCTGTTTTCACAGGCGCATGGTAACAGAAACTCACTGTGGCAGCTATGAAAAACTGCTTGTTTGCCGTGTTGGTGGTGTGTGCACATCAGGCTGTATGCCGTTTGTTTCTGAGGGGGAAAACCTCCCCCATCAGGCCTTCCCTGCTCTGCACAGGGACACTGCTGACTAACTCCACCGCCACGGTGACATGTACCGACTCAGAATAATTCGGCAGTTTTCACGAGATGACTCTAACAAGCATGGCCGCTCCCCAACATGAAGGAACATTTCCTTTTTTCAAAGTCATGTCAAAAAAGGCAAAAAGAAAGAGAAACAGCGTGTTTTTTTGTGTGTAGCCAACCTGTTTCGTTTTGTCTTTCTTATTAAAACATACATTGGCATATTGCTAAGTGAAAATATTGCAATATTGCTTGGTTTGCTCCCAAGTTTCTCTCAAAGTCAAAAAACTTTTTTTCTCGGTGCCCCATCTTTAGTAAGTCTTTTGCTTTATTTATTTCAATTTTCCTCACAATATCTGTTCAGCACTGATATGAGCAGTCTTTATCTGTGGCCGTGTGATGCTTCCCGGTTCCCCATGGTGCAAGACCGGTTAACTGTGCCATCCCAGATACGGCCTGCACTCGCGTCCTCGAATTAGGACACCCCGTTAAGAGATGCCCCAGCACAGGAAGAACAGATCTAAATGATAAGCGCATCCAACATCCAAATTTGTTCACACAGAGTCAAATATAAGGAAGCCAGGGGGACTCATTATAAATACATGTGTGCCTTGTGCATCTCAAAGGCATGATCAATAATGTAGCAGACCTACATACTGAAATACTGTCGGATGACAATAATTAAAAATAAAAATAAAATAAGCCAACAAACAACAATAACAACAAAAACCCTTTGCTTAGGGGTACTTGCTTGCATCTCTCATTGCTACAATCTCTCTCTCTCTCTCTCTCTCTCTCTCTCTCTCTCACACACACACACAGGTTTGTCCTATGTATCTCCAAAAGCTACTTTAGAAAAGAATGAATGTGTGTGTGTGTGTGTATATGCACGCACGCACGAAAATGTGTGCGTGTGCGTGTGTGTGTGTGTGTGTGTGTGTGTGTGTGTGTGTGTGTGTGTGTGTGTGTGGAAAAAGACATTCACGAGCCTTTAGGAGCTCTGGTGTGATTCCCAGCAGCTGCTTGATGTCTGTTAAAGCGCTCTCTCCGGAATAACACAGGCGTCGGAAGTCGGCGTTCCGGGCGGGAAGACCGGGTGCCTTCAGCGAGCCGACAGGAGGAGCGCGCCGACGGGGGGAGGGTGCCGTGGGCTTCGCCAGCCTGTCAGAGGCTGTAATTGCCCCAGTAACAGGGCTGGCATTCAGCTCATAATTGATTTCTACCTGCTACATTAAACACCATTGATCAAGGGGTAAGAGCTCAAATTAGTTTACTGGGTGAATCGTGCGAGGATTGAGGAGGTGTTAAGAGGACACGTTACGAGACAGAGGCAAGGCCATCTGTGAGAGCTTTGCTTTGCTCTTTTAGAGGTGCTATTTACCTTTTAGAGGCGCAAATTTACCCAAATTAGTAGAAGTATGTTTGGTGCTTCAGAAAAAATGAAGGCTAACTTGGTTAGCATCGCCGTGCATTCTATTCATTTGATTATTAGAAGAGATTATGAGTGTCAGTTAAGCTGTGATTTCATGTACTGGTGTCACATTTTTCCCCCTCAGCATTCAGACTTCCTGAAGCCCTCTCTCTCCACTGCACGGGTGCAAGAGTGTGCGTGCTGTGAACACACACACTGTGAACACGCTGATCACGTATGCTCCTTCCACGAACAAAACATTAATTGAAGGAGCTTGTAAACTGCTGAAGCGGAAAATTGGTTCTCTTACCCGGCCGGGCGGTGGTAAGATGAGTCCTCCCTCCCTCTTTGCAGGTTGACCAGCACCTGAACTTTTATCCCTCCGCGGTGTGTGACTGCACCATCAGCAGTCCGCAGCCCTGCAGCTTTTCATTAGCCCTGTGAATTTCACATTTTTAGCATGCTGGCACTAAACAAGTAGCATTAGTGCTATTTTTACGTCTTTCTTATTTCATTACATTGTGTGGCACGTAAGAAACATAACGTCTCTATGATTATTTATATTCAAACAGAATACAGAGACAGGGAGAGCTATCGGTTTGATGCCTAGGTACACTTCATGGTGGATATTCAGTAGATCGAAATTAAAGTTTTTTTTAAACATTTAGAATGGGAAAAACCACAATGGATCAACAAATATTCCTTGTATTATACTGCACTGTGCCGGGCTATTGCTAGCTGTTTATCTGTACTGAAATGTGATGCATTAAAATGCCTGTGGGAGTTTCTCCAGTCTCTGGTGCTATAGCGAACAGGTAATCAGCTCTGGGGCTCCCTGCAATGTTTGAGAGAGAGAGAGAGAGAGAGCAGGAGAGTGAGAGAGAGTGACAGAATGAGAGAGAATGAAAAGAGAGGGGGAGGGAGAGCACTCAGGGGTAAAGTGTATGCTGTGAGCATAGCCTCATTTAGCCATGCCCTGCACTTCCCCTAAACTCACCCCTCCTCAGGAGGTGCAGAGAATCTGCCGCAGAGCAGGTAAACATTGTCCTCCCGGCTGGAAGTCTCCAGGTACACCTGTATCAGGTCCCAGTTCTCTTGATGTCTCTTGGCTAGTCTATGCTGACCCCAGGTAGACCCGTATGAGACAGAGAGACAGTATCGTTGGAAAATTTTCAACACGATTTTTAAATGACAAAAAAGAAAATTTAAATAATTCAAATTCAAAATTCAAAATGAAAGCAATGTCACTGGCCCCAGATAATGGTATCTGACATCTAATACCCCCCACTACCACTCATAGGGTGTACATTTTCTGGACATTTCGCAGTGGAAAAATTAATCTGTTCCTGCAAAATCGAAATAGTTTCCCTGGACCTCCACCTAAAGCACGGGGATTTCTCCATTCTTACATTCTGATGCACAAGGCCCTTTCGACTCTGGTTTAATTTCAACGATGTGCACTGCCTTGGAAACGCTCCCAAATTATTTGGATCGTGCTCCTCTCTCGACCACGGAGGCTGGAGGTGGATCTCTGACCTTGGCCAGCCTCCCAGCCGGCGAGCCTCTTTCCAGGTCTCTGAGATAATTAGAGGTGTCTCGCGGTGACAGTGGCCATGTATGGACACGTTAAAGCGCCGCCCAGCGAGACCGAGAGCATCTGGGCCAGGCAGCGCCGCCCGCGTCTGACCCAGGCCCAATCGCTCTCTGATTAAAGCCCTTACGTTGCATTGCATTTATCTGGCAGACGCTTTTATCCAAAGCGACATACAATAAGCGCACACCGAAGGTCATTGGAGCAACTACAAAGCACAGGCTCAATAAGGTACAATACTCATCGTATAACAGTTATCCATAGCCACGAGCACATTCAGGCCAGTTCACACAGTGAGCATATGCTGGTTCAGAGAGTAATGTGAAGTCAAACTAGCAGGCATGACAATGAGCTACAACATCAAGATCAGGATACAAGTGCAATATAAGTGCTGGATGGAGGTACATGTAACATGAAAGAGGTACAGGAGGTGTATGTGGTTTCAGTGCTCGTATACCCAGTCCACACACACACACAAGCGTGCTCACACGTCCTCATACAGCGGACACGGGACTGGACGCGCTACTGCCATCGATCACCACGGCAACGCACGGCGATCGCAGCCACCCGAGATATTCGCCGTTTAATTCACTTCCTGTCTGCTTATTCCGCGGCGTCTTCGCGGGCCACAGCTTAGGCGTGACCCGCTGCGCTCGAGCCCGTTAGCCGGGAGACGTCTGAAATTGGCTAAGCGTGAGGCTGAGACCCCCCGCCGCCGCACCTTCTGTCCCGCAGCCCGAACCCGCGTGTTTGGGCCTAATTGATTGCCGTAATGCTGTATATATTTTTGTCCCCTGGTGAAGTGTAACAAGGCCGCTCGCCAGCTGCAGCGGCGTGGGGTTTGAGCACCGCCCTGGGAGAGAGGACCTATTAGGGGAAGCTAAATGGTGGTGTAGCGGGTCCTGCTGTGTGAATGAGATCACGCTGTAGTACGCTAGCATGCTGGGGCATTAGTATGAGATCACGCTGCAGTACGCTAGCATGCTGGGGCATTAGTATGAGATCACGCTGCAGTACGCTAGCATGCTGGGGCATTAGTATGAGATTGCGCTGCAGTACACTAGCATGCTGGGGCATTAGTATGAGATCACGCTGCAGTACGCTAGCATGCTGGGGCATTAGTATGAGATCACGCTGCAGTACGCTAGCATGCTGGGGCATTAGTATGAGATCACGCTGCAGTACGCTAGCATGCTGGGGCATTAGTATGAGATCACGCTGCAGTACGCTAGCATGCTGGGGCATTAGTATGAGATCACGCTGCAGTACGCTAGCATGCTGGGGCATTAGTATGAGATCACGCTGCAGTACGCAAGCATGCTGGGGCATTAGTATGAGATCACGCTGCAGTACGCTAGCATGCTGGGGCATTAGTATGAGATTGCGCTGCAGTACGCTAGCATGCTGGGGCATTAGTATGAGATTGCGCTGCAGTACGCTAGCATTCTGGGGCATTAGTATGAGATCACGCTGCAGTACGCTAGCATGCTGGGGCATTAGTATGAGATCACGCTGCAGTACGCTAGCATGCTGGGGCATTAGTATGAGATCACGCTGCAGTACGCAAGCATGCTGGGGCATTAGTATGAGATCACGCTGCAGTACGCTAGCATGCTGGGGCATTAGTATGAGATTGCGCTGCAGTACGCTAGCATGCTGGGGCATTAGTATGAGATTGCGCTGCAGTACGCTAGCATTCTGGGGCATTAGTATGAGATTGCGCTGTAGTACGCTAGCATGCTGGGGCATTAGTATGAGATTGCGCTGCAGTACGCTAGCATTCTGGGGCATTAGTATGAGATTGCGCTGCAGTACGCTAGCATGCTGGGGCATTAGTGTGAGATCACGCTGCAGTACACTAGCATGCTGGGTCTCTAGCGGGTCGGACATTTTAGCTAGTTAGCGCGTCATCGTGAAAGCTGTGATGTCACCAGGAAAGGTGTGCGCTGCTGAACGCACATTATGGGCTGATGATACCCCCGTGCCCTCCCCCCCGTGCCCCGGCCGGGCAGGGTTTAGACTCAGCCAGCCCAGGAAGCCACGCCTGGACTCCATAACGAACGGCGTGTCTGCCCCGTGTTCTGAAAAGGTGTCTTTTAAGCCCACGGAGTGCGGTCTAAGACTGTTTGAGCAAGGCGACGCGCTAGACAGGGACTCCTTCTGTTTACCAAAAGGACTGCAGCTTATTAAATGCACTGTGGTACGTTGGAGGGTGTCGGCATTGTTTCAGGAGCGCTGTGAAAAGGTTTTAAATGAAAAACTCATCGCTTTGCATGTAAACGAGCTCTCATTTGTCAACGAGGCTACGGTGAGAATTTGTTACTCAGGCGTTCGTTAAGGAGGAAGTAATGAGACTTAAGGGGATTTTCTTGCCCTCGCAACCTCCCGCCCCAAAAAAACCCAAGCTACTCTTTTTCCTCCTTTCTTTCTAGAAGCTTCCTTAGCACAATGGTCCAGTGTGGCTGAGAGACAGTGTGGGGAATGGCTGCCCAAATCCTGGCCAAATCAGATCTTAAACAGTCCAGTGTACCAGCACAAAATATGCTTTCCTTTTACCAATCATATACAGTCTGATAATTATACTGAGAATTATTAAAACTCCTTGTAATTTCCAAGTAAACTCAAAAACAATATCGGAATTCAGACAAAATCATTGCTTCTTGTAAATTACACTGAATATAATCACAGAACTTCAATTGCCATTACTAAAGAGCCTTACTAAACAGTTTGTCAGAAGTATTGTAAAGCACACACTCGGCATGTGTAGAAAAGCATAAAGGAACAGCTGTTCACCCGTAGTTACAATTATTTCAGTAATGATGGACCGTTATGAAAATATCATCATTACTATCATCGTTATTACCACTGCATTATTCAGGCAGTGTCTCTATGAAGTCATAACATGCACCCAAGTACCATTTCCATACTTAGTATTGTGATTATTATATCCCTTTCTGAATAAAACATTACACTTATCCATTTCAAGCAGTTCGATATGGTTTATTCATATTCCAAAAAATGCTGCAGTTAGACATCATCGACACTCTTTTATTAAGACTACAGTAGATATGAAATGATCTGCTGAAAGGTTAAGTCATCTAATGAACATAACCATATGTAGAAACTCTATTGCAGATACTTAATTGCGACCTTGGAAAAAAAAAAAACTATTTGTGCAGTTTGGAATTGCAAAAAGCATTTTTGAGAAGATAAAAAAAATATAAAAAAACTTTTTAAAATTAAAATTCACTTCAATAGTAGCTGAAATTCTTATTTAACATAAAAGACCCACCAGAAGGATACTGAAAACGGAATGGGACACATGTGGCAGGGTGCTGGGTGAGATTTCATGAACCATTGCAACCACCATTGCATGAATCTAATTCTGTGCGAACCACTTTGTGTAGCATTAAAATGTAATTCAAAATGAAAAATAATACTGCAATATTGCTGGACTGCACTCGCCATTGTGGTCTAGTTAATATGCGAAACGCAGACTTGCTGAACCAGAACCAATTCATTTAACAATGGTAATGAAGAATGGAAAGAACACAGCAGGTTAAATTGAGCCACATTTCAGGAGGCAGCAGAATTAGCCTGCGCTGTTGTGTATGTAATTGCTTATATCTCACCGGTGAGAGGAACAATAGCCTGTTCTGAGTCCATTGTTGGTCCCGTGCCCCCTCCATTTAAGATCTGAACAGGAGACAGCGTGGTAATGTGCAGCAAAGTGGAACATTCTGGAACATATACCTTTATTTTATGGAGTTCAGTTCTGCGGATGTGTGGATGTCTCATATTTTAAATATTTTAAAGGAAAGTGCAAGTGTGGAGTGGCACTCTTCTCCAGTTTTACTCCCAGTGTAAGTGTGGCTGGCTCCATCGAAGGGAAGCAGTCACAGCACTAAAGTGGCGAGTTACTTCACTACTGGCGAACAATCGTCAAAAAAACTGACAGATTTGCGCGACGTTCGACTCGTTTCTTCCGAGGTTCCTTCTTCCGAGGTTCCTCAGGAAGGGGGGCGACTGAAGTGCGTTACCGCAGGACAGCTGCTCTTGCGTTACGCTGTTACCGCGCAGGAAGTGAAGTGCGTTACTGCAGGAAGAGGAAGTGCGTTACTGCAGGAAGAGGAAGTGCGTTACTGCAGGAAGAGGAAGTGCGTTACTGCAAGAAGAGGAAGTGCGTTACTGCAAGAAGAGGAAGTGCGTTACCGCAGGAAGAGGAAGTGCGTTACCGCAGGAAGAGGAAGTGCGTCTCAGGCTTCCAGCACCGGCACCGGCGGTGTGGAAACCCCGTTCCCGCCGTGGCGTCGCCGGCGCGCTCCAGTTCCTCTCCCGGGAGGAGGGGGCGGGTGACGGGCTGAGAAATGGCGGAGGCCCAGCAGCGAGACGAACAGCGCCGGGAGGGCCGTTATAAATGCTAATGCGCTCGCGGCGCCAGCTACGGCTAACGCACGGGGCGGGGGGGCGGGGGGGGGGGGGGGGGTGGGGGGGGGGGGGGGCGGGGGCGTGGGGGGGGGTGGGGGGGTGCGGTGATGGAAACCGCGTTTCTGCCGCAGCTGTTTCTCCGTCACCCGTCATTTGTCTTCTCACACGGAACCCATTTCCTCCCGACTCCACACGGCCCGGCCTGTTTATGAAAAGTTCAGCTCTAGAAAAAAAAAAATCCGCTCTGTTTTTATCTGTGCTGTTTATCTGAAAATGTACAGTGTTATATTTTACGTGGTGTCAGTGCTGAGAGAGAGAGGCTGCTTTTACACTAAATTACTGCCTCAGTTTGTTTCTCAGCACGCCGACTTGGGTTGGGAAATCCAATGGAATAAAACGCTTTTATTTTGAAATAAACAGTGCGCGTTCATGTACAGTACGTCTTACGGTTGCATTTGTAACTGAGTGACAAATTAATTCCCTGATTCTGAGGTGTAAATACTCAGGAGAGATGGGCAATCTTGCGTGAGTCACACAGTACGTGAATGCAAATGAGCTCCTATGCGAAGCAACGATAGCTAGAATGTTTTTACACTTGTGTTGTGAGAAATGTGCGCGTTCGACACGCAGAAGCCCTCGAACCCTCGCCACCCCTCGGCTCGTCTGTGCTGGAGCGGACGCGCCAAAGCGTCTCGCACACAGGAAGTCGTGCACAGACGAGGAGCGCCCCTCTTTCGCCAGGACAGGAAGTGTGTCCGGGTCCCCGGGCTGTCACTAGTGGGGTCAAAGGTCATGACAATTCTGGTGGTCCACAGCTTGGGTAGGGTGGGGGGAGGGCACAGCTTAAAAAAAAAAAAAAAAAAAAAAATCTATTAGTTTTATTAAAAAAGGGGGGGGGGGGGGCCCAAAGCAATATTCTTTCAGGGGCCCAGAATTCCCAGCTACGCCCCTGCCGAGTCTCACCGGGGTGGAGCGTGCCAGGATTCGGAGCGTCGGTGCCGGTGGGGGGGCGGGAGTGGGAACATAGCGGGGGGGGGGGGGGGGTGACTGGGTGCACCCCTGTCTTTCCTGAAACCGCTCCTCTGATTGATGGAGTGACTGAGTGAGAGAGGCACCGGTGCGGGGGCCATTGATCAGTCGCGTTTTTCGCGTGCCCCCCCCCCCCCCCCCCCGGTGAGGTAGCCCGCGCTGTTCCGGAACACACGGGCGCCTCATCCAGGAGAAACGGAGAGAGAGAGAAAGCGAGAGAAAGCGAGAGAGAGCGAGAGAGAGAGAGGTGAGACAATTCATCACACGGTGAAAACAGTGACAGCGTTCGCTCGCTGTCAAATGAAAGGGGAGAAGTCTAATGAATGCTCCTGGGTGCCATGCCTACTGGAAGCGAAACATGAAAGAGAACAGATGCCGCCTGCTCGTATGAGAGGAACGCTTTCCCCCCGAACCCTAACGCAGCGCTGAACCTCTCTGGATACGGCTTATCGAATAAACCCACCCCTATTCACCTTAAGAGCAGGATGCGTGATATAAAAGTAGCTCACTGTTGTTGCTCTTAGAAAACTCACTTTTCCTGTGTATGTACGTACGCATAATGCAGCTCTTGTGCGAATGCCTTCTGTGAGTATAAAGGTGACTATCTGCTCCTGGGGGAGTTCTGGGTTATTCTTAGCTGGGTACAGAAAGCCAGATGTTGGAGGTTTATGCAAATGTGTTAAATTTGAAAGCGCTGTTCCATTTTAGTAAGTCTGTCCACTGTGAAACTTTAGACCTTTCACGGTCCCCCAGAGATACGGCTAAGTGCAAAGATATTGATTTTACAACACAGAGGAGGTTTATGGTCTGGCTGCTTTGCACAGATGAGCCATTATTTATACCCCGGTCTACAAGTCATGCAGGCACTTCAATGTAAAGTGCACAAGGTCATTTCCCAGAAACACAGGCAATAGCGTGAATAGAGCCTGGAAACTATTTAAGGTAATTGAAATTCATTAACGGAAAAAAGACTTTACTTGGACTTACCAAGGATATACCAAGGCAATAAGCTTAAATGGATGTGTAGGTTAAGAAGCACTCATTATGCTTAACGTACAAGCTTTCTCCAGAGTTTACTCTTCAAACCACATTCAGAAATGCACCTCTCAAATACACTGCAGTAGTGGGCACGATTGGGTTCTGAAACAAACTATTTACAGTTTCAGATAAAGAGAACAAAGAAACAATTCTACTGACTTTTAATGCCAATGAGTCATCATAACCAGTCAATCATCCATTGCCGTCGTATATAATGTATGACAGTGACATCCTTGAGTGACAATTCTGCATTTCAAACAAAATCCTTTGACCACTAAAATTAGATTTTCGCTGCATATGTTTTCAAAACCAATCAATTATTAATTCCAACTGTTTTGTAAGCCGTACCATAATGTATACAGCCAAAGCTTCATTCAGGCTCAGCTGGATGAATAATTGAATAAAAGGGGGGAAAATATCAATGCGATTGTGTTGTCTCTCAGCATGGAGTCATCTCTACATGTGTACCGTATCGGCTGGCGTGTGATGAGCTTCTGACTCTTCAGCGCAACGTGGACCTGACGCCTTGGCTGTTCCCTCTCATTCCAGCTTAGTTAACACGCCAGAACGCACATAGCAGCAATTCTCCAAATAAATAAATAAATAAATAAATAAGCCTACTTAAAGTATTTTTTGTAGTGGACTATGCTCAACTTCCTTGCAAATACTTCCATCCTCGATACACACACTGCTGCATACGGTATCTGCATTTTTTACTATATGTTGTTAATGTTTTATTCGTGAAAAAAATGTGAAGATTTGCGTATGGATTTGCAACATGATGGGTGCTGGGTTTCTTTGAAACACTTTGATAGACACAGTGTCTCTGTGGAAAAGTCCCCTCCACTCCAAAGAGAGTCTGGATGCCATCTATCTGAATGTGCCATTCAAGCTATTGGGCCAAAGCCGGTTTGAACCGGAAGATCCCAAAACTACAGTGCAGATGCGTTTGTGTTAAATGGTAGTAAAATGAGGCACAGCCAGTCCTGCTGAATAATAATAATAAAAAGAAAATATGACATAAACGTATGAAAACATATGAAACCTTTTTTTTTGTCGGATATTAACTACAATCACTTTTAAATTCAATAACAATAGTAAAAGTTGAAATTATTTACTCATGATAATATCAGCAGAGGAAATGTACCTTGGTACAAAAAACTCTGCTATTCTACTATTCTGTGGCAAAGTGTGTTCAGTTTCTGATCTCCTGTCAGAATTATTATTAGTATATCAATGACTCAAACTGTGCAAATATTTATGTACTAATATACAGTGCATCACCACGAAAGAATTCATTAACACGCATAAACAACTTTCCGCCTTTTGATAAACGAAAGGCTGAAAATAAACTCCACATCGTCTCAATGGACGGGAATAACATTGATTAAGAAAAAGACGCAGTTAGAAAATTATCCACCAGGAACGTGCACTAATTTGATTGTCACGCACAGTTAGCGCGCGCGGTTGTGATTTCGCAGTTTCGCGGCCGCTCGTTCATGACAAAGTTATTGTTATTGTTTACGGCATATTTTCCCAAGAAATTTAGTTTAATTTTTCCGAAGCGACGCTCGGTTAAACGCCCTCTTTGCCGGAGCGAGTGCAGATGCTGAAGACGAATTAATACGAGGAGGCAAGTCACGAGAAGTCGATCTGCCCCGTGAGGTCGACGCGTTCTAGACCCCGGGCGGTTGGCGATAAATTGTTCCTCTTGCTGAGGCTTTTAAGATTTATGAAAGTTAAGCACCGATCTACCCACACTGCGGTGTGAGGTCACAATTATGTGATTAGAATGTTCTTAACTGAACATTCTAATGCTGATGTCATAATCGCTACTGGTATTTAGAATTTTGAAAAAAAAAAAAAAAACAACATTCCAGGAAACCATACTGTCAAGGTCCTTCAGAACGCCTTTCTGCCTTTTTTAAAAGCCACGCTTGGTACGATGAAGGGGCGACGGAGCCAACAAAAAAAAAATGAATAAAACAAAGATTTCGTTTGTTACTCAGAGCGGAAACAACTGTGTGGGAATGTGCACAGTAGGGTGCATACAAAGGCTAAATCCAAACTAAGACGTATCATACTTACAACATGCTCTATATCTATATCTTAAACTAAGATCAAAAATATATGGTTTGAACTGAAGAGAGCAGTCTACAAGTACAGACCCAAGGTTCTGAAAGATTCTGAATAAGGCAAATGTTGCATAACTTTAGAAATATGCTTTTGCTATTTCCAGTTTATCAAAGGACTTTAAATGTATTTTCTATTAGACCGCCAGACAGATGGGAAAAGAGAATTACTTTCCCTGAAAGTCAGTTTCCCGGCTTAAACAAACAGTGCTGATGCAGTGGTTCTTGTTGTAGCTGATGTATGTTTCAGAACCACTATTACCAGACGGTAAACGTATGCATCCTGCAGTTCAGTTGAACGTTCACACACACAAGTGCGCATTATTGACTGCATTTGTCTGCATAATGCATGATTAAACATGCCTAACATATTGTTAATGTAGGGCTGTCCTTAAACCAACCGATAGGTCACAGACAGGTCCAGAGGACTGTGTTTTACGCTTTAAGCTCTGCTTGTAATGCCCTGGTAATGAGAAGCCGGAAAAATCGTTGCTATTGATTGGCTCATGGCCGCCATGTTCTGAGCAGGAAATTGTGCTTCACTGTGAACTCTTAAGTCCTTAAAACATTTACCTTCTAACTGCCTGGCCCCAGGTAGACACACAGACATCCTGTGGACTTTTCTACGGCCGCACAATAAATATAATTACCTTTTACTGCTTCTTCTTTATTTTCCTGCCCGATTACAGCGTTAAAAAAAGGCCTCCAGTCCCTCAATTATCGGCTCTGCCCATTGGTCTTTCCAAGCTTAAATCTGTCTGCTTCAGCCAATAACAACAGCTCTTCACATTAGCCAATTCAAGGACACATAAACAGAATGTGTACCCGTGAACATAAGGCCAGCTGCAATGTGCATAGATTGGCACACCGTGCGTATAAATGTTTGTGCGAAGGTTCATTTCAGTGTTCAAAGCATGGAAAATGGAGGGTGATCCAACTACAGAACTGTGGGGACCGGCACTATCTGATTGGCTTCTGTGTCACACTGGATATAATCTGATGATTGGCAGTAAGAAGCTGGTCATGTAATCTAAAGGTGGCAGGTTTGATTCCCAGGTTGGACCCTAGCGTTGTACCCCTGAGCGGGCACTTAACCCGCATTGCTTCCGTATACATCCAGCTGTATAAATGGATGCGATGTAAATGCTGTGTAAAAAGTTACGTAAGTCGCTCTGGATAACAGCGTTAGCTAAATGCCTGTAATAATTTTTAAAAAGCATATTATCAAACGTCTGTACTATAGTGAGTAATGTGTAATGTTCTCTTTATGTTCAGAAGAATGGCGGGTGACTCAACAGAACAGTAGGCTGTGCTTTTTGAAAGCGGTATTTAAAGGCCTGTCTCCTTGGGGGGTGATGGAAGCTTTAAAATCTGCAATCTGCCGCTGACGCTGTGGGAAGATTCGTCTGAACAGAAGAGCCGCTCGGAGAACGTTTACCTGAAGGAAGTGAATCTTCCTCTAATGTGCACTTCAGATGCTTCCGCAGGAACACCTGCTCCGCTGGATTCCGTGCGGCGGGCGGGGTGGGGTGGGGGGGGATGGGGGGGGATGGGGGGGGGGGGATGTCTTTCGCCCTGATTGCTCTGGAGCAGCATGGCTTTGTGCTTAATTAAAAATGGCACCTGGCAGATTCAAGCCTTGATCACCACAGGCCGACATGTGCTCTGCTTTCAGGGATTCAGCTAAAAGGGGACCACAACTGAAAAAAAAAAAAAAATAAATAAATAAATAAATAAATAAATGGCGGTGCAGTGGATAGAACTATCTGGGCCTTTCTGTGGGGAGTTTGCATGTTCTCCCCTGACCAGGAACAGGCGGGACGAATACATAAATAAATGCATTTTTTTTAAATGAAATGAATAAATGCATAAACTGATGCTGGTGAGCAAACTGGGAATCTCTGTGTGAAAATGGCCCAGCTCCAGGTCCGGTCCAGCTCAGGCCCAGCTCCAGGTCCGGTCCAGCTCAGGCCCAGCTCCAGGTCCGGTCCAGCTCAGGCCCAGCTCCAGGTCCGGTCCAGCTCAGGCCCAGCTCCAGGTCTGGTCCAGCTCAGGCCCAGCTCCAGGTCCAGCTCCAGCTCCGGTCCAGCTCAGGCCCAGCTCCAGGTCCAGCTCCAGCTCCGGTCCAGCTCCAGGTCCGGTCCAGCTCAGGCCCAGCTCCAGGTCCGGTCCAGCTCCGGCCCAGCTCCAGGTCTGGCCCAGCTCCAGCCCAGCTCCAGGTCCGGTCCAGCTCAGGCCCAGCTCCAGGCCCAGCTCCAGGTCCGGTCCAGCTCAGGTCCAGCTCCAGCCTGACTGCGGCAGCCTGAGTATCCCCCTCACATCGAACACTGGAGCAGTCATTTGTTTAAAGAGCCACTGCGGGGTGATGAACCATTTTGTTATCAAAGCAAGGCTGAGGCCTACATCCCACAGCTGTTTGGCAGAGCCTGCGAGAAACCTGATCCAGAGTACAAAGAGAGTGAGGGAGAGGAGTGGGGAGGGAGAGGGCGAGGGAGAGAGAGAGAAAGGGAGGGAGGGACAGAGGGAGAGAGAGAGAGAGAGAGAGAGAAAGGAGAAGGAGAGGAAAGGGGAGGGGGAGGGGGGGAGGGGAGAGAGAGAGAAAGGGAGGGAGGGAGAGAGAGAGAGAGAGAGAGAGAAAGGAAGGAAGGGAGGGGAGAGGGGGAGGGGGGGGAGAGAGAGAGAGAAAGGGAGGGAGGGACAGGAAGGGAGGGAGGGGGGAGGGAGAGAAAGCGAGTGAGTGTGAGAGAGAGACTTGCTCAGTGCCAGCTCACTAGCGCATAGTTGTCGTCTTCCCAAGAAAAACAGGGAAAAAAGACAAAGATTAAAGGGCCAGTTGTGGAGATGACAACAAAATGACCTTCCAAAAAAAAAGACAATTTCATATCACAGTTCTTTTAAAAGTGCTTCTTAGTCCCCCCGCTATTCCCCAGTTCCCATCCCCCCCCCCCCCCCGTTCCTCATGAGGGCTTTTGTTCCCTCTTCCTTCAGATTGTTTTCTGTAACCTGCAATTTTGGTGATATTGGTCCAAACCTCTTTTCTTCTTTTTCTGTCCCTGCTATAAAATGTAAACAATACAATGTGAGCAATCAGCGAGAGGGCCGAAGTGCCAATCAGACACTGCGATTCGATAGCAGGGATAGAACAGCCAATCAGACGCCCTGATTTGATAGCAGGGACAGAAGAGCCAATCAGACACTGTGATTCCATAGCAGGGTCAGAAGAGCCAATCAGACACTGTGATTCGATAGCAGGGACAGAACAACCAATCAGACACTGTGATTCGATAGTGGGGACAGAAGAGCCAGTCAGACACTGATTTGATAGCAGGGACAGAAGAGCCAATCAGACACTGATTCGATAGCAGGAACAGAAGAGCTAATCAGACACTGTGATTCGATAAGAGGGACATTAGCGCCATTTGCTTTCTCTTCAAAAAAGTATTCTTGTGATGCCAGTTTCATCCTCAATCCTTTTATCTTTTTGATTTTTTTACTTAGAAAAGGAACAAAATTTCAAGGCTTCACCATTGGTGTGTGTGTGTGCGCGCTTGTGTGCGCGCTTGTGTGGTGTGGGTGTGTGCTTATCCTATAACTGTAAGCATAATCCTCCCCATTATACTGCCACTCACGCTTAAGACTATTATTGTTTTTTAATATTTTATTAACACAAATATTATTAACCCAATTAAGTTGTGCACAATTATTGCGCAATAAGCCCCCCCCCCCCCCCCCCCCCCCCCACTTGTTCTCCCCACTCCCACTTGTTGGCATTGCTTGGGGTGCAAATGGCGGTAAACCTGGGCAGCACTGTACATATAGTGATACATCAAGTGAATTCCAGTCTCACGCATTTAGGCCATTTTGTTTGAATGGATAGTTGGAGCTTTTGTCATCACGTGCTTCATCACTTATTAAAATGAGACACTCACACAGACACAGACCCTGTCTGTACATATAGAGTGTATAGGTGGGCTTGAAACGCCAATTTTTGATTCAACAGCAGTAATGTAGCTACTCAGATATTTTTAGCCTCTTCGTAGAATTCCCTCAGCAAGAAAATTGCCAGGCTACCATTAAAATCAATGTGTCAACCCTGGGTTCAGGTTCGGAAAAAGGCACTCACATTTATTTAATGGCCCCAATTTAATGTAATCATTTAAAATGTTCAAAAATGGGATATTATTATAAACGTCTGAAAGGGTCTCGCTGAGAGGAAATGGCGCATGGCGGTTCTTTCGCCCGCTGGAACGACTCCTGCCACGGTTCCTCACCCAAATTACCACCCCCAGCCCCCCGCCCGCCCCCCGCCCACCCCCCCTTTCCAAGTAAGTAAAAATAGTGATATTACATTTATGTTTGAAAAACAGACAGAGAAGTTCCTTTCCCTTCTTTCGCCTTGGCAGTGTGGGTATCTGGCACACACAGCCAGAGAGAGAGTGTGTGTGTGTGTGTGTGTGTGTGTGTGTGTGTGTCCGCAGTGTGTACCCGCAGCCAGAGTGTGTGTGTGTGTGTGTGTGTGTGTCCGCAGTGTGTACAGGCAGCCAGAGAGTGTGTGTGTGTGTGTGTCCGCAGTGTGTACAGGCAGCCAGAGAGTGTGTGTGTGTGTGTGTGTGGTGTCCGCAGTGTGTACAGGCAGCCAGAGAGAGTGTGTGTGTGTGTGTGTGTGTGTCCGCAGTGTGTACCCGCAGCACAGAAGAGTGACGCGTCACATTTGCACACCCCATTAAGTGCTCGTGGAGGTGAAACGCAGCGAGGAATCCATCACGCCAGACAAAAGAATTGATTGCCTTTCGTTCCTTCTTTAACGTCCCAGTTAATCATTTTGGCTCTTTTTGCAGTTCAGTACATTAATATCGGAAATTCCAGAACTGGAATCCAGAATCGCGTTGAGAGGATTTGGTATTTGTGTTTCAATATCGCAGCGACAACGTTTGAGAATGTGATTAGATTCTGAACACACAGTCACACATGGTCACATGGTCACATGGTCAGCGGGTTCCCGGGTGGCGGAGGAGGGGGGTGGAGTCACGCGGTCAGGCGTCGGGGGCCCGTGGGGTGGCTGGCAGGGGCATGGAGGTGGGCATACAGGACGCTGGGGCAGAAGGTGGGGCCCCCCAGGCGGGCAGAACGAGCCCCCGCTTTGCCCTCGGCGTCTGGCGCGGGAATCCTGGGGCGGATCTCTGAGGCATCGCCACGGGAACGCTAGCCCAGCTCCAGCCGCGAAACGGAGGTCCCGCGAGAGCTGGAACCAGAGGGGAAGGGGCATGGGGGGGGGGGGGGGGGGGGGGGGGGGGGGTAAGGAGCGGGAGGTGACATCTGCCGGGCCGCGTTCTCACGGACAGCCGCGGACGCGGGGGTGCGAGGGTCAGGGGGGCGATCGTGCTTCCGTGGGAAAAGCCACGACTCCGACACGCGGCCCGCTCCGCTGACTCATCCGCCTCCCGGAATGTGGGAATGTGGGAATGTGGGAACGTTGCTTTTCGCTGGAAACAAACAAACAAAATCAGGGGAAAACCTCGGAAATCCCAGAGAGATTTCGAACAGTAACACAAAGCATCTGTGTACCCCCACCCCCCCTCCCCAGATGACTAAAGCAGATAAACAGGGTCAGCACATCATGTCCCTGGTATACAAGACTGAAGTATGCAGGATTTTACATAGCAATGCTTCTTGCAGCTCCTTCATATTAAAAGATCAAAAAACAACCCTTAAAACAACTTTTTAAAGATAATGAATTAAACATCAAACCTACTACATTTTGCATTGTGATGTAATAAATATTTATACTGTACCTTAAGGAAATGATGCTGCAAATCATTGTCCCGTGCAGTCATAATCTAACTGAAGCAGATGAAGGATCACAATGTAACTGAAGCAGATGAAGGATCTCAGTGTAACTGAAGCAGATGAAGGATCGCAGTGTAACTGAAGCAGATGAAGGATCTCAGTGTAACTGAAGCAGATGAAGGATCTCAGTGTAACTGAAGCAGATGAAGGATCTCAGTGTAACTGAAGCAGATGAAGGATCACAGTGTAACTGAAGCAGATGAAGGATCACAGTGTAACTGAAGCAGATGAAGGATCACAATCTAACTGAACCAGATGAAGGATCACAATCTAACTGAACCAGATGAAGGATCACAATCTAACTGAAGCAGATGAAGGATCACAATGTAACTGAAGCAGATGAAGGATCTCAGTGTAACTGAAGCAGATGAAGGATCACAGTGTAACTGAAGCAGATGAAGGATCACAATGTAACTGAAGCAGATGAAGTATCTCAGTGTAACTGAAGCAGATGAAGGATCTCAGTGTAACTGAAGCAGATGAAGGATCACAGTGTAACTGAAGCAGATGAAGGATCACAATGTAACTGAAGCAGATGAAGGATCTCAGTGTAACTGAAGCACATGAAGGATCACAATGTAACTGAAGCAGATGAAAGATCTCAGTGTAACTGAAGCAGATGAAAGATCTCAGTGTAACTGAAGCAGATGAAGGATCACAGTGTAACTGAAGCAGATGAAGGATCTCAGTGTAACTGAAGCACATGAAGGATCACAATGTAACTGAACCAGATGAAGGATCTCAGTGTAACTGAAGCAGATGAAGGATCTCAGTGTAACTGAAGCAGATGAAGGATCACAATGTAACTGAAGCAGATGAAGGATCTCAGTGATAAATTGATACATACATAAACGCAAGGTTCCGGGAAACTCAGAGGCACTCAAGCTGATTGGCTGTTGAGTTGGAGCTGTTGTGAAAAGCACATGTGAGAGAACACTGAATCCTGGTGTAAACCTTCTGCAGCAACAGTATGGCAACAGACATGTGGGCCACAGCATGTCTTAATATGCCTGATCAATAATATGCTCAGTGTCCCCCTAGCAGATAGGAGCAGGACGTGTGAATCATTTAATAAATGATGAACGTGGTGAAAGAATGTGTGCGCTGGTCATATCGGGTGAAGGGTGACATGGGGGAACACACAGCGCGTCGCACACATCTGTGCACCAGCGCGATGAACGAGTGAGTCCAACCGCGTCAGGAATTTCTGTGATCCGAGATACGGAAATCGCGGCTGAGGACCGTATTGGACATGCTGTGTGTGACCAGCGTGACAACCGATGTGCACTTGAGCTGCAGTCCGTGCCGCACGCATGTGCATGTGTGGAAAAATATTTTTCCAGACACACTGGGCTCTGTCTAGGAGCAAAGGAGACCAAAAATAAATAATGAAACTCGAGCTCTCGACCGCAAAAATGGCTTGTGGAATATCTGGTGAGCTGGAGGCATGGTTATATGTATGTTCCCAAGACGGAGTTTGAGAAAGTTGGCTTGAGTGAGTAAATATAGGTAAATGTTCAGCTAAAACCATGTTTAGAAAATGCAATTATGCCCATGTGTGGGCCAGCCTATCATTTATGTCAGGACTGAAGTTGGGTTAAATTTAAAATCCCGTGACAACATCAGTTCTGCATCTGAACCTGTATTTAAATACAGTAAAATCCGGCATGACTGCCTCCTGCATAAACGACCCAGCAGATTATCTGACGCTCTCGTCTAAACGTTAATGCAGATTTCTAACTGAGATTGACAGGCTGATGAAGAGACACCCTTTAATGCGAGTGCACTGCATTAACTGTACATCCAAGCCAGGACTGCTGGACCTGCGTGTGACTGATTGTCTCTGTTCACCGTGCTGTAAAAACAAGGACAAAAAACAGATGAATACAAATTTATTTTTGCATATTCACATTTTGAAATATGTGTGATGCCATAGTTTTCATTTTTACTGGTTTATCCAGCTTTTCATGAGCCTGCCTCCCCTCTGCCACCATCGAGATTGGCTAGGCAGGAGTTTACTGCATATTCAAAGTCATGAGTCATGACTGTTCACACTATTGCTCAATCTTTCTAATTCCAAAGTGTCACAAGGACAGACTCAGTCTGAAATACTGGCACTGCAATACTATTAATGTCTGCCATTATTGTGCTTTTTTTTAATTCATTTTTTTGTAAATCCAAATCCAAAATGCAGTTTCTGCACTGAAGAGAACTACCCAGACAAAGAACAGCTCATGTTGTCTTTGTGCACAGGGATTCATAGCTGTATGCAGGTAACGCCATAGTTACTGTGGGAAATTGGGAAATCTCTTATCAGCTTTTCCCCTTTATCGGGAAACAAACACAGCAAACTGAGAAATCTCCAGATTCCCCACAGCATTGATGTAATAAATGTGGAGTGAGCCTTGTGTGAACCCAGAGAAATGCTGCCCCCATGACCCCAATGAAGAGGCTCTCACAGGGGTACTGTGAAGGCCGTATCTCTGACTGCTCTCCGAGGCTTTCCTGCTTTATATACGAACACTATTACCGGCTGGAGAAAGTGCTTCCACAAACACCGAGCGCAGGTACACACAACACATATAGACATCCTGAACACACACATTTACAGAGTAAATTACCCCACGGCGTGAAAGTCTCACTTATTTATGGCATCCATTATAAATGGCATCTACACTTTCGGCTTTAAATATCCCATATCTGAGATCTCCAAGGTAATCCTCGGCTCGAGCTGCTCCTCAGAACCGAACGAGGAGGGAAAGCACCGCGAGGCCAACTTCATCTTCGAAAATGTGATTTACCCCAGAGATGGGGGTTATAAAACCCTTTAGTGAACAGTTCCTTTACTCCACACAACTCAACGAGTCAAGTGAACAAAAAAGGAAGCCGTCGCTGAAAAAAAAACAAAAAAACATTTCAAATCCTTTATGGAGTTTGCTACAAGGCATTCAGGTAAGATTTTGTGGCAGACGAGGTAAAGTTGGAACTATTAGGTGTAAATGGCAGCATTAAATCTGTGAGCGCCAGTCTACCCAGTCAAAGCCATCTTACTTTCAGTAATGGCCGTGTGAGCATAATGCTATTACATTTTAACATGTTACAGACACTCTTATCCACAGTGACTTAATAGATTACATTTTTACATACAATCCGTTTATGCAGCTGGGTATTTTACTCAAGCAATTCAGTTTAACCACTCTCAAGCATTAAAGTCTTCGGTTCAGAGCAATCAAGTGAATACAGATCATCTGTAAAAAGCGTGAATACCATTATACATACATTTGTGATTTAACAACAAGGGACCTTTTATTCTTTCAATGCACCACACACACACACACACAAGAGCACACGCACACACACACACACATTCACACACTCACACACACACACACACACACACTAATTCACACACAAGCACACACACAAGCACGCACACACACACTCACACACACACAAACACACAGGCACACACACTGTGAAGCACTATGAAATATACCTGCAGTATAACTCCAACTCGTCGCTGTGATTGACTGGCAGTAGCGGTGTTTAATTGTGTCACCAGCGCAGCCAAGGCCAGTGTGTACTCAGTCATCTTGCCCTGGCACATTAAAGGGGAATATGAGTGAAGGAGGACACTGAGCTCCCAACATCACACGATTCAGTAAGCAAGCATATCCCCCAGTTTTCACAGCTCTTATAAAGCTTTAACGCTTTCATTTTACACAAAACATTAAAACAGGCATCCTCACCACAAAGGTCTGGGAGGACTTTGGTGGTGAAGAACCCTGAAGAACACACAAAATATAAGGGTCTTCCGCGCACCTCCGGGGCTGTCTTACGTGCTTCTCGGGTTTTCTTTGTTCGTTCAGAACGTCCGTTCTTGGCAGAGTTCTCTGACACAGGGCTCCTGTCCCCGACTCTCTCACAGAGCACACCACTTCCTGTGGGACCACTGAAAAGCCGTTATTTTCCGACCCCCCCGACCCCCCCCCCCCCGACCTCTCCCAGGCCGTGGGGCCGGGACTTGCCTCCGTGATCCACTGCTGAGAAAATGGTGTCAGACAATTAACTGTGAGAAAAGACACAAGAGTCTCTAAACCGCCTGGGCTGCTTGGCAACACTTCCTGTCGTATTTTCGGGCCTGATGCCGCTGTCACTGAGATTCGCCAGGAGTGAATTGCAAAGGCTGTGGGTTCAATTCTAAAGTTGGGTGGTGACAGTGTTCCCTCGAAGAAGGTACTTAATCTGAATTTATATACACACTCTCACACACACACAGGCGCACACACACACACACACACACACACACACACACACACACACACACACATATATATAGTAGACTATATAGAATATATCATATACAAAAGGATGCTAGGTAAACAGTCTCATGTAAGCAGAGAATTTTCCATTTTTAGAGAACTGAGACAGTGTTTTGTCCTTGGAAAGGGCATGTATGTGTGGCTTGGGGAAAAAGTTAGAATAAAGTCAAACAGTCAATTTGGTATTTTCATGCTTAGCAGGCTGTGACTGCTTCATTTCATAGCATATGGAGATGGAGATTGTTATTTTCTGACAGAGGGAGAAAGCTATTGCTGGCATTACCATTTAGAGAGGCAATGGCCGAAGCAATTTAATCTGACAAATAACAAACAGGAAAACAGTTTCTGCCCCAGAGCTAAAATTGGGTTCTTCACATAATTGGTAATTGCGAATAATAATGTTGCTAACTGAAGCCTGTTATTAGCTGCTTATTGGCTGGAATGACAATTGGTCTGAAGTCGAGCCTCACAGGTGAATTTGCACCATTGTACAGCCAAATTGGACAGATGTTGAATTGCAGATAGTGAGCCTTTCCATGCAACAGTTGGTTCATTTTGGGAATTAGCATTTTATTAATGTCTGATATTTCAGCAACCGTTATCCAATAATCTAATACAAGCTTGGCACACCGCTGCATCTGAGAACTGCTTCTGTCTCCAGTAATTATAGATGTACTTAGTGCTTTAATTTACACTGGTTTTACACTGGTAAAATACTGAATCAGGTTTGTATAGAAATTATGAGCTTGCACATTGTTTTCTAGAGTGACTGATATTTCAGTTTTATACTGGAGGCTTTATGATAATTGTTGGCATTTTCATTTCTATTCTGTTATTTTTCTCATACATTTGGACAGAATTATCCATTATTTGGTTGCAGTCTTTAGACGTCACATTTATTGTCTTGGCATGACCGTGTTCTGTGAGAAATAAATATCCATAACTGAGTTGTGAACCAGAAATTAATGAAATGAACCGCAGGCCTACAGCTGTCGTAATAATGAATTAATTAACAAAACATAATCAAACATATATGGCATACATTTCAAAACAAAGCATTCCTCTATGGCAGTTATGTAACCAATGTATTAAAGTTTATTGTAATATGGCTTTTGCGTGTGCATACAGTATTGTACCATTATGAAATGATAGTGTACCTGACATGTTATTCAGGTTATTGGGTTTGACAGAAACACAGAAACACTAGGCGATGTGTCCATGCAGTCCAGCTCCTGACAACGGATTTCAGGTCGTGGTTCTTGTACATTGAGTGTCTAATGTTTCCTGTAATAGTATTTTCATCATGTAGACATCTAAGTCACAAACCGCTGGGAAGTTTTACCCACCAAAAGTTTTCTCTCTTCCTGTACTACTAGAATTTCCATTAGTGGTTTGTGGGGGAAGTAGCTGCTTTGTGGTCTATGAAACACCAGGAGACCTACAACTGGACCACCACACAGGCACGACTAACATCTTGCATAATACAACTTTTTACATAGCATTTTCATTGCATCCATTCATACAGCTGGACATATACTGAAGCAATGCAGGTTAAGTACAGTACCTTGCTCAAGGGTACAACGACAGTGTCCTACCTGGGAATCAAACATGTGACCATTAGGTTACAAGACCAACTCCTTACCCATTATACTACACTGCCGCCCCATGCACATTGTGTGTCAGTCTCATCCTGGTCCGATTGGTTCATTGCTGATCTGTCCCTTGTAAATGCGAACTCCGCGAGACTCTCGCCTAATCCGCTCCTGGCTGCAAACCCACTGTACCGCAGCCAATCAGAGCGCCCCATGTCATCCACGTCACAGTTTACCCCACGTACAGTGACATCATCCACGTCACAGTTTACCCCACGTACAGTAACATCATCCACGTCACAGTTTACCCCATGTACAGTAACATCATCCACGTCACAGTTTACCCCACGTACAGTGACATCATCCAAGTCACAGTTTACCCCACGTACAGTGACATCATCCACGTCACAGTTTACCCCACGTACAGTGACATCATCCAAGTCACAGTTTACCCCACGTACAGTGACATCATGTACGTCACAGTTTACCCCACATACAGAAGCTGACAGCTGACCCACCCGGCCATGGCCCAGTAGGACTCTGTCACAGAGAGGAGGAGGAGGAGGAGGAGGAGGAGGAGGAAGAAGAGTAAATGAAGAGAGGATAAATAAGAAGATCTGGTATTTAGAACCTGGGGGGGAGGGTGGTTATCTCCCTTGCTCAGCCTGATGGGAGTGACCTTTTCGATGGCTGCTTTTAAAAAAACAAAGCAAAACAATAAACCTAATCAGAGCTATGGAGCAAACAGTTAAAAAGGTTAACATGTCATTATTCTAATGAAGGAACCCTCTTGAGATTAATTAAAGCAAGTGATAACAAGATTTCTGCTGACTTCTGCAGCACCACTGATTTTGTTTTTCACACTTTTGTACTTACATAAAACTTACGTAATTCCTAATGTCCCTAACTTAGTAATTTCTTTGTCATTAACTGGTAAAAATAAAAAAGTACATAAAAAGAAAGTGGAAGCTGGGAACTTCTGTAAGCAAACTGATGTTATTCTTCTAAATTTTCTCATTTTCATTATTATTAGTAATAGTTATTGCAGTTGTTGCAGTAGCACAATTATGCACATGACGATTCCTTGGATATGAAACCATGAAATCATGCATATGAATCATGTGCATCCTGTACACTCATAAAACAAATCCATCAGATTAGGGATCAAACTATCTAAATCTTCTGTTTGCAAAAAAAAAAAAAGATGAATAGTGAGTAACGTGGATCCCAAAGGCACAGCAAAAGTCTTTAGGGTTTAGAATCTAAATAAGCGCGTTATTCTATATTTCTATAATTCATAATTCCCCCGATTTGCAGAGGCGGCTCCTGCTTGGAGGAACGGGCGCAGGGCGTGCCTCCGTGGCGAGAACAGTGAATTATGGGACACAAAAGGGCCCTTTTAAACAGGACAGACCCTCTGAGAAACCCTTAAAGGGGCCCGAACGGTGGGCTGACAGCTCGCTGGGCCTGGAGCTGAAGGGCTCCTCCGCGTGTGTGAGCTGCGCCCCTGCACGCTAGGCAGCGTGGGATTGTTTACGGGCTCTTTATGTGGCCCTTAAATGAACTGGAGGACCTCGGCGGTATAAAAACCGAATTGTCGTGGCGGTGGAGATGGAAGCGTCGGCTGGGCGGGGGGGGCGGGGGGGGGGGGGGGGGGGGTCCAAATCTCCGTGTCCAATCCCGTGAGTGCGGGCGACGCGGGCGTACGTCCTTTAATATTCCGCCAGCGCTCCTGCTCCCCCCCCCCCCCCCCCCCCGCAGCCCCCCACACCCCCCCCCCCCCCACGGCCCCCCGCCATTCATCACAGAAGAATGGAGGGAAAAAGGCCTGTGGCATATCGATTAAAGGAGGGGGGCGGGGTGGGGGCGAGGGCGGGGGGGTAGTCACTGTCCCCCGCACCGCTCACAGGACCCACACTGTGGTGCTGGGGCTCAAGCAGGGCCGGGGTGAGGTATATTATAAATGCAGAGAGACAGTTCCATTCTGACCCCCCCCGCCCGGCTGGATAGGAGCTGTCGGCAGCGTTTACTCTTCACCCCCGGTGAGTTCTGCGTCCCGCCGTGGCGGCGAGGGGGGCGACGGCGGCACCTGCTCCGCTGACAGCGCGGATTAATGCCGCTGTGACCCTGAGAGCAGGGAGCTGTGCCTCTACAGGCCTCACCCTGCCACATAACTCATGCCCATTGGCTCGTCCGGCCGCATAACTCATCCCCATTGGCTCACCTCCGATCGTTCCGCTTTCTCCCATATGATGTGAATGCGGCATTATCCCTTTTGAAGAGCAGAGGGTTTTTTTCACAATCACAGAACAAGTCAGTGTTCTAGAACTCTGTTGCTTTCACTCACCAGCAGTGATTGTGACATCAGCATTAGAATGGTAAGAACATTCCAATTACATATTTGTGATCTTACACTTTAAAGGATTACAGGGCCATAAAAAATGCCTTTTTTCATCTTCATTTGGTGTTCGCTCATATGCCTGAGGATCTGAAGCAGGTCCAGAAGCAACATTAACAGCTGCAAAACAGAAAAAAAGCACCCCTTCGCACCAGTTCTGGTGTGCATTCGTCATTTGTCCCCTCCCACCCACCATCATCCCCAGTAGTCATGGGATAAACTGTCAGGAGGGGAAGTCATTTCCCCCCACCGCTGTCAAACACGTCGAGCCAGAGCTGCCACCGGGGGCCCAGGGGTGCCCCAGGAAGTGCATCCTGGCCAAGATGCGTGAGATCTGAGCGGGATGCTCACTGCTCCCTTTGAGCCTCTGTAACAGCGTTGGAGGTCCTAAAAGTAGCTAAAATATATATTTATATATATTATATAAGTCTTTTTTTCTGTCCCTTTCAGAGTTGACTATACAACAGTAGCATTTCATATGAAATCCATCCAGTGCTAAATAAAAACTTAAATAATTATCATTATTTTTTTTTGCTTCTGTTTGTAAACCACTTTCCTGAATATGACTAATACCCATTTAAAGACAGAGGAAACCTAGGAAACCGGGTGCCCAACTTGCTAAGAAGCTTGAAAAAAATAAGCTTTCTCTCCTGATGTTAGTCATAGGAAATAATAATAGTGTGTGTGCATGCGTGCGCGCTTGCGTGTGTGTGTGTGCGTGTGTGTGTGTGTGTGTGTGTCGTGCGTGCATGCTTGCGTTTGTGTGTGTATGCTTGCGTGGGCTTGGTTTTCTACCATATGTCGGGAAATGGCAATTATCTCAATTTCTACAATGACAATTTAATTGTGATCAGCCCTTTGAGGAACAGAGATGTCATGTTCGTTTGAGTGATGTTTTTGACGCTTTTGCCTCAGAGTGATCCGGTGTGCCAGGCCTGCGAGAGAGCGCGAGTAGAGTGGGCGGAGCTTCCTGTCAGAGTGACAGGTCACTCCGACGCGCAGAAAACGAGCCCCGGGCTCTGATGAGAGCTGCTCAGTCCACGGCTTTATTTGGAGGGGGGGTGAGGGAGGGGGGGGGGGCATGGGGCAGCCAACAGCATGGCCTCAGGGAAGGTGGAGGGTGGGGGGCTGGGATGAGCCGCTTATCATCCCTCTCTCCTTGTTCCACAGATGGCCAGTACGGCCGGAGAGCTCTCCACAGCCCCCCCCCCCCGTGGCACCTGGGGCATGTAGTGCAGTGGCTGGAGGCGCAGCCTTTCAGGGCCCAGTATGCTCACTGAGCAGCTCAGTCATCTGGACCTCGCCAGGGGCCCTGGAGCCAGGAACGGCACGCCGAGCCGGGGTTCGGTTCTGACCCGGGGGCTCGGTTCTGACCCGGGGGCTCGGTTCTGACCCGGGGAGGGAGAGCCATCAGGAGACCTCATCCCACCCCAAATCACTCCCCCAGGATGCGAGGAAAGATGACAAATAATGTGTTCATATGCAAAAAAAAAAAAAAAAACCCAAAGTTTTAAATCTGATTTGAATAACCCAGATTTAATATTAGGAGCCAGAGAGAGCTGGCAGCCTAATCAGTCTCATGCACACAACTAAAGAGGGGAAAAAAGGGAAGAGGACAAAGATTAAAGGCAATTTCCTAGTGCTCACCCTATTAATGTTTAACAAAATACATTAATAAGGAAATGGAACGTCTCCTTTGTCTTTGAACTCAGAGATGAAGCGGAACCGAACCGGTCCATGAAATATTTAGAAAAACACCGCGACGTGTTTGTTTCTGACACAAACGACTGTTTTTTTAAAGATGTTTTATTCATCGAGAGCAGTTGCTCACGCCGTGGCTTTTATTAGAATAATGAGCTGGTCGCTGAGCCCGCAGAACACACTTCAGTCTTGTTTAAATCAGCTAAGACCACAAATTGGGTTTCCATCTTCCCGACAAAAGGCAGTCTGAGTTAATGCTAATAGTATTTTCATCCCGCAGACGCGTTAGGCTTACACAAGGCTTGCTCTTCCCGAGGTTATCTCATTCTAATTGCCTGATGCAAACATAATGTAATATAAATAAATAAATTCTTTTTATTTATTTATTTATTTATTTTTTAATCAGTGAAAGGAGGAAATTGTAGAAATGTAGGCTGGATATGTTTAATAAACATTTAGTGCATGAACCAGGCCCCGTCAGCTGAGAAAGGCAGAATTATTTTTCTCTCCATACTATTCTTATGAAATATGGCAATTTCATGCATATATAACTGGACTTGTGCAGCAGTGAAGGACTATAGGAGCAGGTATTCCTCCTGGACTAGACCAATTTGATTATTTATTCTTAGCACTTCCTAAAGTATGTAAAGAGGAAACAGGAACTGGCCACCTAAACCTGTTATTAACTTCCAACAGTATTATTTCATTTTAGCATTAATATGTAACTTCAGCACAATGATAAACAAGAAAACTACAGGGGCCACATTTAATTCAATTTAATATGCTAATACTTACATTATGGTACCACATAAATCCATTCATATTAAAGAATGCATTCCAAGCATGGAGCTTGCATTTATAATGGTTGAGGGGGAAAAAATTGCCTTCACTAAAAACTAGAGAGGTCTGTTCAGTTTTTTTTTCAAGCCTTTCTTTTTTTTACAGGGCATTAAGCAAATGCTAATATTTGTCCTTTTCGAGGTTGAAGAACGAAGAGGAGTGAGGTGAAATAAAACGGTCTGAAAAACCTCTGACTTTCACCGATGCCAAAGCAGGCAGCGCCCCCCCCCCCTCCCCTGCACCCTCCCTCCCCAAACACAACCCCCCCCCCCCCCCCCCCGCTCTCTCACCCCGTGCGCGAAGCACAGCGAGCGGCTGCCATTACAGACACAATAAATTGGCCTTGTCATGAGGCACATGCGTGTTAGCCCTGATAGGCTTTCACCCGCGATAATGTTATTCTTGGAACACGCGCGATGGCTTGTCAAATCGTGTTTAAAAGCTCTTTCACCCTCTGTAATTTACCTTTTCTCTCCTTTCATCTGTAATGGGTTTCGTATTTATTAACAAAATCAAATCTAGCGTAAGTGATTGCAGATGGTGGGGAGGGCGAGGTGCTTGGGCCGTACGTGAATGTGTTCCACTGGAGAGCAGTGGGAGATGCTGCTTTAAGTGTTAGGTTAGGTTTTGGGGTGTTAATTCAGTGGTTTTAGTTACCGTGACAAGACTCCACTAAAAGTGAGTCGTCAAGATTAACGAGATGAAACATAACGTCTCCACTCAAAGTTGAAGACAACGCGCAAAGCGCTTGGATTGAATCTGGGTCTATAAACTGCTCTTTAACACATCTTTGCATAGTGTCGTACATCAATTTACCATCAACCTTTAGACCACCATGAAAGAAAAAAAAAACTTAAGACAGTGCGAGACATCAAAAACAAAACACCTGCCTGCCACTGCTCTGATGTGAACAAGCAGTTTATTCTCTCCAGGGCCTGAGTACCTGAGATGGAGATGGACTGAATCAATAGCACCTCTGGCAATTACAATGATAAAGAGTCCTTTGCTCCTCTCCTCTAAAGAATCGGCTTCCTTACACGGGCACCGCAGGCATCAGAAGGCAGCTCTTATTTCTATCACTCTACGGCTGCTGTGATAAGGGATCGATATGCTGATTTAAGAGCTTCTGAACCGCAGGGAGAGCGCCGCTTCAGGTCCCCCGCAGCTGAAGATGCGGTGGGATTGCGGTTCGGGAAACGGATCGCTGGAAAGATTAGGTAGGCATCGTACGGTTTTTCGAGCGCTCCAGGGTTAGTCTGAAAATGCAGATGAGCAAATCCGGGCGATGAAATGACAGATTTTCTTCTCCTCTGCACAACGGCTGTGGGCTGACGTCACCGGCCACGTGATGAAAGGCGTTTATTTACCCGCAATTCAAAGGGAGAGTCTCAGGAAGTTCGGCTTCTAGGAAGTAACTGAACAGAGCTGCTTCATTTCATACATCACTGACATTTTATGTACACATTTTTTTTTTTTTAAATGTACATACAAACCATGTATACCGCTGAATATATACTGAAGCAATTCAAGTGAAGTATGTGCATATCATCCAAAATGATAGGCATTAATACGGAGTTGGTCCACCCTTTGCTGCTATAACAATCTCCAATCTTCTGGCTTGGCTTTATACTAGATGGTGGAGCATTGCTGCACAGATTTGCTTCCATTCAGCCAGAAGTGCATTAGTGAGGTCGGGCGTTGATTGGACAATTAGGCCTGGCTCGCAGTTGGCTTTCCAATTGATCCCAGAGGTGTTGGATGGAGTTGAGATCAGAACTCCGTGCAGGCCAGACAAGTTCTTCCAAACCCTTCTCGACAAAACCATTTCTATATGAACCTCACTGTGTGCCTGGGGGTATTGGCATGTTTAAACAGGAAAGGGCCTTCCCCAAACTATTGGGGAAGCACGGAATCATCTAGAATGTGACTGTAAGCTGTATTAATATTTGCCTTCACTGGATCTAAGGGACCTAGGCCAAACCAAAACAGCCCCAGACCAAGAGGTGTCCAGATACTTTTGGACATATAATGTACTCATGAAAATGCCCATGATCTCTGTGCATAACCTCCTGTTCCAGTGGGCAGGTAACAGGTATGCTGCACTTGACTACTATACATAAATATTATAATAACAAAACACAATGTAATATATAATAATATTAGACAGCAATAATTTCCTAGTACAGCTTTCACTTCTTGTTAATCACAACACAAAATGATTCCTTATTGGTCCTCAGATACACATGTTTATTGCCAGGCAGTCATGTGACTATGGTGGCCCATCTTGCTCAAATGGGATTGCCAAAGTTTTTTTTTTTTTATTTTTTTTTTAGCAAAGTTGTGTTTTAAAAGTTTTTTCTTGTCATAATGTCATAATGTGACCAAATGTGGCTGTTTCCTTCTTAACATTTCGAAATGCCAAAAGCTTTGAACAAAAGAGCTGGCTAACTTCACGGATTCAGAATGAGGAAGCTCTAATGGTCAGGTGACATGTACTGTTAAAGATCAATCCAAATGGTCCAAATGGTTTAATGGATTGTTCAGAAATCAAATAATTATTTTTAAATATCAATTCTTTTTTTTTTTTACTGTAAATATATCGTACCAGTGATCCGTCATTTTGCTTGTGTTTCCATGGAGAACGGTCTTAATTTAGATCTCATTCCTTGGTGTCGGACACATGCCACTTAGTATGCAGCACAATGAAGGGCTGTCCTTCCTATACAGTTGGCCCGATATGGATGTAAATGCCTTCAAATTAAAGCTGACAGTCTGCACTTTAACCGCAGATTCACTTTCATTTCAAACCCTGCGTGCTGGAGTCCAGAGTCAAATCAAAGAAGAAAAAAAAGTGTCACAGTCAAAATACTTACAGACTGCTCTGTATGTTATATCAAAGTGGTCTAAGAGATCGTGATATTCCGTACGGCTTAAAGATTTGCACATCGTATGATGGTGTTCCTGCAGATTTGTGTTCCTTTCCTGAGAAGTTCAGACTCATGCTTCTGTTACAGGTACTTATTCTGGTACTATTTTAGAAGTGCTGCAAAAAAAAAAAAAAAAAAACCATTTGTTCAAATCTGGCATATGGCATAAAGGTAAATTTGTGTGTGCTTTGAAGTCTCAATAACATAAAGCAATAACTTGCTAGGCGCATGTTCTTGCTGAAAATGCATTCTAGTTTTAATTTTTTTACAAATTGAACACATCTGCTTGTGCTCGACCTGTGCTGGGGGCGAACTTGCTGCCATGCGTGGGGGTTTCATCCTGACAGACTGGGGTCACGTTTCTCCGGAATGGTCTGTGGGTGGCCCCAGGTGTAGAGAGGACCCAGGTCCATGGAAACGTGGACGTAAGATCAAAATGGGGGTGGGTTTATCTGTCTACTCATCCAGCACAACCCGGGATTGCATCTTGAGCAACAAGCCCTTTAATTCAACGGCTGTCACTCTAAAAATATCCTCCTCTCGCCCTCTCTAATTGCATCGACCAACAATAGGAAGTGCGCGGCTAAGTGCCTGTTTGCTTTAATTTAACCACCGGGTGTTGTAGTCGCCCTCTGAGTGCCGAGAATTCTTGTTATATATATTTTTTTTAAAAAGACCAGCAATCCAAACCGATTCTGTATGCCTTGGCAATCTCACCTGCCATTGATCTGCTTATAATGTGAAGGAGACACTTTCCAAGGGAGGCGAGGAATATCCAGGCTTTCTAATATGTATTTTCCGTAATGCCCTCCAGGTGTGAATTAAACTTTGGTTTGTAGTTTGAAAGTGTTTCTGATGCCGGTGCCAGCCTCTGAATCTTTGCTCGTCAGACAGAGGAGCTGTAAAAGCTTCAGTTCTGACTCTGGCTTGTTCAAATTTTAACAGGCACAACATTGACATTCAGACTGCACAAGCCACTCCAGGTACAGCAGCAGCTGATATATGTAATGCTTTACTGTAAGATGCTATGAAAAATACACTTTGGGAGATTGTATTCCCACTGCATTGCTAATACAATGACATACACATGTCTGACACCGTAACAGAGAGTAAGCATGAACAGGACTTGCTTTGTGTTATATATCAAACAACCAACTTCCCACTTATATGTAGCTTTCAGTCATTGATTTGACCACTATCAAAACTTGATTGTGCATGTGTGTGTGTGTGTGTGTGTGTGTGTGAGAGAGAGAGAGAGAGAGAGAGAGAGAGAGAGATTTTTTCTCTCTATATTTTTATATCTATACAGTGTGCGGTGTGCACATACATCGTAAAACTAAAAATCTGTCTACGTAGAGCCCGTCAAGCTCCTGGAAAGACAAACAAACGCAACCCTGTGACTTATAAATCAAGCACAAATAGCATTTATGATCTGCCTGTGGGTCTTGAATACACAAACACCAGATTTTGTTACATATGTAAACTGAGAGCATCATGGATATAAAGAGGAAAAAGAAAACACGTCTAACACAACCAGGCTGAAAACAGCCCGACATTTACTTACATTTGTATAACCCTGTAAGGTGTGAGGTCACAAATATGTAATTAGAATGTTCTTAACTGAACATTCTAATGCTAATGTCACAATCACTATTGGTGACTGAAAGCAGTGGAGTTCTAGAACACTGACTTATAATGTTGAAAAAAACATTCCAAAAACCTACTCTTCAAAGGGTTAAACTTACTAACCATATACTTTTTGCTAGTTGAGGAGGGATCTGCCAGCATGTAGGACAGCAGAGTGAAATGAAGAGCGATGTGATTTATAAATATGCATGACCATGCATCAAAGCTGCAATGATATATCAGTGGCTGACTTCAGTAGTTTAAAGTAAAGAAAAACATCCATTACCTTTTCAGTCAATAGTGCTCTTATTTTTTTAAATAGCACATAAAAGTCTACTCCTACTCATTCATGCAGTTTTTCCTGTATGTACACACACATTTGTACCCACTCATGCTTGTGTTGTTGACCAAAAAGAAAGAAAAAAAAAATAAAATCTCTCCTCATCCTCGCTGGCGCCCAGCGATGTGCTTTGATGACTATTTACATGACAATCCCAGCTTTCGCTCGGCCTCTTAGCTGCTCCCGGCTGCACAAGATGAGATTCGGGCCTGGTTCTCTACTCCAGCCAAAACCGCTCAGAACTGCCTCCGGGGCTATTTCTCAAATCTTTGTTTCCTCTGAGAAAAGTGGCAGACTAAATGAGGCCTCTCCGCCGCGCGGGGCTGGACCGGGAGCGGCTTACAGGGCCGAGCCGCGGGGAATCCGCCGTGGCGGCGGGTTTTCCACGGAGCGCAGAACCGTTCATAATCTGGAATGACCGCGCCAGCGCGAGCAGGTGCTGGGAGAAGAGCCTTCAGCCTCGCAAATATGAGCGGGGGGGGGGAGGCATCTTCGACTAATCTGCCCGAATCCGACAAAAGGCTGGGGCATCCGATTCCGCCGAGGAGCGACAGCGCCTGGTGACAGGGGGCCGGGTTCCAGGGAAGAAGAACTCTCCGGAAGTTCAGCGGATTCTCATAACCCCCTTTTGTCCGGGCGCGGCGCGAACCGTAAAATCGTTTTTGATAGCCAGGCGGGTTCAGCGAGTGTGTGTGTGTGTGCGTGTGTGTGTGTGTGTGTGCGTGTGTGTGTGTGTGTGTGTGTGTGTGTGTGATCTACATGACAAAGCGATGCTGAGGTGCGGTGGCCTTGCATTGTACACCAAGGACAAGCAGCGATTCAGAGTCTGAGTTTGTTACCAGCGGCCTGAACACTGGACTCCATAAGGACTACGCTGGAAAAGTGACACTCCTGTTGTGGCACTGTGGAGAGCCTTGAATCCAAGTAAACAACCAGGCACTGAAATACATTTTAAGTGATGGAGGCTCTTTGCTATTCTCAATGTTTTCAACTGGGAATAAGAATAATTTTCTCATTTATATACCATATAGCAAACCTGTTATGGTGCCACAAATCTGTCATTCCTAAAAATCCCCTAATGGGAGCCCAAATGTCATGATGAAAGAGGTCACGACCCCTTACCTTCGCCGTTACCCCCCCCCCCCCCCCCCACCAACCCGTGAGCTATGTCTTTGCCAAAAAGCCAAGTCAATGCCCCTCTTATTCTTCTGACAGAACACAGCCGATTGACAGCCAGTTTTGCAAAGCAGCAGCAGAAACTAAAGGCTTAATTGTTTCACGAACCAAACGATTTGCATCTTAATTGCTGACAAATGTGCAGTACATGGTGGAATTTGTTCTTGGAATCTGAAAAATGGCTGGCGATTGGTTATCACAATATAACCAATAATGTGGAGCCTGCCCCCTGGACATGTTTTTTCCTAATTTTTTTTTTTCTAGCATACTAATGAGCACACTCGGAAGATCAGTATTCAACTTTAGAGGGGAAGAACCCTCATGAATTGTGTGTTGTTTCATACGGAATGTAAATTATTTCTTGGAGTTTCAGCCTCTGGTATATCTACAGCATTTTCAGTAACCAGGCATCCTACCCTATTGATCCCTCACAATGTGCTTTGTGTGTGTGTGTGTGTGTGTGTGTGTGTGTGTGTGTGTGTGTGTGTGTGTACCTTCCTCTTTCCTGTTAATGAAGGAAAGCCACTGAATCTGGGAAATATAAATGTATCTGATTTATTATGGATGATGGCAACAGATAGCTTATCATTCTGATTAGAGTACCTTGCAGTGTTGTACTTTCAATGACAAAAACTAAGATAAGATAAAATTCACTCGCTATTAAAGTCTGAGTACTGTGATCTGATGACAGATGCAGAAATGCTTTGTATATATTAATATGGGTATCCCCTGGCAACCACTGTTAGACACCTTGCTTACACGCTGAGGAAATTTTTGTTTGGCATCAATTTAAACCAGCAGTACAGTGGCTCCTGTGCATCTGATCAGATTAGCACATGACTAAATGTATCGTAATTTCAGGCAGCTAATCTGTTTGCAGCTTCTGCATACTGCTAAAATCCATGTATTTTTTCCTTTTGTTATATAACCTTTCCTCTTTCTTTTTCTTTTTTCTCTCTCAGCGTAATAATGTTAATATATACCAAGGCGAAATGACACACTAGAGACACAAATCGGCGAGATAATGCAGGCGAGAAGTACAGCCTTCAGAAGATTGGGCTTAAATGTCACGCTGTTTCCCTATTTTCCTGCCTTTTGCCAGCTTAAATTTAGCATTTTGTCTGAAAGATGAAGAAGAAAAAAAAACCGAGTTAAGTAGGCCTCAGTTGGAAAGGCCTGGTCTGAGCTGAGCTTTGAGGCTGGAAACATGAGCGCTAACAGGCTGGGGAATGTGAGCGCTAGCAGGCTGGGGAATGTGAGCGCTAGCAGGCTGGGGAATGTGAGCGCTAACAGGCTGGGGAATGTGAGCGCTAGCAGGCTGGGGAATGTGAGCGCTAGCAGGCTGGGGAATGTGAGCGCTAGCAGGCTGTGGAATGTGAGCGCTAGCAGGCTGGGGAATGTGAGCGCTAGCAGGCTGGGGAATGTGAGCGCTAGCAGGCTGTGGAATGTGAGCGCTAGCAGGCTGGGGAATGTGAGCGCTAGCAGGCTGGGGAACGTGAGCGCTAGCAGGCTGGGGAATGTGAGCGCTAGCAGGCTGGGAAACATGAGCGCTAGCAGGCTGGGGAATGTGAGCGCTAGCAGGCTGGGGAATGTGAGCGCTAGCAGGCTGGGGAATGTGAGTGCTAGCAGGCTGGGAATGTGAGCGCTAGCAGGCTGGGGAATGTGAGTGCTAGCAGGCTGGGGAATGTGAGCGCTAGCAGGCTGGGGAATGTGAGCGCTAGCAGGCTGGGGAATGTGAGCGCTAGCAGGCTGGGGAATGTGAGTGCTAGCAGGCTGGGGAATGTGAGTGCTAGCAGGCTGGGGAATGTGAGCGCTAGCAGGCTGGGGAATGTGAGAGCTAGCAGGCTGGGGAATGTGAGCGCTAGCAGGCTGGGGAATGTGAGCGCTAGCAGGCTGGGGAACGTGAGCGCTAGCAGGCTGGGGAACGTGAGCGCTAGCAGGCTGGGGAATGTGAGCGCTAGCAGGCTGGGGAATGTGAGCGCTAGCAGGCTAGGGAATGTGAGCGCTAGCAGGCTGGGGAATGTGAGCGCTAGCAGGCTGGGGAATGTGAGCGCTAGCAGGCTGAGAAATGTGAGCGCTAGCAATTTTATACATAACCCCCCCACCCCTCTTTCAGGGTACCATCATGTTTGGGACGTATTAATGTTTTGTAAATGAAAGTACCGATGTTCAGTATATCCTTTGCATGATTGCTTCAAGTTCTTCCAAGCCCAGGTGCCTAACCACTATGCTACATCACCACCTATTCATGCATCAGCAGCCAAGGTGCACATAGGGCAGGTTGCTTTCTCATCTGGCTCTCAACCAAACCGGTACAGAAGAACAATATCTCTGTTTAATAACAGAGGAAACCAGCACATCTACCTCCGAACGGCCTGGTTTCTTACAATGACTTTTTTTTCGGTTTTGCATTTTAGTTTGACTGTCACATTGTAAGGCGAAGCCAGCAAGAACAAAGGCATCAAGCTTGGCTCGGGCTTTAAGACAGACTGCATTATACACTTCAGTGTCCTGGCATAATTAAACTGTACGGTGATCACAGGCTATCAACCGTTTTTTTTTTGTGAGTTAATTTACATGCATATCGCATTTGTGTGCCCATTGCTCCAGTTCAGTCTAAATGGGCTCCCTTTTCTTGATTTCAGAAGTGAATTCTTGACTTTGATTACACATCCCAGCCAGAGTAACATAAAAAAACAAACCTGTAAAAAGATTACATGGGAGGGCATGCCCAAATTCACTGCAGCAAATAATTCATAGTGAATCATAATAATTTGGCTGAATCAGCGCAGAGGAATGGGACACTGGCTCTCCCCTCCTCCCTCGCGCACGTGCCCTGCGATGCCGGCTGTTTCTGAAATAAACGGGCGGGACTTTTCGATGCCGCGGCGAAAAGGACGTTTGTGATGACGTCAGGCTGGGCGCTGACCCAAGTCTGCGGGCCAAAGTCAGCTCAGATCCAGTGAGTGAGTGGGGGCCACAAAAACCCCTACTGGAAAGCTGCTTATTTAAGGAAGGGGGGGGGGGGGGGGGCATGGGGGTGGCTGTGTGAGTCACTTAGGGCAGGTATTCAAGTGTTTTCCTTGGACACAAATCTGAAAATCACACAATGATGCGGTTAGTCCATAGGAATCCTTCAGCCGTTGGGGCAGCTAGACAAATATGGGTTTTTATGCATGAGGCCAATGGCTTTCACAGGCCCCCATCACGCCTCTGGGGGTAATATAACTGCACAAGAAAATGTTGCTCTGTGGAACATTGTACCTTATGGGAACCTTTTCAACTGCGGTGTTCTGCTTGTTTTCATGTTTGTGCAAAATGGCTGCGTAGGATTTTCCGGTGCTGTCAAAATGACCGGTTGTTGATAGGAATTATAACTCTGAGACAGAAGGCGCAGGAAGTTAATTGCATGGGTTGTATGCTCAGGACTGATGAGTTACTGTGCACTTATTCACATACCTGGAGAGGGTCCAGAAAAGAGAACACAATTAAACAGAATACAAAACTGTGCAAATACTGCACAGTAGATTATGTAGTATTTAAATGGATACATTCATTTCAGTGTATTAGAACACCTTAAGCTACCAAAAATTAATGAATCAATAAATAAAACACAGTCACATTCTTAGGATTATACAAATCTGTGCTTGCGGTTTACAAGGGTCTTAGTTATGAATTTATTTTAAAACTTGGCAAAGACAAGAACATGTTAAGGCTTTTATTTCACAATAAAAGTCATGAAATTATGATGCAATGTGGAGAAAGAGAACAGAATTCCATAACATGCTGTTCGTGCCATGTGTGATAATAACAGATTTAATACAACATCCACAGCAAGATTATTTTTAATCTCTTCAAGTACAGGAATTATTTTAAAAAAAATAGGCATTTGATCTTTTTTTTTTTCTTTGACGATGCACCATTAACCATCCAATGAAAAGGAAAACGCCATCTTTCAGAAAAGTATTTAAATGGAACATATTCCATATGGCATATTCTGTAAGCTCCATTTCACTGTTTTACAGGTTCCAAACCTTCCACGGTTTACTTCCCATGCATAACATTAAAAATGTAAACAAGAGACGATGCTCGAGCTTCCTGAGATACTGACAGGGATTCAGACACTGAGGGAGATGTACTGACTCTGGGGGGGGAAAAAAGAAAACCTTGAACATTTGTGTTTTAAGAACAATCTGAGAATCTCCATAATGTCTGTTATTACCTTGCAGGTAATGTGTCATTTGGATGAGATTGAATAACACACACGCACACACACACAAAAAAGAATCGCTCTCTAAGTTTTAGGGTAGACATAGTCCAAGGATTGAACCAGAAAGAGGAAATCTAAACCAGACAGTGAGCAGACAGACCTAAATAAATATGGCTGACACTTTCGTGCATTGCAGTTACACAAATGATTAGCTAGTCTTACTGAAAAATAGAAAGTGGCGCTGGGGCCATTTCGGTGTCTCTAATAATATGTAATTATCTCTTTTGATGTGTCTCTCCTTTCTGTTTGATTTCCACTGAAGCATAGAATCATCTTTAATATCCTGATGATGGCAGAGCCACAAAAAACCCTGAAAAGCCATCTTAAAAGCCTGTTGAATACCATGGATCATGTGGCTGAAAGACTGGTGTTACACCAAGAAAAACGTGTTCATCCAATTTCACCCAGGAGATTTTTATATTTGAATATTAAATTGTTTAAAACTGAGCCGTGGCAGAGAACACACGGTCAAGAAATGTTTGCTTATAGAGTGAACTCAAATAAAATGTACACAATGTGTACAGCCATATGTTCATGAAATTATATTATGTACTTTTCACTGGATTTCATGAGTCCCTCAAAGGCTACCAACATATCTGGGCATGGGTGACCAAAACTATCACATACAGCTAGACACTATGAACCAGGATTTTACTTTATCAGGATAAAACAAACCTGTGAAAAAGGTATGGAAAAATTATGTTTGGCTTAGCGTAGTCAGGGACCAAGAACCACAATGAAACACATGAAACTTTAATAATTGAAACGTTTTGAACAAGTTCTGAGTGGAGTGACTGCTGTATTTATATACTGTACAGTAAATAGAATGTCACTATAGATGTGCTTTATATAAATGGCATTCTCTCTGTTAAACTCTTTGTTTGCAAGATGCTTTTTTAGAAGTCTCTCCCTCAGAAAAGTTAATTCATGTTTAATGGAGTTTTGAGGTAAAACAGGAGATAAACAAGAACTTTTCTTCCCCCAAGGAAATCAGCAGCTGGTTTGACAGCTGACAATAAGATAGCAGCTCCATGACAGATTTTTTTTTTTTTTTTTTTTCTTCTTTCTTTTTGGGGTGGTGGGGGCTATTGATTTAATAATCCGACAAAGTGAAAATGTTGCCTGCAGAGCGAGATTCGTGCTTCCATTTTATGAATATGCCTGGGGGGGGGGGGGGGGGGGGTTGCTTGTGGATCAGCGGCCTGCTTCTCTCTGCTGTGCTGTGACATCACTGCAGATCATTAGGAGGAGAGAGTGAGGCCAGGCCTGGAGGGCTCACACACACAAGCCTGGTAATTAGCAGCAGTTGATTGTTTAATGAGGTGAGAAGAAACTGCGTATAAATGGCAGCCGTCTGCAGCTGGATGTGCTGGAGCTGGTGGCGGTGGTGTAGTTATTAGCTGGAGCCATGCTGGATGTGCTGGAGCTGGTGACGGTGGTGTGGTGATTAGCTGGAGCCATGCTGGATGTACTGGAGCTGGTGGCGGTGGCGTGGTGATTAGCTGGAGCCATGCTGGATGTGCTGGAGCTGGTGGTGGTGGCGTGGTGATTAGCTGGAGCCATGCTGGATGTGCTGGAGCTGGTGACGGTGGCATAGTTATTAGCTGGAGCCATGCTGGATGTGCTGGAGCTGGTGAGGGTGGCGTGGTGATTAGCTGGAGCCATGCTGGATGTGCTGGAGCTGGTGGCGGTGGCGTGGTTATTAGCTGGAGCCATGCTGGATGTACTGGAGCTGGATGTGGTGGGGTGGCGTAACTGGAGCCATGCTGGATGTGCTGGAGCTGGTGGTGGTGGCGTGGTTATTACTGGTGCTGCTGGAACCCTGCTGGGGCGGTGCAGCTGAATGTGGGCCCGTTATGGCAGTGTAAGAGGTTTGGGCCAAGTGAGTCTGTCTAAATGTTTCAAACTGGTGAGATTTTTTTTTGGCAAAGATCTCAGCCATTTGGCAAGGGGGGTGGGTGGTAATGATTGCGTCTTGGAAAATTCTCAAAACTATCGTTAAATTGTTTGTTTTTGGCTTTTGTTTTAAGTTCTTGCTTTCTTTTGGAAGTGCATTGCATCACACGACATCATTTAACGGGAATGTAAAACAGGAATGATGGGAAAATTACCATGGCGATTCCTCAGCCTGTAGTTCAAAAGGCATCTGAAAGCCAACAATTAATGATAAACAATACAAAGTCTGAAAGTATTACTAACAGGAAGGATACAAACACACGTGAAAATGTTGCAGAATGTTGCAGAAATGTTGCTGAAATCACAGCACTCCCTCTCTACAGTTTAAGCACAGACCAGCGGTGAAGGGAAATCCCTTTGCTCAGTGATGGTGATTCTTCAAGAACACCACAACGAGCATAACTTGCAACTGTAAAAAGGCAAAACTGGTCGTAAATCAGGCTAAATGCTCGTAAAAGCGGAATGGTGTTCAGCGATACTGTTCTCCTGAGACGAGTCAGAAGAATGAAAGCTCAGTCCTATGAAGGCGAAATCACCAGCGTTTCTAAAACGGCTTCATGAGCAATTAATTTGGAGTAGAATTGGCAAGGAAGCGCATTTTTTGTTTTAATGGCAGAGGGAACTGAAGCGTGGAGCGCCTTTCTCCTTTTGGGTTTACTTTTTGAGTGAGAGTTCTAAACTTTCCAGGCGCTAACTGAATGTCTCTATTTTGTTACTGCACCATTGGTTCTGACGCAGGCCCAGGGCACTCCCTTTGGTGGTCTGGTGACCCTCTCCAGTGAGATGGGGGGGGGGCGGGGCTCGACCATTGCCCCGTGCCAGCAGGACGCTCCGGGGGAAGACAGATGGAGGCCTGGGGCCTGAGCCTGCAGCCCTGCTTTGACACTTCGCTGTCCGGGCCCTGCTTTGTGGAGGCCGCTGGTTGGGTGGGAACAGAAATGGGAGATAATTCCTAGCTTTTTTTTTTTCCAATAGCAATAGCAATGGGGTAATTATAGTTGAGAAGGACTGCGTTTTTTAAAATTCAAACCACCCCCCCCCCCCCCCCCGATGTGAATCTGCAGGCATTCTTCCCAGGAGAGATTGGCAGCTAAATGAGTGAGATGCTCTGATGCATCACTCATGGACCTCTGGCTGCTTCTCCTCTCCGCAGACTGCCAGAATACACAGGAGAGAGCCAGCACAGACTGGAGCACAGCCACATCTCTCACCGCACTGTCAGAAAAAAAAGCCTCTTTGGCTCCTGTCCACAGAGGAACCCTTTTAAGTTCTTTACGGGACCCACAGTGGTGGGTGTGGAAAAGTGTGAAAGCTCCCAGATTTGAACCGTTTTTTGGCCCGCAAGGAACCCGTGAACCCGGGTTCCTCTGTGGGGACACTCTCTCTTCTGAGAGAAGAACAACTGTTCACCCCTGAACGTCTCCCATGTTGGGAAGAAGTATTGTCATGGTAACCTGTGGAACCACCCCCCCCCCCCCCCCGTATGGTAAATGTGTGGTAGCGCTGTGGAACAGCTCAGTCACGGTCATCGAATGACATCGCCGAGGCTTGAACAAGCAACGCTTCTAAGGGCTTCCTTAAAATGTTAGAATTTGGCCGTTACACATCAGCTGCTGGAAAGCGGTAACGTTTGTTCGGTTTTCGGTCGGACAAAGATGGCCGCTCCAAAAACGAGCCCGATCTGAAGCCTTGCGAGAACTCAGAGTCTGTTTTTTTCCCCCCTAAAACCTCCCTCTTTCCACCGGGCTGCAGCTGGTTCACAGCTGTCAGGCCGTGCCAATGCTGACCGGCACGTGTTGATTCACGTGCCGGTCCCTGGAGAGGCACAGCCCCCCCCCCCCCCCCATAACCCCCCCCCCCCATCCTTTACATGTCTGTTTAATGCACATATCTGGCCGTACCTTAGAAACAGTGCGTATGGAACCACAGCTGTTACCAATTACCTAAACTACTACAGGCTCAAACGGCCAGCTTGCTTTGGCCTGGGAGTCTGAGGAGGAGCCTAATTAATAACGGGACAGAAATGCGCGGAGGGCTCTCCTTTGGCCCACGTGTTCCTGTTTAACCGCAGCGGGGGGGGGGGGAAACCAGCCGTCTCGTGCAGTTCTGACTGAGGGCCTATTGTTGTGGCTGCAGACGCAGCTTTATTTGCGGCGCTATTTAAGACGTTGAGTGTATCGCGCGAGGCCCAGGGATCGTCCGGCAAAACGCGTGCCGCTTTCGCCGTTAAAATAGCGTGTCATCCCTAAACCCTGTGGTTTAAATAAAAGGATTACAGGTTTGGTTCCTTCTCCGGCGACACGGAATACCTAGTCGACCGCCGTGCCAGAGCATTTGTTTGTTTTTAATATAAACAGGGGCTGTGCGCACTAAGTGCAGTTCTCTGTTGAGAGAAGGAACGGCTGCCATTGACCTGGAAAAACATCAATAAAAAAAAAAACTGCAAAGGGCTTCGCATGTCCCATGCAGGGAGGCAGGGAGGCAGATGGAGGTCAGAGGTCATCATACGACCAAAGAAGAACCAACAAAAACACGACCAGAAAAAACAGCTCTTCATCACCATCCCTGAAAGTGTGTCGAAGCTGCGAGTCTCTCCGGCTAAATGTTTACGTTTCGTCGGAAAGCTGAGCACCCGGCCGCAGCTGGAGAAGGTCGACCTACATTCCTGAGCGGCCTACGAGAACGTTAGTCCATATTAGGGCCACTGGCAACGCTTTCAACCACTAATTCTACAGAACGGCCATAATCCAGTCACAAATACATCTTGGCAATGTTTTGCCGGTATTTTATAAATAGGCACAAATATGGGCCCGCATTAATTTTGATTTATGCAGACATATACATGTTGCAGTGAGTATGGTATCTGGAGACAAATATTTAGAGACTAAATATTACTATTAATATAGGTATATGATAGCCATATTTACATAGGGCCAGATCCCATCATAACAAGCAAGTAAATTAAATTTATAGGGGGAAAATCAGGACGTAGTCACATCATACCCATACCTCTATAGCATACCGTTATACCCGTAACGCTATGGTCATTAAAAAAAAACTTATCTGGCTGTATGTTAACATGTCACTGTTTGGCAGGATGACCGAAGTAACCAATTAAATATTTCACCAGTCTGTGCCATATATAAACAGATGCATTCCAGCATTATGATGCTATAAAGATGTTAGATACGCTGATGAACCTCGAAAAGACATCGTATTTTCCGGGCGTTCGAGGCCTCCGGGGCTTGGAAAGAAAAACCAAGGCTGTTTACACAGCCGCCACGCCGCAAGAATGCTTCTCTCAGCCGTTAGCCTCCAGTCCTCCGGCTCAGTACTTCTTACAGTCAGTTGACCCTACAGTGGAGGACACTCCTAAGTGCAATCTTGTGGTAGGTAAGCTTGACAGGCAGCCTTACACAATAAAAGTGTGACATTTTTATTGGAGTAACATCTATCTGAAATGTCTTTTTGTTTCTTTTTTCCCCCCCACCACTTACACCACAAAATGTGTGTTTTCAGAGGCAAGCAGGGATTGAGGCACAGCCCTCAAAATTAAGGAAAAGCAATATTATTTGGGAGAGAAAAATGGGAAAATGAATGCTTTGGTTTAGTTAGCGCGTAAATCAGTGTGCTGCAGAAAGAAAAGTCCTATTTTCCTTTTCCATCAGGAATAAAATGTTATAAAGTATGGAGACGCAGCCAATCCTATTTGTGTGGAACTGTGTAACAAATGAGCAACCTTATATGCGGCTGATGAAATGTAGTCTAAAATAAATAAATAAATAAAAAATAGGAAGATAATTGCGTTTTTTTCTGGATATCTCATCAGCAGTGAGGAAGAAATTGCATTTGGAAGTCTTTCAAGTGCTTATGAGTGCAGTGCATTCTGGGACTTTTATTTATATGTTACTTCAACATATACCGCATAGCCAAAGCAGTCTCATACAGCCGAAAAATTATCTTTATACAATCCCCATGGCAACATTTGGCACGACGCACTACATATAGTGAACTCCATGAAACCCGAACATAATACGAAAGTACGTTTACAAAAATAAAAATAAAAAGTTTTTTTTTTTTAACTAAAATTTTAATCAGGAGAATAAATGTTTTGCATATGTATCCTGAATTAAAAAGCCACTTTTCAGCTTTCATTTTTCTGAGAGTATGACAGCAAAAAAAAAAATAAATAAAAAAGTCAAAATCCTCCTACAATGAAATAGGGAAATGTTAACAGCACAAAATTACACCTCTAAATGGTGTTTCAGGCATGAGCCTAAGCCTGGCATCCACTTGCCATAATCGAGGCCATATGTGCGCTGGTTTGGACTGGGAGCGATGGAGAGAACGAGAGACAGAATAAATAAACGTCTGACTGCCTCACTTCCTGCGTTTCATGGATATTTAAAATACAAGCCAAGAGATCTCAATGGAATTATTGAATGTTTCGACAAGCCCTTTACTACTGACATAAATGTGCTGAACCGAGCATAGATTTCTGCAAAAAAAAATATATAATAATAAAACATTAAATAAGTAAAATTTAGAACTATGGCAAGGATTATTGAACATACTGAGCAGGTCAATGCACAGTTCAAATTTAATCTTCTGGGAATGCTTTTAAAAAATAAATTTGTTTGGTCTAAAGACATGACCGCCAGCCCTTAGCGATTCAGACCAGTCATAGCCATGCTAATCTGGGTAGCACAGCCAGGCTGCTTCCATAGACTTGGGCACCAGACAGGGAAGTGAAATACTGCACAAATCCAGCCCATTTTTATATATATAGCAAAGACGTGAGTTATGACAGCAATTACCGGCCATTTTGCACCCAAATGGATTACAGTTATTACCTCACCAGCAGTTCTAAGGTATTGTTATAAGAGACATGGGGGTAGAGTCAATAAGGTCAAATTTTAAGGTAGTTATGGTACCTCAGAAAAATTTGGGGGGGGGTTAGTGGAGTGGTGCCCTGTGCCAAGGCATTTATGTAAGCTATTTGTAAATATCTCACAGTGAATATAGGAATGATGGCAGGAATAGGAGAAACGTGCCACAATGCTGGTTAATTTTCACATTTGTATCCACAGTAACTTCCACATAGAAGGAGGGAAATTGTTTTTTGGTTGCAGAAATCTGGGAGAAAACCTTTGGGACTTTGAATTGCATATGTCTTTAACCTGGCAAAGTGCATTTGATTGGATTTTAGGGATGATATGGTTGGACATGTCAAGCATTTATAAATAAGCCTTTGTAAGTTTTATGCACTGGTTTATATTTGGCCTGCAGGTCCAACTTAGCCTTCTCAGCTTTCAGGTCACGGGTGAATTCTATGAAATTTTAAATCCAAACAAGACATGACTTTAATGATATAACTTTTCAAGCTCTTCTCAGATATTTATTTTGTTTGATAAGAAATGTGTTAGCACAAGGTGCATTCCTCGGTACTCTCAACTGATATTAGCAAGCCATTTCTCAGAATGAGTCAGTGATGTTTCTTTAATGGATTTCTCTCTCTCTCTCTCTCTCTCTCGCTGACGTATGTAGCCGCCATTTCAACACGTTCCCCAGCGAGGAGACCGCTCGGTTCATGGCGAACGGCTGCATTAGCGGCCGTCCGAAGAGCAGGGGTTCGGCCTGCGGTGCGGCGCAGGGTCGCCGGCGTGCGTGTGCGGCGCGGGTCACGCCGGCTGCTCTCAGCGAAGTGAGGATCCCTGAGAGGGCGACAGGTTGGTGCTCTTGTCTAAAGCGCTGGAGAGCTGGCCGGCGGCGCTGGCGGCGCTGGCTCTGAAAGCGATAAAGAGCAGCTGATTAAGAGGTAGAAACGTAATTACAGCCCAGCGATCGACAGCCCAAAAGCTACACCCCCCCCCCCCGTGCAACTTAGAACCTTCCCTGGAGACAAACGCACTCCAGGGGGGGGGGGGGGGGGGAGGCTTAATCTTGGGACCACCCAGGACACAGCCTCCAGAGTTTAATGGCTTTTAAAAATGTTCTACATGCCACCTCTGCAGAACAAAATAAAAATAAATTAAAGCCGCAAGCGGCGTTGGGAGGGGTCCAAGCATTGGCACCATCACGCCCCCTATAGAGCGATTTTAAAATGGCTTCGTCCTCATGATCATATGCCTTCACCCAAAATCTAAATCATGATGATCGTATGAAATGTTGATGACTTATGGCAATTTTTGTGCTAAGAGACGCTGTCGGATGACTTTGTTACGTCGCCGTGGATATGTCCTGGCCGCTTCCCATCAAGGCCTTTACTTTGTCGTAACACTTAGATGGCATGTCGTAGCACTTAGATGGTCCGGCGTGTATGCACAGCTGCAGTGTTTTCTGCGCTGCAACTAAAAAAAAAGGCGTCACACTAGTGTTGTCACGATACCAAAATTTGGACTTTGATACCGATACCAGGTTTAGTATTACGATACTCAATACTGAAATGATACTTGAAACTGAAACGATGCTAATTCGATACTCGGTACCAAACGATACTGAAATTACCTTAATAGATGAGAAACGTAATGTCCACATGGGTTGACCTCATTTTCAAATTCATGGTTTATTAACAACCTGGTACATTAACAACCTTTAAGTTGAAGCCTCTTTAACATATTAATATGCATAGGCCTATAGTGTTACAACACTGAACAATAGAAAAATCTGTTAAATATATTTCAAAAATTAAACAGTTATAAAGTAAATAATCTTTAAAACAGGTCTTTCACCTTTAAATAAATTTAAAAACTGCATATTTTAATAACAATACAGCATCTATCTATAATAAAATTTTTCCAAATTGGAACACCTATTGCTACTGAAGTGAACTGAGTCAAAGCTTGCGCTGTATCAAGGAGCTGAGTGCACAAGCGCAAGTCACCTCACTTGGCAACCTTAGTTGCTACTGCCTTCTAGCGAAGATTCCTACAAATTACACTTTTCATCCTCTCAATCAGTAATGCGGGAGACAATTTTCCCTGGCTTTTACATTTGACTCAAAACTACCGAACCTCGGAATATTCTAATACCGAACCGTTTCTTTTCTTTTTTTTTTTTAAGTACCGAGAAAGTGCTGAAGTTTTGGTATACCGTGCAACACTACGTCAGACACATATTCCAATCCATTGCTCAGCTTAGCAGAGAATGCACATTTCAGAGCGCCACAGAGACAGATAGAATAATAACACATGAATGCACATTTCAAATAATAAATACGACATTGAGAAAAAACGGGAAAAAAAGACGTTATATCAACTCGCGATTTGCGTGCTGCGCACAAAGTAGCCTACCGTTTTATTTATTTAGACATTGGTAGATAAGAAAAATTTTGGTTACGCTGACCTATAAAACGCTATTCCAAAAGCAAAATCAGACATGTTATACATCGTTAGAAAGCTTATACTCTCACCTACTGAATAAATGAGTTGTCAATCAAGCCAAATTGCACTAAAAAGGGCGACAACGCCGTAAGCAACAAGTGTGGTATTACACACAGCTATTTATGAAGATAGCCGACCCAGGCGTCACAGATGCGCGTATTTTTCACAAACGGATTGTCCAAGACAATATATGACCACTCATGCGCAAAAGGGACATCTACGCGTAAAACCAATGGTGAAATTGTATATTTATTCATGTTTAGTCCCAGATATTGACTGTAGAATGACATGGTATAATTTTTAAAAAATTGTCACGTTTATTTCGTTATTCAATGAGCAGCGTTTTCACTGCTGTATTGGCATATTTTAGGGCTATTGTCGGGTTTATCTTGTTGGTACGGAATTTCACATTACATTACAGGCATTTGGCAGACGCTCTTATCCAGAGCGACGTACAACAAAGTGTATAACCATAACCAGGAACAAGCGTGTCGAAAACCCTAGAGAGAAGTACTGTTCCAAGTGCAGGGAACAACCGCATAGTTCAACTTGGACCCTGTAGGTTAAACTGATTAACACTAACACAAACAAGAACAGCAACAACGCAGTCCATGCAAAAATACAAGCAATAGTTAAGACGAGTGCATTAAGTAAGTCACCTACGAAACAGCTAACTAGTTACAACCCTAATCTTAGTCAATTTAGAGATTAAATTGAGAATACGATTTCTCTCAGCATAATGACGGATTTAAAGACTAAACGAACTCACCCGATATTGTCTTCAAATGGATCCATGCCAAAGAAAAGTAATGATTCATCCTCTCAAATAGCTTTTCTCAAATAGCATCGATGCTACCTACGCGCAGAGTACCGTGTTATTTATTCAGACACTGGCAACTACAGCATAAATTGCGTCTTTTGTTTATATTCAATATTAGTAATTGCAGCGAGAAACAGCAGCTGTAGACACAAGATAGTTTATATTATGGTAGCAACGGAACGAAGCGGACTACATATGTATTACCGTCATTGATTAATTATACCAGCGTGTTTTCGCGCGTTTACACAAAACTCAAATACTATCAATAAAATGGTTTAGCTATTTCTCAGCATAATGACAGATTCAAAGACTAAACGAACTCACCAGATATTGTCTTCAAATGGATGCATGCTCAACAAAAGTAATTATTCATCCTCTGAAAAAGCTTTAACTAACAAAAACTTTTGGTACCTCTTCCAGTGCTTCCCCGACGTTCAGACCCTACCCTCACTGATAAAAACTAGACCCTACGGTGTCGGATTACTTGCGTCGCCATGGATGTCGCTTGCCGTAAAGAAGTTTACTCGATGTCGTAACACTTAGAATTTGGAGGTACAGCGCTACCGCACCCCACCTAATAAAAAAGTCCAAATGGCGGGCAAACCATATGGCGGACATAGGTGGTCCCAAAAGCAAAGTTGTAGAGCACATTCAGATGCATCGGTCGATGAAGTTTTGTGTTGATCTGACTTACGGTGTGGGAGTTATGACCTTTTAAAGTATGACCCTTGTTATTAAAAATATTCTGGTCCCCTGGCTGAAGAAGGGAAGCCGGGGATGGAGCACAGCGTCTGCTCTTAAATTAATATATTTTTCTTTTGAGGGGAAAAGCAGGAACTGATTTTGGACCAAATTTAGAGTATACTCTTCTAAATTCATAGATTCTGAACTGGCATGTCCTCATTAACCGGCTTGTCCTCATTACCCTGTATATGTATATACACACACACACACACACACTGCCCTGTGGTGAGGAACGTAGTGCATCGGTTTTTTATGCTTATACATGAGACCGTCACAAACTGCTGCATTGCACTCCAAGCTGTAGTTGTGGTTTTATTTCAGCTGGTTTAGAGAGCATATTTTCCCCTTTCAGACCTGGACCATAAATAACATTGAACTACGATTTACTCGTTCCTAATTAGTACTAATGTGATTACATGAAATTGTTTTTTTTCCCCCCCTCATCTTACATTACAAAATGCATTATTTTGACACCTTGGATTGACTCTCCATTCTAGCCATTTTTTTTCTGCGTGCTGAGCTTGCAGTAGTGACTCAATGGGTCAGGATATAAAGGTCCTTGCGATGTTTAACAATGACAGATTCCACTAATCAAGTTCTTGGCAAAGAGTGATGGAGTACGACCGTGTAAGATAAACATTTTTGCTGCACGGGGGACTTCGGAACTGTCAGTGTTGAAGGATGACCCAATAATGCTGTGCACCCCCCTGTCATTCTTTGTAGGCCCCTATTCTTAAAATAAATAAATAAACAAATAAAATAAAAAACTAGTGCACTGTACAAGCATCCAACTTTATTAGATTTTGTACAATACATTTTTTTCTTCATGGGGCATCCATCATATTTGATTCCACTCAGCCATATTTCCCTATAAGGACAAACCCCCTTCCAGTTTGTAACGATGTCCCGTGGGATGTGGAGAAGGGGAGGAGGGATGTCCAGAAATGCACTTTTATAGAATGATCATTTGCACAGGAGATGACAGGAGGGACCGTCGATGAACTTACAAACTTTTCATCTGGGCAGAAACTGGTGGCGTTACGCCTGCGTCGCTGTCAGGCTGGAAGCTGGACTGTGGCTGAAAGAAGGAAAGCTTTCTTAATCTGCTCCGAAGAGCTGGGAATCTCTCTCCTTCTCCTCCCTTTCCACTGAATGTTCCGCCTCTGAACCTCCTCTACTTTCTGTGAAGTGAGTCAACAGTCCACCAATGACAGAAGTAGCACAGAATAGATGGGTACGCACCGGGAGATTTAACAATCTGCTTTTTTTTTTTTTTTTTGTGTGCAAAAACTTCAAGCTCTCGCAGTCAGTTGAAAAGTAAAATAACGAGGCGGCCATTTTATTTTGCCGCTGCTCGCGTTAGCTTCTCAGGGCTAATATTTCACGCAAGTGAGTAAATTATTTGGTGTTTTCTCATTGACATTTCTGTAGTTTTGTTGGTTCTCTCAGACGTACAATAATGAGAAATGCTAAGAAAAATAGAAAGGGTCTTTAATTAATACTACAAAAATAGCAGTGATTAAATCAAGGCTATTATAAACATAAATATTCTGCAGTGAATATGCACAGACCCTTCCTGCTTCTTTCCCAGATCCAATGGCTTTCTTGACCAGCAACGGAACAGTAGTGAAGCTTCCTGCACACTTACTGTGATGTCAAACATCTGGCTTCTTTCTCATTGGCTACCAAGTGAAGATGAAAAAAAAATAGAAACAGGAAGTCAACCCTGCAGTAAATTTAGAAACATGCTTGGGCATGGGAGAAAAAAAAAGCTGAAGGTCATGGGATTTTTTTTAGGATGAAGCCACTGCGTGTACTGTTCTCGCTATAAGCTGAAACCAGTTAAAATAAACAAAAGCATTTTTGTCACAGGACACGATGAGCCTGCCCTAAATTTAGAAACCGATACTCTCACTGGGCAAGAGAAAAGAGGGAAAACTGTACCAGAAGACCACCCGCTGCCACATCTGCGGTTCTGTGGCCCAAAAGAAATTATTTCTGGGAAAGCGTTTGAAATGCAATTCCCCGTTTTGGGTTGGATTGAGATGTGTTTTTTTCTATCAGTTTCAGGGAAAAAACAACAAAAAAAAAACAACTTCAGTAGTGCTTCAACACTCACATCTATCAGATGTATATTAATAATATATGAGCCTATAATGGTATAATGGACATTGTATTGTCTGCTATGCAGTGTTGTATAAATTGTGAAGTCAGGGCAACCTCGGCATTGCTACCAATGCTGCTGACATTTAGATGGTGTCTATAGTACATTACATGCTTAATTAAGCAGGTAAATACATACATTTACTCAGCAGGGGCAGGAAAGCTGACCCAGGGACAACCTGATTGGCTGGTCTGCTCACACTTATAGCACTGATGGTCCAGATGAAATCTGGTGTTGAATGAGCTTTTTTTCAGAGGATGCAGAAGGTACAGTTTGTGTCTCTGAATCAGCAGAGGACAATGCAGCAATGAGACGAGCCAAGAATTCCATCTGAGCTCTCCAAATCTGGGAGAAAATTGGAGGAAAAAAAAAAAAAACTGACACAATGATTACAGAAAACGCACTGCAGTTGCTTAGAATGCATTGCCATCACATTGTCACGTGTGAATTTCAGAATTTATCCGATGCCAATATCCATGGCAACTTACCCGGCTTCCATTTATATGGCTGATATTCACTGATGCGTTCTGCCGAAGTTTACAATGGCAGTGCCCCGCCTGTGAATCAAACCTGCAACCTCTTATTAGCAGGCCCAGCTCCCTAAGCATTATGGGCCCTGGCAATGCCTTATTCAGACACACACCTGGTGGACATCCACAGTGTCCACAGCATGCATCCCAGGGCAATGAGCTGCAGCATCGCATTACTCTCTCCACCAGGCATCGTTATGAAAGCTGAAATATGTCCGGAGGAGAGAGAGCCTGAGTCATCCTTGGCCGCAATTATGTTGGAAGAGAAAGAGCAAGAGAGAATGAGCAAGAGAAAGAGAGAGAGAGAATTGTGCACTCTGCCACAACCCCTACTGTATTCAGAAAGATCAGATGTCAGGATGACTTAGTTATTTTTAACAAAAGTGATTAATTTAATTTCGTTTTATTAGTCCTCTTTGCACTTCTGTTTTGTTTTTTTAATTACGCATATAATATAATTTGTCATTTTAGAGTCTCATCATAATATATCAGATTATGTGCCGTTCACTTTTCAACAATTGATTACCAACATCAGTCAAATGTGCTGTTGTGTGCATAAGCTATTCAGCTCCAAGCAAGGGCAGCCTTTTTCACTTAATTTTATGGAGCAGATTAGAGGTTGTGGGCTTGCAATAAAGAAAAAAAAACACAAATTACTGCACATCTTGCGAAAATCTGCGCACACTTTTGTTCTTTGGTTAGCTGGCTAATTACTGAAAGTAATTATCTAAACGAAGACAGCCACAAACAGTCGCTTTAAATATAACAGCATGTAGCTGCTATTAGCAGTCAGTTATGTGGTGGGGCTGAGGGTACCGAACAGATATTATAATCTGGGGTTGGCGCTGTCCCTGAAATTAACAGCCTATGCTAACAGCTGCTGAAAGTGGAGGCTGTCCACAAGCCTAAAAGCCAGATGCACAAATGTGTGATTATTTCTACTGCTCAAGGTTTTTCCATTCAGGTATTTAGTCATTATTCATCCCATCTCTCCTCTTTGCAGATGAACTGCTGTTGCTCGTGATTGAACATTTGCATAGCGAACGCGGAAATATCCCACCACAATCTTGCAGCTGCACACTCATAAGCCTGAATTCAATGAGTGTTCACTTTTAACCCTTTGAAGATCTAAGTCAACGTTCTAGAACTCCACTGCTTTCAGTCACCAGCATTGATTGTGACATCAGCATTAGAATGTTCAGTTAAGAACATTATAATCACATATTGTGACCTCACACTCCTTAAAGGCTTAGCCTTGATCTTGTTCTCCTCGCTGCAGACATGGGTTGGTGATTTTATTTTGATGATCAAGAGATTTGCCAAACTGCATGTGAATTAAAAAAAAAAAAATTAAAAAAAAACATTTCATTGCAAGTCAAAAGTAAGGACTAATGTGATCTGAATCCAGGGCACAGTGTGTGAATAAGCTTTTCATTCCATACACACATGTTCCAACGATTGGGGCAGCAGGGTGAAATCAATCGCTAGGAGCATACTTCACTGACCAGCACTGATGAAAAAATCTTTGATTTATCATTAATTTTATTCTTTTCAGGAGCTGGGGAAGAAAGGCTGATTGAATTTATTATGCCCCTGTACTGTTCTTCAGGTACCTGTCAGCTCTGTACACAAAGAAGGAAAATCAAGCCAATGCAAAACATTTCAATAAAGCAGGGAGACATTCCATACACTTATTACATTGTCATTGTAGTATGAACAGAACGTCCCTGAAACAACCTTAGAACATTCATTTTTCCAAACAAGTTCCATCAAATTCACAGAAAAATCGAACATACTGGCGTGTGTGTGTCTGTGTTTGTGAATGCATGTATGTGAGTGTGCACACGTGTGAGTGAGAGCGCACGTGCATTTCTGTGTGTGGTAAATATTCTCACATGTTACAAAGTGCTGTGTTATGGTTTTGTCTGATGTGTGCTGGGAACCTGACTACCCCCCCCCCCCCCCCCCCCCCCCCCCCCCCCCCCAAACTCCCTGAGCCCCTCTCCTGTGTACAATGGAAACTGGCCTCTCTGTCTGCCAGGAGATTTCATTACTGAAGCGGGAGCAAAATAAGCCCCAGTCAGGAAAAAAAGCCGTTATTCCACATGCGGCTGGAGCTCAGATCACTCAGACATCCGCCGCTCACGCTGGAAACAGAGCCGGGTTTTACTGGCGCTCTGGATTCGCACAGCGCTGGAAGTGACACCACAAAAGGCAGAATGTGTGATGCTGGAGCGTCCGTCTGGCGAGGCGAGGACAGACGGCGGGCCGAAGAGAGAGCCGCTCGTCTCTCAGCGTCGGGGACGAAGGAACCGCACGCTGCCGCACACTGCTGCACACTGAAGGAACCGCACGCTGCCGCACACTGCCACACACTGCTGCACACTGAAGGAACCGTACGCTGCCGCACACTGCTGCACACTGAAGGAACCGCACGCTGCCGCACACTGCCACACACTGCTGCACACTGAAGGAACCGCACGCTGCCGCACACTGCCACACACTGCTGCACACTGAAGGAACCGCACGCTGCCGCACACTGCCACACACTGCTGCACACTGAAGGAACCGCACGCTGCTGCACACTGCCACACACTGCTGCACACTGAAGGAACCGCACGCTGCTGCACGCTGCTGCACACCGCTGCGCTCGCCAGGCCTTTCCCCACCTGATTACAGGTGTCCCAGGTCCTCAGGAGGCTATCAGCAGAGTCTGATTAAACTCCACGGGGTGCGTGAACTCGTGCCGCTCGCCCCCGGTCTCCTCCCGCGAACTCCGCAGCCTCCCCCCCCCCCCTCCAGTCTCCTCCCGCGAACTCCACGCCCCCCCCCCACCACCTCCCCCCTTCAACCATTCCTGCCGCCCAGCCCCCTGGGGGAGCGATGAACTCCATACGCCTCCACGGCGCTACGTGCAGAATACCCATAATCCTCAGCCGCCGCCGCCGCGCTTGGCTCTGGGTCGTCCGGAGGAAACGCTGGGGAACGGGGTCAACCGTGTTCGTGGCGAGGAACGGGCCGGAAGGGGACCAGCGCGTGCTCCGAATTCTACGATAGCGGCCCAAGCCCTTAGCGGAGCCGAGCTGGGCGGAAGGGCGCTGGCTCCGTTCCTACGCCTCCCAGCTTTGTGCTGTTTCATTTGTTATAGGAGAGAGAGAGAGAGAGAGAGAGAGAGAGAGAGAGAGAGAGAGAGAGAGAGAGAGAGAGAGAGAGAGAGAGAGAGAGAGAGAGAGAGAGAGAGAGAGAGAGAGAGAGAGAGAGAGAGAGAGAGAGAGAGAGAGAGGAGAGAGAGAGAGAGAGAGAGAGAGAGAGAGAGAGAGAGAGAGAGAGAGAGAGAGAGAGAGAGAGAGAGAGAGAGGGAGAGAGAGAGAGAGAGAGAGAGAGAGGGAGAGAGAGAGAGAGAGAGGCGCAAGCTGACCTGGATTCACTCCCCGTTTTGTCCCGTAACTTCACAAAACGCAGTTCGGCGAGTTACTTTCCATTATTGCTGAACTCGCCAAACTGCCGTTGTGAAGAAAGGAAAATAACTTTTCTAACAACTTCCATTTATTCTGGAAGTTAAGAGCAAATATTGATTGAATCCAGGCCAGGTCTTTTTTCCTTTTTTCCAGGCCCCATTTGGACTCCATCATGAAAGGCCCCTCTAACCATTCTCCCTCTCTAAAGCCACGGTTTTAATAAAAGTGCAGAGAAGACAAAAAAGCAGCACAGACAGACGGTGGAAAGGCCTGTGCTTTGCTCTGAATGTGCTTGCCTGTGTTTTTATCTGATAGTAAATATACTCCCATGAAAGAGAACCGGTCCATTATTTATTTTTCTTTAATTTATTTTTTTTTGCTCACGGGTTAAAAATAGGCTGTGGGTCGGTGGTTATTTATGCCAGGAGAAACGAGCTGAGGAAATGCATGTGAAAGGTCCGCGGCTTCGGAAAACGAGCTGGATCACCGCCAGCGCGTGCCAAATAACGGAATTAACGAGGAGCCGCTGGCTTTGGTCGTCACCGGAGCCAGACGCAGCGTCCCGATCGCGTTTCGGGCAGCTCACGCGGAGCTCTAACGAGGAGCAGACCCGAACCCCGCCGTGAGCCCGCCGATCGGTTGGCGCTGGGGGCCCCCGGCCCGGCACAGGGCCCCCGCAGCAGCTGGCTCAGCCAAACAAAGAGAGAGAGAGAGAGAGGAAGTCAGACGCCGCGCGCTCCTTTTCTGCCGCGCTCAGCAGAAAAACGATCCAACCTTCGGAGACCGAGCCACAGGCGAGAAACGTCAGAACAAATTAAGTTTGGGGCGAAGGGGATTGTGGTGGAGGTGTGGGGGGGGGGGGGGGGGGAAGGGGGGGGGGCGGCTATTCAACATGGATGAGACAACATTTAGCTCCCTTTCGCTCTCTATCTTAATTGCTCTCTTTTTTAATTGAGTCAGTTACCAGCGAAATAGAGAAAGTGTCCTTTCCTTATCTTTCCGAGACACTATAGTTTTAGAAAATTGCCTGATGTTTTGATTGGCTGGAATTACAAATGTTGTTTTAGCTGCAAGCCTTTAAAGAACAGAAGAACAAGGGGAAAAAAGGGTAGCTGTTCAGAGACGGGGTTATTAGGGAATATTGTATTTCACCTTTTACAGTGACTAAGCTGGCTGTGGGCTGCCTTTCATCTCGCTGAAATGAATGGCCCTCTGATTCGGGTCGGCTCGGTTTAAATCACGTGCGCTCACGTTAATTCTTCACTTCTTTGTCAGGCGGTACATGCCGAGCTCAGTAAACAGTTACCTGCTGATCAGAGACGTGTCAGATTGTCACAACCGCAGATGACGAGATACACGAATGCTTCAGTGCAGACTTCAGAAGCTGTGACAGACGGGCTGTCGCGTGTCTGCAGCCGAACATGCGGCGTGTGACAGAAACATGTGCGCTGTAATTCTCACGGAAAAAAACATGAATTCTCTCTCAGTTTTTGACACTTCTGCTTGAGTGAATAAATCACTACAAAAGGCACCGAGGGGTGAATGCCACCAGTGAAAGTATTAATCATTTTTGTCGCAAAGGGGTTGAAGACTGAAAAAAAAGAAAAACAAACAACAAAAAAAACTGCCCCCAGTTCTTCATTGCTGTTAAAGAGGTTGTACAGGACCTGAAGCACGTGTGGACTAATTCATGTCTGCACACGATACAAAAAGACCAACTGTTGGTTTTATATTGTCCCCGTTTGACGTCCCTCCCCTCCTCCCCCCCCCCCCCCGAACAAAATAGACGATAATTTAAGATCTGCTTGGTGACAAAGACCTCAAAGTCTGAGAGCCACCAGTGTCGTCTAGCGCAGATAAAAGGAGGGAGGGTGCTGGCGTTCGCCGATGGACAGAGGCCATGTAAACAGATGTGGCTTCGGAGAGCAGGAGGGACTGAATGGCTCTATTGTTCAGCCTGGTCGCCCCCCCCCCCCCAACACCCCCCCCCCCCCCCTCCCCGAGAGCTCTGTTTCGAGTAACAAGGCGACAGCCCACACTGGAGGAGAGCAGCAGTTAGCGCGGGCTCACAGAGCCAGGCAGTGTTTGGACTCGTAACGTTTTCCAGCACAAGTGTCGGAGCGTACGCGTGCGTCTCCCAGAGAGGGCCGGTCTCCCCGCTAGGCTCGGCGGCTGGTACGACAGAATTCCAGAACTGCGCTACCCGCTGGCCTCGGGCGCAGATGTTGGCGTATGTCAACAGAAACAAAGACAGCGCCAAGCGAGAAGCCCGAACGGCGCAGAAAAAGCCAAGCTAAGATTAGAACCTAGCATTACGCTCCACTTAGCCACACTTTTGCTTGGCTTTCTACACTCAACAGAGATGCTCATTTGAGCTATGTGGGCTGCAAAAACATTTGCCAGAAAATATAGTTCTAACTTGGCAGTGCAGCTGGCTTATGTGTTTGTCATAAGTGAGTTCCAAAACTAAAACACTGAATTTTGCCATTTCACAAAACATTCGGCATTTATGTAAAAAAGATTTTGGCACTAGGCTCCAATATTACAGATAGTATCACTGTTGAATGTGCATCAAGGCTTATAAATTATCCTGACTAAAAAAAAAAAACTTTCTTGGTGTTCTTCTTAGAGTGGCAAGCCTCTCATTCATTCAATGGATGAGATGTGATGGTGAATCAGTTGTCATAACTCGCACAAATCATTCACACATTTACTTGCATGCAAATCCAGGGTTTTTTTCTTTCTAAATGAGTTACATTGTGGCTACTTGGAGCATTCTGTCTGCAGCATATTCTGAGAGAGCTACCAGATGTAGTTGGTGTTTGAGTCCACCATCACGTTGCCAGAGTGGTCGCAATCTGCTCTGAATTATTTTACCAGCTGGTGGACCCCGGTCCAGACCTCATTGTGTGTGTGTGTGTGTGTGCGTGTGCGTGTGTGTGTGTGTGTGTGTGTGTATCCATGGTGGAGCCGAATATCGCCGCAGCTCACAAGCTGTCGAGGCCTGCATAATGTAAGCCTTCATTTCTCACACCCTGTAAATCACTGCGCGGCTTCCTCTGGGAACAACGCGCCAGAACCTCAGCGCACTGAATCACGCGTGCGCCTAAATTCGGCATGACGGAGACGCACGGCGTGCAGCCCCTCTGTGTGCCGATCGGTCGTCCGTCCCTCGGTTTGATTCATCTAGCGTTTGAAAATCAAGCGAGAAACTCACAAGATGTGGAACCGTCGATACTTAATACGGTCACCGTAATACGGTGACAAACTGAAAGATTCCCGACTTCAGTTTCATTTAATTTAAAAACAATGCATGCTGGTTTAATTAAATAAAGCCCAATTACATCTATAAATTCACCCTGTAAAAATCTAGCTTGAATAGATTTTTTACCAAATAGTTATTTACATAATAGGATGATGTCACGTTGTACTCCATCTCACTACAAATGAATGAACAGCTTCTGTGTGCGTGTGAATCTGTGTGTGTGTGTGTGTGTGTGTGTGTGCATGTGTGCATGTGGGTGTGGGGGGGGGGGAGCGGGGTCAAGGTCAGTTGGGGGTGAATCCACAAAGAGGGAGTCTGCTGCAGCCCCTCCACTGTTCAGATGTGCAGTGGATTGCCCCCCCCCCCCCCCCCAGAGTAAACTCTGACAGGGCGGCAGGTCTCCGGGTCCTCCCGTTTCTCCTTACACATTCATGGGCCTCAGCGCTGGCGCGGGCTCCTTTGTTAGACCTGAAACCACATATCACACCCTCCCCTCTCAACTGACATATGGCTGGCCTGCGCACACAGACCACAATGCAACAAAGGAGAGCGGGAGAGGGAGGAGAGAGAGGAGAGGTGGGATAGAGGAGAGAGAGAGAGAGAGTGAGGAGAGGGAGAGAGAGAGAGAAGGGAAAGAGAGAGGGAGAGAATGAGAGAGGGAGAAAGAGAGAAACAAAGAGAATTGGAGACAGAAGGAAAAAGTAGTGTGTGTGTGTACGTGAGAGAGAGAGAGAGTGAGAAAGTGAGAGACAGAGGAGAGGAAAGGAGAAAGAGATGTGGAGGCAGAAGGAAACAGTAAGTGTGTGTGTGAGAATGAAAAAGACAGAGGAGAGAGAGGGCAGAGGAAATTGATTTATTTTTTCCAGAGAGGGGGGTAGTCTGAAACACAAAACCCCCTCCGAGCCAGGCTGACGGCCTGTTCATCGGACATCCTCTTTCAAAAAAAGGATGAAAAGATGGTTTTCCACAGAGGGCACGTGTAGTTGGGAGTAATTTTAATGGGCAGCGCACACACAGCTTTGATGGCTGGGCGCACCAGCAGAATCCCGGCGCTTTTAAACGAAGTTAAAGTCTGCTAAACGCAACCAGGGATCCAGAAATGCAATTATTAGGGAGGGTTTGGAGCAGTGGAGACCTTTTGTTCATTAAAAGCAACAACAAAGTCCAACAAAAGCCTTCAATTCGGTCCTCGGGGAAAAGAAAACTTCAATTTAGTCTGTTGAAAGAAAATAAAATGCAATACTAATACTGCAGAAACTACTGTTCCTACCGCTGCTAGCACCTCTGTTCTGTATGCCTGTGTAGCCTGTACTTATGCTAGTTTGCTCTATAAGCACTACTGCATCCACACCTTACTGCTACTGCCGCTAATACTAGCTATGCAAACACTGCTCTGCTACTACTACTGCAGCTACTAGCACTGCTGCTAATACTAGCTATGCAAACACTACTGTATTACTGCTGCTATACTACTACTACTACTGCTACTACCACCACTACTCCTGAAAATGTTAATAACAACAAAAGTAACAGCAACTGAACAGCATCAGATGTGTTATACTGGTGGGGTGAAAAAACCTGGGCTTACATGTATGATGACATAATAGAAGCATGTGTGATTGAAATGGTGGGAAAGAGCTGGTGCAGCGACTCTGCAGCAGCTGTGGGAGGCAGCTTGCTGGCCCTGCAGGCCTGGTCCCCCCCCCCCCCCCCCCTCAATGGAGCGAGTCGGGACAATGGGGAGGGCGCTATATCACGCACACGCGCTGGCTGCCAGGGGAAGGTCACCACACAGCCCATCCATTTTCTTTAGGGCCTGTGAGGGGGGCGGTGGATACCAGGACAGCACGTGTGTGGAAGAGCACATAAAATAAGACCCCAGTTACAATCGGCCATTTTAATGCCGTTGCTCTGAAAGCTCAGTTATAGCAGATCTTCAAACCGTAGGGGCAGAGTCACAGAGCCACAGAGTCACAGAGTCCTTTCGCTGGAAAGATTGTAATAAATGAACAGGACTTTCCTAAAGTGTGTAATATTTCAGTTCCCCTGGTCTTTTAGTTATGAGAAGAGGAGCCGGTGTTAAAAGGCTGGCAGCCCTGCTTTGCTAATGAAATGGGCCGATCTGGCCTCCCCCACAAAGGGGGGAGGGGGGGGAGGGGGGGGGCGCCCCATTGGGCTGAGGCTCGCGCCTCCTCATTCTTCCCCACAGCCGAGCACCGCGCCCCGCCATTATCTGAGTGGCGGAAGGGTCAGGAGGTCGCGCGGGGTCTGACAAAGGCCCCCGCCGCCCCCCCCCCCCCCCACCCCCCCGCCGCCATCGCCGCACAAGTCAGCGAAAGTGTGTCCCCCCCCCCCCCCCCAGCTCCCTCATTAGCATACCCGCCAGCCGCGGCCGAGCAGCGATGATGACATGCCTGCAGCCGACGGCATCTGCAAGTATGAAGTGTCATTCACTTATCCCCCCGGGGAACGGGGGGGGGGGGGGACTGGGGGGGGGGATGGGTGCATTGCTAATAAAGAGAGCAACAGCCGTGTATCTATTTTTTGGGGGGGGAGGGAGGAAGGGGAGTTTGTTTTTAGCTGGGAATGGTAAGCACAGAGCACAGGGATTGGTAAACCGATGCGCTCATTCTTGGTGGAAATTAAGAATCATTCAGTGGAGAGAATAGATGGTGGTGCTCTGCACTGCTCTGATTACAAAGCTAGCATTAGCGCTGCTTGCCGTGTTAGAATCGCCCTGTTTAGTCTGCGTATCGCCGTGCGTCGTATTCACATACAATCACCAGGGCTCTCCTGCAGGCCAGATGCAAGCTCCTCCTCATACAAGCGTCTCTCAGAACGAGCCTGTCCCCGCCTCACCCCTCCTTCCTCGCGTCTCTGACGAACGCGATTTAAACGCACAGAAATATGTGCGGCATATTAGTGTGAATTAGATGGATGGGGGCGGTTATGCATTTTTCCTGAGAGAGAGAGAGCAGCGTTTCTGGGAAAGGCCAGGGTTCGTACTCCAGAGGGATGAAATTGTTTCACAGACTTTGGACTGTATTCACAAGAATCATCCGTTCCAACAACACCCCAGTGTCCTCTAAAACCGTCTGCACCGGGGAGAGGGGGAAAGCCCAATAGAGGAGAGCCATAGCTGGGATTCTGCTCTTAATTATTCCATTCCAATCATTTCCTTTTTGTAATAAGCTCTGGAATGGCAGCTCAAGACTGCTCCTGTGTCCCCATATGAAGCATGTTACTCCAACCTAGGAGTGAACTGGCATTGATGCATGCAGAGTTCTAACTGGCTAGTTGAGCCAGGGCATTTGATTGGAACAAAAGCCTGCACATACACCAGCACTCCAAGAAAAGATCTGTCCAACAATGGTGTAGATGAACACAACAGCCTTTCACAATGCACATATAAAAGTGTTTTTTTCTCCTCTATGGTGTGGTTTTTGGGAAACAAAGTACCAATAAAAACAATTATATACAGTAATTTATTCATAATAAGCTGAAGGAAAACATGTACATTTAATGTATCTAAAGTCATTAAAAACAAAGCAAATTTATCACAAATTTATCTCCCACACAAATTTAAAGTTGGACAAAAAGGCAATGAGAAGACTCCTCATGTGAGAACATTGGTTCTGGGCAAACGCAGATCCATAATGTGCGCTTGTGAAGGTAAAGGGCGGGGTTTAAACCTACGTTTATGCGGATCTCTGCTCGGCTGATTGCCGTCACGCCTGAGGTGCAGAATATGGAGTAAAAGCTTTATGAGCAACGGGCTGGAGGATGGACGTTTCTGCCAGCCATCGAGTTCTCGCCGACGACAACAACCCACGCAGTGTTTCCCAGCATGCCCCAGCAGCTGATGCCAGGGGCCACCCAGCGTTCACAGCGACGCGTCTTCATTGGTTCCAGGTCACATGATCTCGCAGCGACGACAGGAAGGCCAGGAATGAGGTGAGAGTGGATCTGTCAGTGACTCACGCAGCTGAAGTACTCTGCAGAAAGTGCAGAAAGCCTCTTTCTAAACCACGGGCACTCCGGGACTCGAATTAGACCCGGGCTGCTCGTTCACCGGAGCAGAGAGAGGCAAAGAGAGACTTTCAATCGGCCGCACTTATCAAAGACATTCACTTCCTGCGTCGCACGACGGGGACCAGAAAAAAAAGAAAGAGAAAAGCTTCAGCTGAACAACCTAGCAGTCGTTGGGCAGAGAAAGATCTGAAAACTCGGTCAAACGTAAAATTGTGACTGAAAATTACCATGAAAAGCAAATATCGAATATTTATTACAATGCCACAATGCTTCACATGCACACGAATGGCCAAAGGTAAGAATGTACTGAAACGAAAATGGCGAGAAAAACATCTTTAAAAAGTGTCCTGAATGCAGGTCCATCAATACAGAATAATTTTACACTCCCAATTTTAAGATGTATGTTATACATTTACGTTGTGCAGTTTGATAGTATCTATTAATTGGTATTGATTTATTGATTCCCACATTATGTTTAGTGGGCCTGATTGAAATGGGCATAAACATCCTTTAAGTGGGTAATATTTCTCTTTAATCTCATATATGGGTATGTCAAATTAATAAAAGCAGTTCTAATTGCATTTTAATATACGCCTTCTTTATTCTTAATTAAGAAGAGTGCCCTGGTATTTGAGTAAATTGACTGGGTCCCTGCCAATAAGAACCTTCTGGATATTTCACTTCTCGTTGCAAAAATTACATTTTATGCATGAGAGTGAAAGACTGCTTGGTGCTCAATCGAGTTTCCATAGAAACAGCCAAAAGACTGGAAGACGCGTGGCCGCGGAGCGCAGCGCGAGGGCGGCGGACGTCTCTCCGCATCAGCCGTGACCGAGACGCACGGAGACCGACCGGCCGGCGACCGGAACCGCGGCCAAAATGGCCGACCTCCCCGAGCGTCCGGGAGCGCTAGCGTAGCGCGCGGCGCTCTGGCGTATCATACGGGTGAAACGGCAGTTCAAAACCACGTGCCATTATTTATTTATTTATCTTGCTGGCATCAGTCAGTATACAGTATAGAATGTGGCAGGCTATAATGTTAATTTACTGGTAAGTTTACTGGTAGCTGTGGGGAAATGTGTATTTCACTGAGAGGTGAGTGTTTGCAATGGGAAGTGGGTGCTGGGTAAGCACTAAGTGGATTCCCTGTTTGTGTTGAGTTGCGCTGAGTCCATTGTATCTACGCGATCCATTTCTTTACGTATTCGCTGCGGACATGGATTTTTGGCCAGGCACCATGCAACCCTTCGGGTATTTGTGTTTTTATATCTTAAAACTGCTGAGTCTGTTATCAGAACATGTGAAGTAGAAAATTGGAAACTTAAGTTGCAAATCTTGCATTTTGGCAGGATAAGCGGACTAATTATGGCTGTGGCTCTACACCATGGATACCTGCACTTGGAGATGAGTCAGTGATGCACAGACCACATACACATCTAACAGTGTTTAGTTTTTGTTTTGTTTTTTTGGAGGTGGGGGGGGATTACTCTTAAAACAGAAGGAAGTTAGAATTCACAGCTTATTGTTCTCAGTTTGAGCTGTGGGTTTTAAATACACAGACAGCCTACAGTACAGTACATGTTCCACTGAAGGCCGGGTCAGCTGTGATTGGTTCCTTTAATGATGGAAGGCCGGTGTCTGATTGACACCTCTTTGAACCCTTATTAAAAACTGTCCATTTTTAATATACTGTATGCACTTACCAGGAGCTTGAGGAAAATTTTCAGAAAAGGTCAAAACAAAGTTTGAATCTGAAGACCCACTGAATGTTTAATAGCCGTAATGAAGTTGACTCAGATACGGTATGGTCACCAACACACACCCCATTAGTTTCATGCCATGATTTTTATTTTTCATTTTTTTACAGTCAGTATTTTGGAATGTTTTCCTTGAAATGCTTCTCCTGAAGTAACATACTTACATAGTTGTGGAAATGACATCAGTCAGCCATTTACTTCTAGTGAAAACAGCTGTTCATTTTTTTTTTTTTCCCTGACACAAAAAATGCATGAAATCTGAGCAAGACACAGAGACGGCAACAACATGGCCCTGTCTTAGCCTTGCAGCTGCCAGAGTCTTCAGCTCGGGCCCTGGGAGGGGACGAGGACGCCGTCCGTTATTAATATGGAATGCAAGAGCTGACATCCAATAGCCGGCTCTCCAGAAGAGATATGAGGGAGAGAGGTGTTGGGCTTTACAATGGGAGGTTATCGTATGACTGTGAAGCATACGCCAGACGCACAATTACTGGCTTCCGTCCATCTCCGCCCATTTGTTCTACTTTACCCCTGGATGAATTTCCAGAGGCCTTGACGGAACCTCTTTCTCTTTACTTCATATTTAAGGATTTCAAACTCAAGCAAGGTTTTTTTTTTCCTTTTTTCCCCCACTAATGCCCATTATTGTAAATTAGAAAGAAAGGATGTCCTAAGGTATATTCCCTACTATGGTGGACAATTATGAGAGATGAGTGTTAGTTATCTGTGTTTAAATGCTGCTACTGCTATTGTCTTTGCAACTGCGGCTATTAAAAGAATGATTTTTTCATATGCACTTGCACGTAAAAAATAAAAGCAAGAGAAAGTTTTAATAGATTCATATTTTTTGGAGAGAATAAGCCATCTATTTCCCAGTCAGGCTAAACTGCATTAATCTTCTTGAAGCTGAGAACAGTATTGCAACTGAACATTTAATATGTTTTATGAAAGAGTGATACCCTGCAATCTTTCCTTGATAAATAAGGCACCATTCAATGCATGTGGAGGAGATGGGGGAACTAAACAGTATCCTTCACTTGGATGTACCAGACGCTGGTTACCAACAGGTATAGCGATATTGAAAATAAATAAATAAATCTGAATTATGCAGACTGGAAGGAGAGCACTGTGCTGGTGTTTGGAATGCGTGCTCAGGCCATGGAGGCAGCAGCCCGATGGACTCTTCTCTCAGAATGTCTTAGCAAGGTTGCATTAGCATGTCGACAGGATGTCGCAGCAATGCACAGAATGCTGGTCGGGAACATTCTGCTTCTGGTATTCTGGAATCCACTGGTGATCGTTGCCAAAGAGATTCCTGTCTATCTATGGAAGTCACAATATTATGATGTGGTGTGGTGATTACCTTGACATCTGGTGTGTTATGATAATGCACAAACATCCTCTAATTTCATATCACAAGTAGTGCTCCATAAAGTCAGCAATATCAAAAGAGCAAAACTTTTTCTGCTTTACAACCTTACTTGCATACATTCATACCTACAAATTTTTTTTAATGGTTTACTGGGATTACATGTAATTTGGGGTTGCCAACAACTATAGATCATAGGTTAACCAAAAGATGCACTACTGCTACTACTAGATGCTACTACTTCTACTAATAATAATGATAATAATGACAACAACAATGCATTAGACATACTATACTCGTTTTGGAACGACAGCATTCTAGAATTCATGGGCAATAAATAAATAAATAAATAAATTGCTTTAGGCATGTTTAATGACAAAAACCAAAATAGGATCACTTGGAGAGCTTAGCTTCAATAAGCAGTGATGCAAGTTGCAATGTGCGCCACATGCAACTATTGGCAGAGGGTTTTTTTTTTTTTTTTTTTAATTTTACAGCTTTATAATGTGAGGCAGAGTCCAACACGTGTCATAAGGCAATAAACATCTTTCCTTACAGGGAAATGCGAAAGTTAGACCGCCGATGAATAACAATGAGCGTATTATTGGGGAGGGTGAGGGGCCGCGCGTTTGAAAGGCCCGGCTGAAGCCGAGGTTCGCGCGAGCTAATTGGATGAATGAAAACGAGACAGACTGAGGCGGCAGATGCTCGCGTGCCTTTACAACGCCGGCCCCAGTGACTCATTTCTCTGACACGAACTTTTGAGCGACGTGCGGACTCCCCGTAGCTGGGGTGAACCTCGTCCCCACTATGTTCCACCTTCTAGGATCTATTGTTCGGGGGTGGGAGATGGCGGGATGGTTGAGTCGCCGATTTCAATGACAAAGTTCAATGCGCCTGCATGCAGTAATTTTATGCATTAAGCGCTGGCATAAACTACACCGCACATTTCAGACGGGTCGCCTTGTATTGCTATCTTCTATGTAGCTAAAACGATTTTTAGCTGTAGGCTAACCAGGTTTTATGGTTTGTAAAAGATACGATGTTACGAAGTTCGCATTTTTCTAAAATTATAATTCAAATTCACTTCATCATGAGTTAATTTGGTGGCTTTATAAACTCGAAAAGATATCAAAGATAAGATTTGTCTATCAAGTTCTGACTATTTGTGTTCGTTTTACTGATTTTGGCAAGCTATTTCACCGTTGCATGTGCTTTGTGAGTTGTACTTACTCTTAAGTGTTTACATTGTTGCCTATCCTTATTCCCTCGGATTTTCAGTATGAGTGACAGAGGGCGATGGGGGTGGGGATTCCTTTGTGACAGAGCCGTACCTAAATGTATTAAGCCTCCATCTGCTTCTAGAATTTGCAATCCTCTTTTTAATGTCTTTTTGTTTTCGCAATGGCCGTTAGCCTAATATTCCAAACCGTGCAACACCGCGTTAAAATCCAAGAGTTCAACTTCTTTGTGGTGGGAATGTGATTAACCCCCAAGTCCTACAGCAATAATTACATTATGGCTTTGTGTGCGCCCACGGCCGTGGAAGCAAAACGTGACGGGATCAAACCACCAGCCCGTATCTAACTTCGTTAAGTTTCCCAAAGAGTTTACCTAACCAGATTCCAGCGAGCGCTCGAATGAAAGTTAGCTGGTGTGAATTAACAAAAGCATTGGAAGCGATTCTAGCGTACGACTAAACGAAGATAAACACCTGCGTTGATCTGAACAGCGGAGCCTTATGAAAGGATAATGTTCCCAGTTTCTTTTCTCACGCGTCGCTTCGTCTATTTATGTGCGTGCGTATGTGTGTGTTTAATAACATTTTAAAGTTGCAAATAAGGCATCATAATATGTTGTTTTTCATGGAGATGGATGTTGTTGGCTTTGCTTTTAACTAGAATTTGTAAAGTTTGACACTCGCTTTTGGTAATTGTTTCATCGAGATAAATATTGTCGCTGGGAAGCTATTTCAAATGTTAGATGTTGATTAAACATTTTGGATATGATGTGATCAACAGAACAGCCTATGAGCGTAGCTATCTATTGCTAAGTTTTTGAACTGAACGAGTAGCCTAAATTTGCCACATTTAGATCATGAGGCAAACAGTGGGAGTGCAGAAAGAAGCACACGACATTTTACAAGGCAGTTTTTTAACTAAAGGAATCTGATTAGGCCCATATCTCGTTCGCCGCGGTCAGCACATCCATTTTGGCGTTTTTAAAGTGGGGTCGTGCACGGGAGACGAGCACCAAGATTTACGCCAGATGGTCATTGGATTCCATGGTCCCAACTGCTGAGGCTTGCCTGCAGCCCACATGGATGCTGATTCGGGGATCAGGAATCGTAAAGAACCCCAATGCAGTAAAAAAAGGTATTATTCACGAGGACAGAATGTTCATCGGCGTGACGTGGTGAGAAACACATCCATTAGAAGCGGATCCTTTCTATGTGATTCGCCACACTGCTCGGTTCACACGAGGCGCATGCAAAGCAGATTAAAAATGCACGTGACTTAAAAAAAAAAAAAATCGCTGAAATGATTGTAGTTAGTATTATTTTAAGGAAGTAAATAAGGTGGACCTAAAATATATAAAACGAGATCGATTAGTGAGTTTTCATGGAAGCATTCACACTTTTATGTTTTTATTATGTATTTTATCTATTTTTTGACACTGTGCATAAGTCATTCCGATAATAAATGTGAATTCGTGAAATTAGACTGCAAGGATTGGGTTTACTAGTTTTGTGGGAACAGTTTCTGCCCGTTTTAAATAGCTCTTCCCCTGCCGTTTAAATGTGTACAGAGACTGAGACATAACATGAGCACTTTATCACTCCTGTGTTGCAAATAACAGATACGCGTATATATTTCAGCCAAGCCCCTGTGTTTATGTGCAAGTCTACATCTAGAATCGTGCCGGTGTCTGTTCCTTTGTAGAAGCCACGTCTCTGGTTAATGCATAATTAAAGGACAATGCAAAACCTCAGGAATAAAAGTTTTGTCCTGAGTTATTCGCTCGACCTATTGTTAAGGCACGCTCTAGTGAGAGTGAATCCAGAAGGCGGGGTCTGCGCCACTCGCTCTTTGTGAATCAATAGATGCTCTGCTTTGAGTGGTCATCGAGAGGCTACCGGAGCAGCTCTTGATTTGGGAAGTGTTTTGTCAGCGCCGAGGAAAAGCTGCAGTTTTAGTTTGGGGCGGGCTGTTTGGGACAGTCAGTCTGCCGTGAGGCGCCACAGACGGAGCGTGAACTCCACAGAGCGCTCGCGCAGCTTGCAGCCGAGCTTCACGCAAATGCACAAGTTCATGCGTGCAACAGATCCGTCTGGGAGGGCATCGGTCGAGTTGAGTTCTGATGTTTTCATATCGGTGAGTCGCCAAAGACCGGACTTCTTCTACTCCAGTGGTGCCCGTGACCATTCCACCCGTGAAAATGCGCTGGATTTAATCACAAGAATTAACTTCAGAACGAACATACAGGATTTGATATGGTCAACTTTTGAAAAAGGAGCGAATTGAATCATTTTTTGTGGATTTACTTTAGCGGAGCTTACTGGAGATTTCCTCGAAAATGACAACCACCAGAGGAAACATTTTTTGCGGTGCGTTTGTGCAACTTGTTTTGGTTGTGTTTTTGTCGCAGTACGCTTCAGGCAAGACACTAAAGTATAAGGTATATGAAGAACAGAAGGTAGGCACGGTAATTGCAAGACTTAAAGAGGACGTTTCTGATGTATTATCCAAACTGCCTGGTTCCATCTCTCTGCGCTTCCGAGCGATGCAAAGAGGGAGCACATCTTTTCTGTCAGTTCGGGAGCGAGATGGGGAAATTAGCATCGGAGCCAAAATCGACAGAGAAAAGCTGTGCGAGAAGAACCTTAATTGTTCCATCGAATTTGACGTAATTACACTCCCCACGGAGCACTTACAGTTGTTTCATGTAGAAGTGGAAGTGTTGGACATTAACGACAATTCGCCACAGTTTTCCCGTTCCATCATCCCCATTGAAATATCGGAAAGCGCTGCGGTGGGGACTCGGATTCCGCTGGACAGCGCTACGGATCCAGACGTTGGTGAGAACTCCCTGCACACTTATTCTTTGACCCCGAACAACTTTTTCAAAATTGATATTCGCACAAGAACTGATGGGGCCAAGTACGCGGAGCTTGTTGTGCTCAGGGAGCTGGACAGAGAGGTGCAGTCCAGATACGAACTCCAGCTGACGGCTTCGGACAAAGGCGTGCCTCCCAAGTCGGGTTCAACGCTTCTTAAAATTACCATATCGGATTCCAACGACAACAGCCCGGTTTTTGAAGAGCCGTCGTACATTATAAATCTGCCTGAGAATTCACCCCTGGGCTCTCTGCTTATTGACCTTAACGCAACGGACGCAGACGAAGGCACTAACGGCAAAATAGTCTACTCTTTCAGTAGCCACGTCTCGCCCAAAATTTTAGCGACATTTCGAATAAACTCAGAAAACGGCTACGTGACGCTTATTAAAGCTGTGGACTTCGAGGCCACCGCTTCCTACGAGATCGATGTGCAGGCTCAAGACCTGGGACCAAATTCGATGCCAGCACACTGTAAAATTATCATTAAAGTGGCTGATGTGAACGATAACAGACCTGTGATCAGCATTAACTTAATGACGCAGGGGAAGGAAGAGGTGGCCTACATATCGGAGGCAGCCCCCATAGACACGTTCGTAGCTCTGGTGAGGGTTGAGGACATCGATTCAGGCTTAAATGGGGAGATCGTGTGTCGTCTGCATGGCCACGGACACTTCAAGCTTCAGAAGACGTATGAAAGAAACTACATGATCTTGACTAACGTCTCTTTAGACCGGGAAAGGAGGTCTGAGTACAGCCTGACTGTGATAGCAGAGGACAGAGGCGTCCCCAGCCTGTCCTCCATCAAGCACTTCTCCGTCCGGGTTTTGGACGAGAACGACAACCCGCCTCGTTTTGAGAAGAGCAGGTACGAAATCTTCAAGTCCGAGAACAACTCTCCGGGCGCCTATCTCACCTCAGTGGTGGCCAGCGACCCCGATTTGGACCTGAACGGGCAGGTGACCTACGCCGTTCTGGAGAGCTTCGTTCAGGGGAGCTCCATCTCCACCTACGTCACCATCGACCCCTCGAGCGGGGCCGTGTACGCGCTCCGGTCCTTTGATCACGAGGACGTCAGCCGCATCGCGTTCGTCGTGCAGGCGAGGGACTCCGGCGACCCCCAGCTGCAGAGCAACGCCACCGTGGTGCTCACCGTCCTGGACGAGAACGACAACCCGCCGGTCATCGTCGTGCCGCAGCTGTGGAACCACACAGCCGAGGTGCCCGTCTCCAAGCACGCCGGCGCGGGGGACCTGGTCACGGTCATCCGCGCCACCGACCGCGACGCGGGGGTCAACGCCGAGCTCACCTGCTCCATCGTCGCGGGCAACGAGGACGGCTTCTTCGCCATGGACCACAGGAAGTGCGAGCTGCGGGCCAACGCCAGCATGGAGGCGGTGCCTCGGGAGCACGTGGAACTGGCGGTCCTGGTCCAGGACAAGGGCAGCACACGGCTGAGCGCCCGGGCGGTCCTGAGGTGCACCCTCTACGAGAGCGTGGACAGCCACATGCAGCCCGTGCCCACCGGGGGCAGCTACCCGGCCATGGACGTCTCCATGGTGATCATCATATCGCTGGGGGCCATCTGCGCGGTGCTCTTGATCATCATGGTCATGTTCGCCACCCGGTGCAACCGGGAGAAGAAGGACACGCGCTCCTACAACTGCCGCGTGGCCGAGTCCACGTACCAGAACCACCCCAAGAAGCCCTCGCGGCAGATTCACAAGGGGGACATCACGCTGGTGCCCACGGTGAACGGCACTCTGCCCATCCGGGCACACCACAGGTCGCCGTCGGCCTCGCCCACCATGGAGAGGGGTCAGATGGGCAGCCGGCAGAGCCATCACAGCCGCCAATCACTGAACAGCCTGGTCACCATCTCCTCCAATCACATCGCAGAGAACTTCTCCCTTGAGCTTGCTCATGCTACTCCACCAGTTGAGGTAAGGGACCAACCCCCCCGCCCCTCCCCCACCCCCACACTGTAGAAGGCTCTAAAAACGTTTGTCTTGCTTGTGCTTTGTTTGAGCTTATAAGTGTTGCTGTTTCCTGTAGAAGGTGTTTATGGAAATAACAGTGCTTTCCAGACCTCTATCAGACTCAAACAACAAAGGGTCTGATGTAGACCACAATACTTGCTCGAAAACAAAAAATAAAAAAAAATGCCTTCCATTATTTTATCTAAGTGTGTAGATGCTTTGTATATCTGATCATGTAGCTCTTTTTGTGTTGGTATGATTTCTGTTTCCATACGCAATGTACAGCCTGTTTAATTTCTGCATCGTTTCGGGTCCGTGGTCATCTCCACAGTGCTCATTCCTCACTGTCTCTGTGCATAACCTTGTCCATTCATCCTCTTCCTGCTCATTCATCTGTCTCCATGGTCCCCTCCATTAGTATTCATTTTCATTTTTTATTTTTTATTTTTCATTTTTTGATTATAGCAAGTCTCACAGCTTCTGTCCATGCTTCATCAGGGCCAGTACCAGCCAAGGCCAAGTTTCCGTGGAAATAAATACTCGAGGAGCTACAGGTAATTTAACGCTCAATGCCGTGCGTCTCGTTGAATTGCGTGTCGGAGGACAAACCGCTCGAACCCTGGCGCTGCGGGCTTTCAGTCCAGGTAGACGGATGACCACCTGCGTCCGCCTTGCCTGAACTGGTCTGCTCTTCTTTTTCAGCCTTGTGTGTGCGTTATTGGTTTCCAGGGGAGCTGGGCAGCCGGCTGGATTGTAGTCCTGGAGGGCAGGGGTTGAGAAGTGCTGCATAGGTTGCCTGCTTTAGGGAACTTGCTCTGCCATCGCAGTGTGTGTTGGTAAACATAAAATGGATTTTTCTAAGACGCGTCGTTAGTGGAAGGCACCGGAGGTCAAGGAGGCCACGACTGTACTCCATCTCACAGAGTCACAAGCGTAACAATAAAGGCCTACCATTATTAGATCATTAAAAAAAACAGGGCAGGTTGAATTGTGCCAAAGTGTTAATGCCATTGGCTACAGCCATTTCAATCCCATTTAAGGGATGCGTGTCAGTATGAATTTTTCAACCCAATCTATAATACATGACAGCATACATGTGGACAAGTTGTCATCATGTGCTGTAAGAAATGACAACCATTCATGATGTCTTCTGAATAATTTCCAAACTGTTTTTCTTTTTTTTTCCTTTTCCATTGAGTAAAGAAATGGGCTACAACCACAACTGCTCTGTTAGACTGGACAGAATCACATTTTGTCCTTATCTTTGACTTAAAAAAAGGGTGACATGGCAATTTTGTTGATCACTGAACCCGCAATATTGTTTGATCGAAGGCCAAATGTTGATTGAATCCAGACCAATTTTTCATGCATAAACTTTGATATTGGACAGTGCAGTACAGGTATAATAATTGATAAAGGTATGATAATGGACAGCGCAGTGAGGTATGATAATGGATAATGCAGTAAAGATGTGATAATGGATAAAAGTGTGATAATGGATAGTGCAATAAATGTATGATTATGGATACAGTTGTGATAATGGATAGTGCAGAGAAGGTGTGAAAATGGATGAGTGTGACAATGGATAATGCAGCAGAGATGCGATAATGGATAAAGGTGTGATAATGGATAGTGCATAATGGTCTGCTGTGTGTTTCCCCCCCAGGTACGCCCTCCAAGATATGGATAAATTCAGCCTGAAGGACAGCGGCAGGGGGGACAGTGAGGCGGGGGACAGTGACTATGATTTAGGGAGGGATTCTCCCATTGACAGGCTGCTGGGAGAAGGCTTTAGTGAGCTTTACCTCACAGACGGGCATCACAGGCTTCACCCGAGTAAGTGCCCTCTCAGATGCCCCCATCACATCCGCGGCCATTTTCTCCCTGACCTCGTCTCGACCCAATATGCACTCAGAAGCTTCAGTTTCAGGATTAGGGATTCAGAGTGTGAAATATGCATTCAAGATCTGCCTCCGTCTCAGAATATTGATGTTTTTTTCCCTTCACAGAGAGATAAACCCAGAGCCGGTCTGCGAGTGCTTATCAGTAAATTAGTATGATTATGGAAAAAAAGTCAGTTTTTTTTTTCTTTGAGACGATGAGCCTTCATCTTAAATAGTCTTTTAGACCTGATACAGATGCAGTTTTGAATTAGCATCTACTATTTGAAATGTAAGTTGCAAATGAACTGCTTTAATCTTATTTTTAGCCCTTTGAAGACCAGGTTTTTTTGGAATGTTTTTTTTTTCTTCAAAATTTTAAGACAGGGTTCTAGAACTTAGGGGCTTAGCACACCCGATTCTACTAATTAGCAACTCAACAAGTTCTCTAGCTGTTGAGTGAGGTGTGCTTGGTTAGGGTGGGAGTGGAAACCTACAGGACGGTAGATCTCTAGCTGTTGAGTGAGGTGTGCTTGGTTAGGGTGGGAGTGGAAACCTGCAGGATCACTCACTGCGCTACAAGTTGATGCATTCTTTAAAATATCCCAGAATATGACAGTATAGTGCAGAATTTAGTATATGAAAATGAATATCAAATAAGTTGCCATGTTTGATTTGTGAAATTTATTCTACAGGGAAGTCTTTTAATATCGAATGTAGAGTTGACAAAGTTGAAAGGAGAGGCAGTGGTTTATTTCTACATGTTCTTGCTCTTTGAAACACATTCTGTAGATCTTCCCAGCTAAATGATCTCTAACTGAAAGCAGCATTAAAAGGAACAAACCTCCTCTCTAGAATGCAGGTTTCTACCACAGCAACAGGAAAAATTGGCTCCTTTCCTGATTGATCGCGTTTTCATTAGAATGTTGAGCACGTCCCTCATGCCAACTTTGCCTGCACATATAAAAACAGTGTTTGTGTCTGTCAGTCATCCGTGTGCTTTGGCAGTTGGGGTGAGTGACAGCTGGAGGCTTTCAGGTCTGAACTGAGGCGAATTCACAGTAATTGCTCTCAGCGTTACTCAGTGATTACTCAAGAGGCCGCCATTTTAAAGTTGGCTGTTTCTATTCATGCTGCTGTGAGATGGATAACAAAGCCTCAATGTGCCTGTGTGCTTTTCGCTCCCCCAGCAATGAAGCTGTGCACAGATGAATGCCGGGTCCTGGGGCACTCGGACCAGTGCTGGATGCCCCCCCTCCCCTCGCCCGCCTCCTCGGACTACCGGAACAACGTGTTCATCCCTGGGGAGGACAGCCAGCAGCCCTCGCTGGAGGAGGACCAGCAGTCCGTGGACTCCGGCGACCGGAAGAAGAGCTTCTCCACATTCGGGAAAGAGCCCGGCGGCGAGGAGGGGGCGGGCGGCGACCTGTGCGGCGGGGGCGGGGGGGACGCCTCCCTCCTCTCCGAAATGAACAGCGTCTTCCAGCGGCTGCTGCCGCCCTCGCCCGGCAGGTACGCGGACGGGTGCCGGGAGCCCGAGCGGAACGGCTCGCTGGAGCGGCGCAAGGGGCACCTGCCCGGGAAGTCCAGCGCCTACCCGCAGGGCGTGGCGGCCTGGGCCGCCAGCACCCACTTCCAGAACCCGGGGGGCAGCGTGGGGCCGTGCCAGGCCAGCGCCCACGCGGGCACACAGGCCCCACTCAAGTGGCTCCCCGCCATGGAGGAGATCCCCGAGAACTACGAGGAGGACGAGTTCGACGTGCTGGGCCACCTCCAGGTCGCCCGCGGCGACAGCAGGCACGAGCTCATGGACGCCAGCGAGCTGGTGGCCGAGATCAACAAACTCCTGCAAGATGTCCGGCAGAGCTAGACAAGAAAATGGCCGCCCCCCTGTTCCCTCCCGTGTTTAACGGGGGGGGGGAGGACCCTGAGAACTGTGCTCACCATTCCATTGCATTTATAATGTGAATGTGTCTGTGAATGCTAACGATTCAAATATGTTGTATTATTATTATTGTTCGGTACAGTGTACACAAAGTGAGTGTAATGATCTTTGTATTTTAAAAATACATTTGTACTCTTTATATTTATATATAAATGTGTGTGTGTGTCTGTGTGTGCGAGCGTGGGTGCGTGCGTGCGTAAAATGAATCAAAGAAGAATCTATTTTTATACTCAAAGTGCATGTTGTAAAAATGAAACAAGATTTTGATGATGTCTGAAAAAATATGTTACTGTAAATATAAAGTATGTAATGGGCATGATCCTTTGGTTTTGGGGGTGTAGGTGGGAACAGTTGAAATGTGCAGGAATACTTGGGCATAACCTGAAAGTATTACATTTGTAATCATGTTCTGAAACGTTTTCTGAGTAACAGAAAAATAAAAAAGGGATCGGCTGAATGCCAACTTTCCATTCTGAGTGATATTTGAGGTTCTCTTTTCAAGTATTTTTTTTGTTTCCCTAAGGTCATTTAATATTTCACTCAGTCCAGCTGACAGCTGTGTTTAACGATTGACAGCGAATAATCCTTTCTGTCTTTTAAACATCCCATTAGAACATTTATTTGTGAGAGAGCAATGCGTGTAGTCATGTTCTTTTTAACGAATGCAGATTGTGTTCCGTTAGCTTCTTTTGAACTTCATACCAATGGACGTAGAACTGTCAATTCTCTTAGAGCGCCCCCTGCTGTTCAGAGTAGAAAATAACTTCCTATCTGTTAATAATGATCAATCGCTGATGCACGGGGAAGATATTTTAAATTCGCTTCATGTGAATCTGTCTTTTTTTTGTTTGTTTAGCGTCCTCCTATACATAAGATTGATATTTTAAAAATACTACACAGAATGGCATAACAAGAAACACGCAGATGTTATTCAGATTTAAGTAAACGATTGAAATGCTCGACATGTTTATTTTAGCCGATTGATCAAAACGTATTAGTAAACAGTATCAGATTAACGGAGCATTATAAATACATGGGGAAAAAAAATACCCGAACACAGATATCGAGAACTTTACCTTGGTAATGCTTTATTGTGCTTTATATCACGGTCGTGCGATTGAGGAAGCTCAGCAGTTTATTTTTTACGCAGAACAGCTGGAATAGTTAAAATACTCCCAATTTACTAACAATTTCCAAGCCTCGCAAATGTGTATTTAGTGCCGTGGTGCAGAGACCTCTAGGGATCACTGCTATGAATTGCACAACTCTCGCAAAGAAATTCGAGGGAAGAGGAAGCCAACTCTAATGTGCTTTTGAGGTATGTTCGACAAAAATACTCAACACGATTCATAATTATCATGTCATTGAGTACCCATGTGAAACCAGGCTTTTAAGCTTGGCTTGTGTTCGGAAAAATAGGCTTGAAAGCTAAAAGACGTAGGTTAATTTAGACGTATGCTAATGCAGTACACCATAAATATTTTCAGCCTCAATCCAATTCTAACTTTGTTTATATGTGTCCAAACGGATCAAACATACTTCTGTCCGGGTTTATTTAACACCGAACCCGTTTTTGTGCACAGGTTTGAGAAATGTTACGTTTCTTGTGTTTACTTGGGCTGCTTATCCGCATGTCTGTCGCAAATGAGTGTTTGTAATTCTCCGCCACTGCTTGTGATTCTGGTTTTGAAGTGGGAGGACAAATTGAGGCATGCAGAGTGTTGGGAGGGTGTCCAGAGATTGATTAAGCCGTTCGCACAAAACGGATTGTGTGTACGCATTTTGAAATAATTTAATAAATGGCGTCGAACACGTCCAACTGTGCCCTCGGTCGGTCCTCGGTGTGGTGCTCCCACACGCGGCGCGCGGCGAACAGAGACTATTAAAACGGGATGATGGATGCGCGAGGAGAAAGTGACTCAGACGCGTGGGATTGCAGCCGGTGCCGCGCGTTGTAGGAGAGCCGCTTTCTGGGAAAAAAACAGCGCGGCTCGCCGAGCGCCTGTTCTGGGAAGCATAGCGTGCCGTCAGATTTGCCGTGGCGTTTCTGTAATGGGTTCCTTGAGAATCGGATACTGACCGAGCGTGTGTGTGTTTCACAGTACGATGACATTCAGCAGCTTTATTGCAAGATCACATGAGTGAATGGATCAACAACAACAACAACAATAAAATAATAATAATAATAATTTGCAGTGTTCTGGCAACAAGAAAAATTAGTTTAATTACCATCACCTAGTAATAACCTGACTTATTAATTATTAATTGACCAATCATTGACTTACAATAAAATAAATAAAAAAACAACATTGGTTAGCACAGTGGATTATGTTAACATGCAGGGCACAGTGTTGCAGTACTGTACCTTTGCGCTACGGGCCAAAGAAGTCCAATCAATTAAGTCATAAATTGCTTAAATGTTTTCATGCCACCTCATTTCACACATACAGTGTGGTAGTCTCTCAACATCTGCAGACCATATTTAGGAATATGTGTCAACGTGTTGAGCCTCGATTGATGCAAATAGATGAATGTGTGCTTTGGAATTTGCATTTAAAAAAATAACAAATATTACAAAACAGTTTCAGTAAGCCTTATTGTACTTGTTGTGTAGGCTCCGATGGAGAAATTGTCCTTTTATATGCAAACGTGTCCAAGCCCGAAAGAGATTGAAGGCAGGAATTCAAGTAAGGATTCGCAGACTCCTGCAAAAATAAAATAACGTGCACTTCCAGTAAAGAATAGAAATGTCACACCAGTGGAAACTCAGTGTTTGTGCTGCGTTCCACAGTGTGATATATCCCTCCTCAGCCCACCTGTGCGAGGCGTGCCTTTTAGCCTCTGGTTCAGTCTGGCTTCTTGTTTTAGAAGGCTTTTAAGCGCCTGCTCTTGTGCTGAAGAAAGGGCCTATTCAAAGACCGAGGAGAATGTGCGGAGCTCTCCTGAGACCGCGGTAAAACAACACTCAACTTCTGTTACCATTTACTCAACCTTTTGAGAAAGAAAGAAAAAAAAATCTAGAAGATGGAGGAGAAACAGCTTAAAATATTTAGCTCTTACCATGAAACAGTGCTGGAGGAAACTGAGAAGAGCACACACACACACACACAAGCATGCTTGCAAGATGTTTCTTACAGTGATTTTACTGACAGTGAAATGCGTATGGCTTGTGAGGAAGATTATGCTAAACACTTGCGTGACCAAGACAGTGTTTCTACTCGCACTGTATGGATTTAACCACAACAATGACATCAGAAACTGCATTTTAGATGCTTTATCAGTTCCTTTTACTCAATCAGTGCCCATTCCATTGCATAAGATGTTCCACTATTCTATGTGCATTTGCTTTTATGTTTATAAGAAGCATCTTTAACTTTATTAGCGCTGCTGTTAATGTTCAAGGGCTATTCTATGACACTGGCAACATTAGTGTAATGCCAATGCACATGTATTATTTCTGTATCTAATATCATTTGGTTTCCTCCTAGCCAAGCCTGTTAGCATAGACCTCTTACATCAGTGGACGAGACCCAATAAAAGTAATTAATATCAATAAAAAACCTTTCAACGAGGATGTTGTTGGGTCTTGTCAACATATTAAAATGGAAAACAGTAAGCGAGTGTAGCTGGATTATGTAGCGTTTAGTTAATTTGTTCAGTCTCCCAGTGTTAAGGGAGGTTAATTTCTGGGCGTGGCCAGTGAGCTCCATCAACTGAGGTCTGTTCAGCTCGTGGCTAAGATCTCGCTCTGGCCCCTGAGGGCCGTATGGGAATTCAGAATATTTCCAGTAAACGCACACAAGTCTCAAAGACAATGGCCTACTGTCAGTCTTTATTACTGACGAGACGCTTTTTTTAAAGAATCTGTTTTTTTTTTTGTCTTGAGGCGTTTTAATGATGACAAGTATGAACTCCAAAAGTCAATATTCATCCTTGTGCATATTTTCTATGATTTATGAAGTTAAATTGTCGAAAAAAAGGTTAACCTACCAGAGAAATCTACTGCCATAGAAAGGTATGACCTCGCTTCTCCATACTATTCATGTGAGTCCATGAACCGCTGCTGCCCAAAGGAATGTGTGACATTGTTCTGCTACTGAATGTGTTAGCGTGTGTGACTGGACAACAGAATGGCATTAGTAACGCATGTGAATCAGTTCATAAATAAGCGCAGACGGGAGTGCTTATCTTACCCTCTCTTTCAGCGAGGCAGTGTGCTGATAGACGGGCTCCTGGTGTGCCGAGCACTCTCAGCCATCAGTTTGAAGTTTGTTGTCGAAATGTCTTCTGTTTATTGTGTGTGGCTGCACTCAAGTGTCAAGACATCCCTTTGTTTTGGAGATGAAGTGCAAATTAAATGAAATTAATTTCTTCCATTGAAGAACTTAACGCTGAAAGACTGCACAAAATCTTTTATTAATTCAAAAGTCCAATGGTTGGCTAAGTTAGAATGCTGGTTCGGATTTACGAAGTGTGAAAAAGTAAATCAATAAATAATCAAGGAAATTAAGTGCAGTAATTAAATAAATAAAATGTAATACAAATAAGAATAACGAAACGGGTCTTAATTCAGTAGCTTGAATTGGCACTGGGCCTATGACAGTGAATTAATTGAGCAAGTAATTATTTACTTGAATTCATGTGGAAATGATTTGCTACAAGATCCTAAGATAAAAACATACAAACCAAAAAGAAAAATACTCTCATTAAGCCCAGAATGAAATTGCATCCATTCTTCTTATTTAAAAAAAAAAGAAACATTTAATCACATTTCATGCACATTTAAACCCATTATGTATTGTCATATTTCTATGGTTACACCGTTTTGAAATGCACTGTCCAATAAGAGACTGACAATATGACAGTTTATTGTGATGTAATCCATTAGTCATTAATTATTCTCGGCAGTGGTGTTCTCCACCAATCAGGTCCTCCGACATCACCCCTGATGAACCGCCCGTGCAGGTCTGAAATGAAACAGGAAGTGGGCTTGCAGATGCATGTTGAAGTGGTGCTCCATGTTCTCGTCCTTCAGCGAGAACACATCGCACCTGTGAAATTATGTCAAATATTTGAAATATGTGGAAACTGCTGGAGCCATTAAGATGGGGTTCAGGTTGGGGGGGGGGGTTGGGGTGGGCGGGGGGGCAGAGCTGAAGCAGACGTTGGTGTTGAAGGACAGGAGTACACCCCTCCGTGCAGGTCACCGGTCTGTCACAGGGCCCACACACCACACCACTCACGCACTCGCTGGCCTCCAATTAACCCGGCCTGCATGTCTCTGGACTGTGAACGCCCACGCAGGCATGGGGAGAACATGCCACACAGACAGGGTCCTCAGCTGGGATTCAAACTCGTTTCCTTCTTGCTGTGCAGCGACGGTGCTGCTCACTGCGCCACCGTGGCGCCCCACAGCTCTGAGTCGTGCATATGGACATGCCCTTTATAGCAGCGTGTGCACTAGTGTGTGCCACTGAGGGGGGAAGCAGTCTTATCAACCAGAGCTTCCCAAAACCTTCGGTCTGAAGGCTCAGTGAAAATGTCCTCCGCTGGCTGGCCAGCACCCACACAGTAATGCGTGGAAACAAGCTTTCAATCATGTGCACTTTATATAAAAACACACACAAAAAAACTACATGAATACACAAAGGAATAAATTAATAAATGGGAATGACTGTAAGGTTACCATGGGTATGTCACTCAGGCAAGGTCTGTTTGTCTTTACATGCATAAAAACATGGAGATGCCCTATATGCAGCATATTCAGTGAAGGCATCCCCTAACATTGTGTATGCACAAGGTAAGGCTTTATGTCCGTGGATACTGAATGAGCAGAGACGTAAATGAAAGCTGGGCCTTCTGCGGCCCTCCTTCTCTCTTAGCTCTGCAGAGTTCACTGTCCTGGAAGAGTTAAAAAAAAAAAAAAAAAATTAATTAACGCAGTAGATGGCTTGGAATTGGCCCCAGGAGTGGCTTTCAGTCCGCTGGGGTCCGAGTGGGACAAAGCCGATGGCAGTCACTACGCTGACTAATGCTTATTCACCCCAGTGTGATGGATGGTCACCCCGCTCTCTATCGCTTCTGCTGCTGGATGAGAGCTCACATCCACCCCGCTCTCTATCGCTTCTGCTGCTGGATGAGAGTGCACATCCACCCTGCTCTCTATCGCTTCTGCTGCTGGATGAGAGTGCACATCCACCCTGCTCTCTATCGCTTCTGCTGCTGGATGAGAGTGCACATCCACCCTGCTCTCTATCGCTTCTGCTGCTGGATGAGAGCGCACATCCACCCCGCTCTCTATCGCTTCTGCTGCTGGATGAGAGCGCACATCCACCCTGCTCTCTATCGCTTCTGCTGCTGGATGAGAGCACACATCCACCCTGCTCTCTATCGCTTCTGCTGCTGGATGAGAGCTCACATCCACCCTGCTCTCTATCGCTTCTGCTGCTGGATGAGAGCGCACATCCACCCTGCTCTCTCGCTTCTGCTGCTGGATGAGAGCACACATCCACCCTGCTCTCTATCGCTTCTGCTGCTGGATGAGAGCTCACATCCACCCTGCTCTGCTCTCTCTTGCTTCTGCTGCTGGATGAGAGCGCACATCCACCCCGCTCTCTATCGCTTCTGCTGCTGGATGAGAGTGCACATCCACCTCACCATCTTGAGCAGTGGGTGGCTGCTCAAGATGGTGGTCCATTAAAATTCTCAGTGACTAGATGTTTATTTGATGTGAAAGACATTGTCATTTCACTAACCATGTAAAAGTTAATAGCTATGGGGAGCATTGGGGCAGGGGGGATGTGAGCATTTGTTAGTAGTGGTAAGTACCTTCCAGGCTTTGTATGAAGGATTATATGGGTGTCGTGTATTTTTTAGTGATGCACTCGGACGACACGGCCTGGTGCGTTCATACGCGAGATTTGGTGTTATCGGTTATACTGGGCTTGCGCTCTGTGTGGCCGATTCCAGCAGAATGATATGATTGAACGGTCCAGAATTAGGCTGGGTTCTGATGGGAAAACTGCCCCACAAGGCTGACAGGCATTGTGCTGGCGCCTGCTTTCGGTGTTTGTGTTGGGCCTACTGAGGCCTGTTTACTGGATCCAGAGCCGAAATCTGCTGCTGTGTGTGTCCCTGATTGCGGTCTTCTGAGGCTAAATCAGTGCCAACGCTTCAGGGTTGCATGTGCTGACAGACACATCGTGTTATTATTTTTTATTTTTTTTCCCTCGCGGTGTTCGAGAAGCTGTCTCGGGGTTGTGTTCCATGTTGCTCTTGTCACTGTAATTAAGGAGAATGTTTTTTATAAATCCTTCTAAAAGTAGCGTGGTGCCAGATTACTAATGATAATAATCTAAGGCATTTACGACAGTAACGCTGTTTCACACAGGCACCCCAGGCCTCATCACTGGACGAGAGCAGAGTTCTGCCAAATTGGTATCCTGGTACAGACTTCCTACCAGATTTCCATTTTACACATTTTGGTTTACTGCCACAATGCGACTATCTCTAGCATACCCTGATTGCTTATGTTGTATTAGTTTGCTAATATTATTGTGATGATGATGATGATGATGATTATGGCTGCATTAAAGAAACTTCTGTTGCTGCTGCTGATGATGATGATGATGATGGTTGTGATGGAAGTTACATTAAAGTAGACGGTGAGGATGATGATGATGGTGACAGTGTTTATGATGGTGTTGCTGATGATGAGGATGATGATGATGGTTGCGATCGAAGTTGCATTAAAGGAGATGATGATGGTGACAGTGTTGATGATGATGATGGTGACAGTATTGATGATGATGATGATGGTTGAGATGGAAGTGGTATGAAAGGAGATGATGATGATGATGGTGATGGTCTTGCTGATGATTAGGAATGATTGTGGGAAAGACGGCTGTGTTCATAGTGATGATCACCATGGCAATTACAATTATTGATGATGCTGATGATTACCTCTCATTGGATATGTTCAGTTACAGCATTTTTATATTCATTTTAAATTGTTTCAAAACATTTTTCTCAAAAATAGCGATTTATGGTTATAAATTTGATAGTTTATGACTATTATGATTAAAATATAACTCAATACTATTCAGTTCAGAAGCATAAAAGGTAACTGCAAGCAAAAAAAAAATCAAAATAAATGGATAATAAAAATGAATTGCTGAAGATTTATTTAAATGCATTCCTCCAGGGCCTGCACATTTTTGTACTTTGCACATTTATTTTTTTGATCATGTAAGCACTATAAAATAAAAAATATCTTCGATACTGTAGACCTGTCTGTCCAGATGTTTTTGGCAGTGTGTGGTACGGTCCTACTCCTCCTATTGATTTATAGCTTCACACACCTCCGGTATTCAATTTTGATTGAGTGCAGTGATATTTCCATGCATATTTTACAAATAAGACGGGAAACACAAGACCGTCTCCACTGCCAGAACACTGAGTACCAGTATCACTACGGTTACGGTGAATAACATTGGGGTCTGGGTAGTCTCCGGGTAGTTGTGATGCATGCTTGCATCAGCATTGTCCTGTGCATTCACACTGCCCTGACAGCAATATAATGAAGCCATTGTCACTGATCATTACTGGAATCAGCTTACTAAAATGTACCTTGTACTTTTAAGACCCCACTTGCATGCAAGTCGGTGACAGAATAATGCTGGCAATTTGTCAGTCGTGGGTTGCGTTGTGAAAGGAGTTTGCCCATTATGTACATGAGCATAAAGCTCAGTGTAACTGCTGTGCTATTTGTGAGCTGAAGTGAGCTAAGTGTACTCTATCCAGAATAGCAGTGCAGATTACTGCTTTGGCTCAGAGCCTTGCTGGAAAATGGTGGTCTCTTTCCACACTTCACCTCCTCTTACGCAAGAGTCTCAATATGCTGTTAAGTACTGTACATTTGCATATGGCAATTATGCATTTTAAAAAAGGAGGTTTTATTAAGACATTCTGCAAAAGCATTTGATGTGGGCTCAGAAACGAGGGGATGGGCTTGCACCTGGACATTGGCTGGGGTTGCTGTTGCTATGACGCTGTTGGATGAGGATGCGTTTTGTCTTGGGCTTGGGGTCAGGAGATGGGACCGCACCGGGGTGTTTGTCAAGCCAAAAAGGCTGTTGGCCAAGATCTGAAGAGCAGCCAATAGAGTGCGGCGAGGTTTTATAGACTTGGCCATTTGAAGGAGAAATAATCATATGCGGTGGTTACAGTGATAGTGATTACTCGTTTTAAGCAGGTGTTACTACCCAAGGTTCACAGCCAAGGTTGGGAGTGATAGTGTAGAGTCTGTACCCATGTCTCCTTGCTCTTCCTGAGTTTGCCTGGTTTCCTGGTGCTGGAGGCTCTCTGAGAGAGTTCAGCTCTGAAAATGGCTCCTTGGCAACCAGCCTGGGGAACACGGAGTGGGGTTTTGGTTTCGCCACTATGGCTAGCCTCTGTTCTGCGGGTGTGAGGTAGTGGCAAGGCCATGCTGAATTGTTCCTGTATTTTATTTATTTATTTTTTGAGACCTCCAGGAGACGTGGTGGTGGGGGGCGGGGGAATGTTAAATTTGTGATACGCTTGAGTCAGCGGGGGATTTATTTATTTTTTTCGCACCCCCGCTGGGGTGCTTTCCCATTTAGCCCAGCAGGGCGGCGGTGTGGAGCGGGAGGCCGTGCGGGGGCGGGATGCTTTGTATTGGGGCAGCTGCTGCGGGGGTGCTGGAAACGGACGCAGACGAGGGGGAGCCGCGTAGAAAGCCGCCATTATCGCGCTGACAGACCGCGCCGAGCGTGTCATTGTACCTCACCGGGGTGGGCTGGGATCGATCCGGCGCATTTTCAGCGCTAGCGCCGCGGCTAACGAGCTGGAGTTCACCTGGCTGCGCTTAAGCAGATTTATTATCTCCATGGAGACAAAGCGGTCACTTCTTTTTTTTTGGTGGTGATGCACACTGTCCAAACTGCCAAAAAACCAAAAACATCCAGCAAAAGCGCAAAGCGACACCCGTCCCCTCCTGTCCGAAATAGGGGGAAGAAAAAGCAGTTTAAGAAGCTGGGAATACAGAAAATGCAAATAAAGACTAAAAACCAAATAAAATAGAATTAAAAAATGGGCATCAAGACATTGCATGCAGTTGACCATTTTAATTTCAAAAACATCTTGATGCAGGCCCTATACCAACGGTTAAGTTTTAACTTTTTATTTTATTAAAAAAATGAATTAAATAATTTGGCGCCCAATGTGAGGCTGAATTTGTCCAATTACCACCCTAATCTGGAACGTCCCATTATCTTCTACCACTGTCATGTGTGAACCCCACTGCTGATTTGGGAAAGTTTTGTGTCTCCTCTGAAACACGTGGTGTCACCAGCTGCTTATTTTCACGTTTTATGATAATTTGTTTCCTATTTTAGAAAATAACGGAAACCAGCCATTTCTGTATGCAGTCTTTGTCATGCTGTTACTTATGTAAAGTCAGTGAATCACTTCATTCCAGAGATTAATGTTTTCTCTATTAATGCTGAGATAGAAGCTTTTCTACTCTAGCTTTTTTTGGCCAAAGGCTTTTTTGGCTTGACAGTGTGAATACACAGAGCTGTTATTACCTGGAACCACCCCAGACCTTCTGGTGATGTTCTGGCTCCTTGGTCTTCTAAACCCATCCTGGTTTATGGGACTCCTGTGACTGGAAAGTATAATATAATCACCTTTGGGTGTTTTTTCGGCTGTTGAATATATTTATGTTCTTTTGGAATTGCTGATTAAAAAACAAGGCAGTGCAATTCTATTACAAAAGGGGTTCATAATTTTGGGATCTAGAATTTGGAACAAGCAGTGTACAGTATCTTGAATTTCATGAGGATATTATGACGTCTTTTAGACGTAAATTATGCTTATGATATTTATATGCAAGCATAGTCTGAATAATAAGAATGACAAAAAAAAAAAAACCGGTTTATTGATCCAGGGAGTAGATTTGAGCTTGTAAAGAAAATGGAGACCCTTGGGGTATTAATAGTCATTTTCATAAAGTAATTTGTTCAAAGGCCACACAGACATTTTCTTTACTTTTCTATGAAATGATAGTTCTATTAATGTAATTGTTGCATTACAAAGTTGCTGGCATATGTCAAGGTTAATGATTATTCAGCCCTGTTTGTGCCATGGTAGTGAGGTTTTATTGCGTTCCACTAGATGGCACTGTCTCTTTATCAGAAAGGGATGGTCACTGAAGAGCTATTGGTGAACGAGTGTGGCATATGCATGTGCGATGTGGGGGTGAGTGTGACTGTATGTCTCCTGTTTTTGATCCAAACACAGGCTTGCCTTGCTTTACATTTGTTTAATAGTCTGCCTTGTTTATGACGCCAAAGCCTTCTAGAACTTCCTGATGCAAATGTGACAGAGTATGATTTCCACATCTACTGCCAGACACAACCTGGTGTGTCAAATTCATTCAGTTTGACCCACACCGGCCACCAGTCCATTGCCCCTCTTAAAGAAGAGGCAACCTAGCCGTGCTTAACAGAAGTTGTATTTTCCTATAACTTACTAAGAATATAACGGGCTCATTCGATAAATGGTAATCAAAACAAGCATTCAGATTATTTCTTTATTTTGCAAATGACAAAGATGTCTCCGCATTTCTCTGCATGCAAACTCCCATTCCCGTTTCTTCCAATGGCAAGGGATAGTGGTTGCTAGGCCACGTTGCTATGGAAGTGATGTCATGTTTGGCTCTTATAGGGAATGAAGATGGGACTCGAAGGAGACAACCCATTGTGTAATTATGCCTCTTCTTGTTTCCAGTGATCGTGCTTCTGCTGTTTAGAAAGAGATAGATTGGGGAAAAAAGGAAACGCAAAGTTGTCCTGCTTTATGTAGAAATCATGCAAATCAGTGGCTTCATATTTTGAAGGAAAATATCTTTAATATACCTCAGATTAACTGACGTGCATGTTCACCTTGTTAACACTCATTACTGTTTATTACTTTGGTGATGTGGGGGGAGGGGGGGGGGCTACTCTCAGGAAATACAGCTCCCAATCGAAGCGGTGTTCTGGAGATGTTGTGACCGCACACAGTTAATTCTGTGACACGGAGCAGCATGGGGTGCAGTGGTGGGTGGAGGACACGTGTGGCACTGTGGGAGTCGGCGCCACAGGTCTTACCTGCCCATGATGAGAGATGACACGGGGCGGGGGATGTTAACAGGTGATCTGCAAACAGGAGTTCACCTGCCGTTTGCGTGAGCTCAGAAGGTGATGCATGTATGACCAGGGAAGTGTGATCCTGCAGGGTTAAGGGTCAGGTGACTTCATTCATAAAAGATCCACGACCTGCAGTAAATTATTTAAATGGAGAGGAGCTGTGGATATGCGTGAAGGTGTGCACATGTGCATGCCCATGTGTATGTGTGCATGTGTGTGGGAATGTGAGTGTGCGTACGTGTGCATGTGTGTGAGCATGCGCGTGCGTGCGTGCACGTTTGTGTGTGCGTGTGCATGTGCGCGTGCGTGCGTTCGTGCGTGTGTGTGTGTTTGTGAACTCTTTCAGGCCGGTGTTTTCTCTGTACTTGACATCGTGTTTCGGTGCCCATGTTTGGCCTGGAGCTCTCTAGGATGCCAGCAGATGGTTTAAATTGCAGGATTTATACTTTTCTTTTCATCGAGCGTGCCCCGGCTCTGTGCTGCTTTTCAGAGATTCTGGGGTTTAAACTGAGACTCTGCGTCGGCATTTGTCAAGTAACCTATCCAAACATCCCTCAGAGCTGGCAGCAAATGGACTTTGGTCGTGTAATGAAAAGGAAATCAAGGTACAGTATGGATGTACAGTAAGGAGTGACTCACATCCTGAATGAATGAGAGAAAAACACGTGTATAGTTTTCATTTACATTACAGGGCAACTGCTCGAACGCTCTTTAATATGACACCCTTTCCAAAGGAACTGTCACACTGAATGACATAAAATGAACATACAGAGAAACAACAGTGAGTTCCTGCATGGCGATCCCTTAATGCATAATCACGTGTGAAGCTATTTCGGTTATGGTGTTGCCGTGTTTGTAATGGCAGGCTGGCAGGCAGTGGATGGGTTCATCTCTCCGTCTCAGCGCTGGGTGGGTGGTGTCAGGTAAAGACTGAGCGTCGACATGATCTGAATTTGAAAGCTGCAGGAGCAGCCTGCTGATTGGTTGATTTTGTTTGCGTGTTTGTAACCGGGGCACGGCGGGGCGAGTGCAGATCCTGCGTTGAGCGCAGAGGGCTTTTCGGTTTCCCCCGACGTTGGCGGACATGTTGACAGAGGGGATGCGCTGCGTCCGGTCCGTCCACGCGGACGTGAGCGCCGAATCCTCGCCCTGCCCACGCGCATCCCGGCTTTTTCACATGACCTACTTCCCGTCAGCGCCACATCCAGCTTCGCCGCTGGGTGAACCGAAGCTCGGGGCGATCCGCGAGGCAGGCGAGCTCGCCGTTTGAAAGCCCTGCGTGATTAACCTCGTGTGACTGTCTGTGTCGCGCTGTCCTCTGCCTCGCAGGGCTGTGGCCGGCCAGCCTCACGGACTGCGCCTCGTCCCGTCGTCTCATCCTCCGCCCCCCACCCCCCCCCCCCCCCCCCCGCACCCCCCTCCCCTCGCCGCCCCCCCCACCCCGCCTGCCTCACGCACAGGACGGGCTGCATCGAGCAGCTCCCGGCTAATTAAGAAAAATTGCACGACATGTTTTATGGACTTGCCGGGGAAACTACCCTGACAGCGTTCCAGAGCGGACCCTCGCAGCAGAGCAGGCAGCAGGCAGCCCGGCCTGTGTATTACACGCAGAGTAGCAGCGCAGTGCGTGTTTCTTAAACTCTGGCAGTAAAGGTATATGATCCCACGCTCCTCCCCCCACCTAAGAAACGAGCCATGGCAGCTTTCTTGGCATGCGGAAGTTTAATATCACAGTGGCTGGGTTCGGCAGCACTGCATTACTGCAAAACCCCTTCGCCTCTCCTACTGCTCTTATTGTGCTCATGCCATATTTACAAAGCAATTTAAATAAAAGTGCAGATAAAATTAAAAGTCAAGCATATGCAGTTCTTTGATAAACCTCATGCACCCCATGCTTGTTTCAGACATGACGGCATTTTTCTAAATTCAAACATGACTAAATAGACAAATCATGAAGGAAAAAACACACAGATCCACTGTTATTGAGAGCAATGCGATCGCCACACTTCACTCTCTGGCTGCGATTCCAGTGGCAGTGACCAGGGAAAGTGGAGTCTCAGAAAATGGCTTTCAGGCGGTTTTAGTGTCACGGCACAAGCTCACTTTACACAGCGCTGGTCTATTACCTGCTGAGCCTGTTTCCAAGCGACAAATCAATCACCTGGCCCCCATCTTCTGTCCAGGGAAGGCGCGATGAAAAATGTGTCACAACACCCTATAAAATAAATGAATGAATGAATGAATGAATAAATAAATAAATCTTGGCTTTAATAGCAAAATATACAGTACTTCTAGATTCTGTACTTGTTTATGCTTAAGCCCTGAAAGACAACTGATTAGGCGATTTATTATATGGAGGTAATTATGGGAGAATACTGGAGCATAAGGAAGAAAGAGGCCGTTTTGGCTATATTAGGTGGGAATGAGGAGGGCCTGAGAAATATTTTGGAGTGCTGCGTAGGTGCATCGCATGCTTACCAGGGTTGGCAGTTTAGTCCACGACTGCACGCCACATCACTTGAACTAATCTTGAGGACAACAGTCTGAGTCACTGGTACACCTGTGGATTCTGCGCCTGCACAGACAGGGAGCAGAGGAAAAAACAACCTTAATCAACCTGTAATAATGAGCTGAGAAAAACAAAAGGGAAAAACCTTGTCTAATATCACTGGAAACCCAGTTACCTGCAAAGTTTCCCCTAAAAAGAAAGAAAGATAAGAAAACGTGAATCTCAAATGCTGAGCATGTGAGAGTCACGATTGTTAGTGCAACCACTATTTTTCTCTCCTCCTGTTCATTTGCTTCAATGGAAACATGGTATTTTACCTTCGCAGAGACTGCTGAAAGCTTGCTGATAATAAACAATGGGCTGGGAACTGCAGTAATAAATCACCTGCCCCCTGTTGGCAATAAAGCAGCACTCCAGCCGCTGTCATCCTGGAGAGGAAGGTTAAATGTTATTTCTCATCATAACCATGCGGTCCTCGTGGCTGACACATTCAATATCAAACTGTATTATTACCGAGTGATCTTTGAATCTCTGTGACACCGTTCCTGCTCCCCCCCCCCCCCTCCCCCCAACCCCCCCTTTACTGGATACTGGGGTTGTGAGCCCACAAAAACACGCCGCTTTGGAGTTTTTCTGCGTCCCCACCGACTGAATTAAAGCAAATAGTTTTCAGTCCAGTGCAGACGACGAGGACGGCGGTGGTGAGAACGCACGAGGTGACTGGAACGTCGCGCATGGCTTCTCTTAATGAGCTTTTTAAAACGTGCCTTCACAACGGCGCGGTTCTGCTGATGGGGCCTCGGCGTTCCTGCGGCTCGTTTGCTGGTCCGGCGCGGGCGAGCCGGCGGACGACGCTTCCTGTCCTCCTCGCCTCTCGCCTGCACTGCGGAGCGTAACGTAATGAGAGACTCACAAACGCATCGGGTCGGAATTCCAAGATATGAGCCCCGTTTCCAATATTAAATAGCGTTGACATGTCACAATAAAACCTATTAGCAATATTCATTTATCACACGCCTACTGGTTCAAAATGGGAAAATAATGGTCAATGTTTCGTACAGCTGCATGTCTGTCAGTGTTGTATGAAAAGTACTGGAACTCTAGCATGAGGGAGGTCGTGTTATTTTGTTTATGGTAATCTGCGTTATTCTCTATGCTTTACCAAACCAGTCTGTCATGTTGTAGGGAGAAAACAATAGTCTCTCATGATCTCTAATGAGTTTATTCTTTGGCTTTTATGTTTGTATTTATCTGTATTTTGGTCTGTCCCACACCAGCCACCGGTCCATTGCTGAGTGTTTGGTAGCTGGGTTGCAGCTGACAGTTATCCCTTTTCTTTGAATTAACTCCTGTCCTGCTGCCGTATATTCTCCTTCCACCTGGAGTGCATTCATATCCTCGAGTTAGTCCGTCCTCCATTTTGTTGCATGTTCCAAAGGGGGCAGGGGGGGGGTGGGGGAACTTGAGTAAATGAAAGGGTGAGTCAGTGGGGCTGTCTGTGCTGAAAGATTGATGCCCTCCCGTTTCCCGTCTTCTCTCCCGGCCGTTGACCAATCGAGCCGCCCGTCTCCTCTGGTTCCCCCCCCCCCGCCGTTGTGTCTTTGATTTCCCCTCAGTGTCCGTTCTCCCGGCGGCCTGTGATCGGGCCTGCCTGCGTGCGGCCCTTTCAAACACGCTTAAGCAGATCTCTGGCTCCGCGTCGCCGGAGAGCTCCCTCAAGCGCGAACGAGCCGCCGCGTGTGCCACTCCCCCGCGGATCTTTCCGGAAGAGATGTGAAGAGGATCTCCAGCGCGTTCGACGCTCGAGACGCTCCGACTGTTTCCCCACACGGACGCGCGAGGTTGTGAGTCGGCAACGTGTGTAATATGCGTCGTTGCCATGGGCTGCCAGATTAGGAGGGATGCAGAAACGAACAAAAAAGAGGAGGTCCACAGGAAGCGGGTTTTCATGTCTGGAGGCCCACAGGCACTGCAATGCTTCAATAACTCCAGCAGTTAATATTTGTAGAGCCCATTTTTGGGAGGAAGACTTCACCAGTTATACAAAAACAATGTGGCTTTGCTAAAAAAGCTAGCGCTAGCACTGGTGCATGGTGCAGTGCCTTCACCTCAACTGTTGCTGCTAGTGACACTCCTGAGTGCTGCAGAACAAGCGTGTGATGGATCGTTAAGTAGGCCTACCATTAGACAGGGATAATTAAATAGCTTTCAAGCTTAGATATGTGGACTCAAAGCCTTTCTATACTTGGGTGTAATGTCCGGAGATTGAGACTTCTGTCAATTCTAATGTTAGTGTACAGTTGCTCAGTGTTACAGTACGATGTTATTACACATTGAATGATCTGCAGGTTTAACTATAGGATGGTAAAGCCTAACTTATGTTGCATAAGGCCTAGCTTACGTTGTGTGCCTTTGTGTTCCTTTGTAGTAGTATGTTATTGCATGGGACAGCCTGCTGTAACCTAGCAACGAGGAATGGTTTACATATGCCGTGAATGAATATTGAATATAAATATTAATGAGCGCCAGATACACGCCCACCCTGTCCGTATCTGCGGAACGGGTCACGATAATCCAACGGTGTTTACTGCGATTTAATGGTGATAATTGTGTTAAAAACTTTAAAGACACATCGAGAAGACAATCAGTGGTCATGTCTGGGGAATATGACCACGGTTAGAATCCCGTTTCCCGGACCTTTAAGGTACAGCCCTGCTAATTATAGCGCTCAATTAGCAGAAAAACGGAAGGCATTTGAAGATTGAAGATGTTATTCCCGTAGCACGTTTTACAGGATTCAGTAATTAAAAAACTTCACAGCGATGATAAGACCTTCATCTTCGCAGTGCCATTGTTCTGGCAAGATTTAAAGACTCGTTTTTCCTTTAACTTTCCTCCTCCTCCTCCTCCTCCTCCTCCACAAATTCCCTCGTTTCCTCACCAGCACACCTCCCCACCCACGCAGGGTTGGTGACACGTTGCTAACACTACTCCTGCGAGAGAGCCTTGACTGGATCCTTTCCGAACTTGGAAGTACGAAATTAAGATTTAATAGATCGTTCCCAAGCCTTGGTGGGACGGGGTTGTATATTTAGCCGGTAGCCACGAGAAGCGCCCATTGATTGGAGCTGAGGAGAAGGCCACTTACGCGCGGCTCTTGAAGAGCGCTTTTATACGCAGGATGTGATCGCCCGAGGCCAAGCTACATTTTCCTGCCATTGTAATGGGCTGGAAAAAATTAAATGGAGGTCAAAATCTAATACGGTGAGATCATTAAGTGCTTGATCGATAAAGCAATTGGACTTGCCTGCTCCTGTTAGCCGATGCATCTAATGTGTCTTGGATTCATGAGTCAAATGATATAATTGCACTTTTCTGAAATCTTTTCGAAACATCTCAGGTTTTTATTATTTATTTTTAAATGTGTTTGTGTGTGAAGATTAAACCGTGAGAACCCATGTTCTCTCAGTATAGGCCCAGGGATCCTAATACTGTATGTCCTGTGGCAAAGCCACAGTCCAATATGCACTTACCTATATCATGAAACCAATTCATTTCAGCACCTGGTGATTTCTGTGGGTCACAGACTTCAGGCAGTCATGCATGCAAAGGATGTGCGACTAAAAATGGCCACTTGCATTTATGTAACATTAATATGCCCCGAGCATTATGGAGCCCTGATACAGTGGGGACTGTGTATGAAAAGCGCTGTCATTTCTACACAGTGAAGCCAAAGTATATGAAAATTAAAATAAAAGCTGAGAATGTTTGCTTACAAATCTAAAATTGTACAGTACAAAGTAAAGCGCAGAGCCAAATTAAGAAGAAAAAAAAAATGTCTTCATCCCAAACATTATGGAACTGACTATAGTTCCTTCAGTGTGTTGTTAATTAGCTTGAATCTGTACAGATTAGCCAAAAACAAAAACAATAATACTAAAGATGCTAATGTATGGCAGTTCAAACCGTTTCTCTCCCCCACCCTTTCCCCAGTTTTGTGTTTGTGTTTAATTGCGCATCTTGGCTCGTCTTACTGCTGCAGTTTTCTCTGTCGGTTGAGAGCGCTGACAGACTTCTCTGGAATGTTCTGCTCGTGGAGATGAGCTCACGCTGGGTCGGGTGTGTGCGCGTGAAGGCGAGGTTTGTCTGGGAGAAGCCAAACGAAGGGGAAGGAAAGAAAATATAAATCCACCCGTTGCATTGCGTGATCATCGGTGGCGTGCCCCCCCCCCCCCCCCCCCCGCCCCCCCCCAGGTGCACGGGAGAACCGCTAAGCCCCACCGGGAGGTATTCTGTCCTCACAAGCGCCTCTTGGAAAATGGTGCTGCGGGACCTTCCCCATGAAAACCCTGCGAGCTGCAGCTCCGTCGGCAGCAGTGGAGGTGTTGCGCTGGTTCTCCGGACTCCTCGAGTTGTTGTGCTGTAGGATAGGGGCTGGGGGGGCTGGGGGTTCCGGGTGTTCCGTATAGCAGGCGCAGGGCCACCGTAAAGTTTAATGCTCCCTTCCGCTGTAGGGTTCCGCATTGACGGGGGAGAAGGTACCAACATTTGAATTAAGTCAGAGGTTTGGCGAGATTTACACACAAATGCACCACTTGGCATTTGTGGGGTTAAGCCGTGAGCGTGTTCGAAGCTGATAAGTCACAGACGCGGTTTTGAAAAAGGTGCCATTCCGATTCGTTTCGTTCGTTCGCTGCGTGCGTTTCATCCCACATATACGGAAAGGTGGCTGAGCACCTCAGCAGAGCAGATGAGTGGAGAGAGATGTGGTGCTGCTTAACTGGAGGGCTGTGCTGTTCTACATCAAAACACGTCCTCAACACACAGTGGTGCCGCAGAAAATGGCAAACTCAAGACGAGTCAGCTATGAGACCTCAGACCTATGAGTCCTGCTTACATGGGACTGTGCGTGCGTGCGTGTGGGTGTGGGTGTGTGTGGGTGCGTGTGTGTGTGTGTGTGTGTGTGTGTGTGTGCGTGCGTGTGTGTGTGTGTGTGTGTGCGTGCGTGTGTGTGTGTGTGTGTGTGCGTTTGGGTATGGGTGTGTGTGTGTGTGTGGGGGTATGGGTATGGGTGTGTGTGTGTGTGTGTGTGTGTGGGTATGGGTGTGTGTGTGTGTGTGCGTTTGGGTATGGGTGTGTGTGTGTGTGTGTGGGTGTGTGTGTGTGTGTGTGTGTGCGCGTGTGGGTATGGGTATGGGTATGGGTGTGTGTGTGTGGGTGGGTGTGCGTTTGGGTATGGGTGTGTGTGTGCGTGTGTGTGTGTGTGTGTGTGTGTGGGGTGTATATGGCTTTTATTTGGTTCGCTCAATATAGGCATAAGTCCGAGATGGAGACTCATGCATTAAAAATAAATCAACTGTTGGAGCAAATCTGACCTCCTGCACAGATATTGAATCTGTATAGTTCCTGGGTTTATATATGGGTGAAAAATTAGGACAAAAAGTGGAGTCGGTAAAATTAAAATCAAATTTATAATAGAAAAATCAAGCAAAAGACACCTCTACTGAAGCCTCTCCCACACGATAATGTACATTTCTTTACAAAAATGCATGATATTTTGTGATGGATTTAGAGGACGTTTACTATATTTTGAAAAATTATGTTCGCAAACTCACATTTTTTGTTGTTCTGAATAACTCATTCAAGTGTTTGCGTGTCATTTATTTGAAAACTCAAAAAAAACAAAAACACATTCATTATTCAATTCAGGAGAATGTTTTGGAAACAAAAACAAAAAAAAAAAACAGTGAAAGAATGAGCTCATTAAAGTTTATATCCGTCTTTATGAGATACACTTATGGCTGTTCGGCGGTAATTATCCAAAATTCACAGAATTTCAGCTGTTATGAAAGCATATACCTTACTATGGCACCATGAGGAAAAAAACATAAAAGATTCATTTTCCCCTGAGTCTTGTTTTAATGATGGTGAAACAAACATGCTATTGAGCAAAGACAAATACTTCAGTCACTTCAAAGCAAAACGTGTTCTATAATGAAGAAACACGGTGTTGGCTTTCCTGAAAATGTCTTCTTTCTGAGATGAACAGAGCTGGGTTCTCAGTCTCTCTTTTTTTGCATGCTCCAGGGGGGCTCCCCCCCCCCAAATTTAATTCTGGCTCAGATAAATTCGGAATCGGAGGATACCTCTGTGGATTTGCTGTAGGCGGCGTCGCAGAATACCAGGGCGACCTTCCAAAACACTGACAACACGAAAGAAATCACTCAAACAACACATTTTTAATTACACTTTTTAGATTGAATTTGTGTTCATTAACAACAAGTAAACATAAATCATTGAAGAGCGGTGAATTACCATTTCATAAACTATTCAATATACATGAACACTGTTTTGTATGGATGAACTGAGATATTTACAATAGCTTGCGCAAAATTATATTAAGTCCTCCCGGCCTCACCCTCACACACACACACACACACACACACACCCTCACACACACACACACACGCACACACACACACGCACACACAAATCACAAATCAAAGGAACTGTAAAATAAACTGAGCATATTTCTGCAGGGGCTTTGTGAAATGAATATTTTCACACGTTTGTACAACACTGTCACAATAGCATTGTCATAAAGGGTGTGTGTCATTCTTCACAAAGTGTAAAAGCAAAGTTATAAAGTTATGCCACATTCCATGTGCACTGTATGAAAATATTTCAAACTGGAACCGGGTGTTGATGGCATTTTACAATGTCTCTGTCTGTTCTTTCCTGGATGTCTCGCTGCAGTGAATTACCAATATGTCCATCCCTACCTTCTCTGTTTAAATTTACAACCTTATTCACAATTTATATTTTCCTGAAAAACCAAGTCAGCTATTTCCCTGAGGGCATGTTTAGTGTTCTTACTTTTGTGGAATTTTCTGGGGATTGTGATTTACTTACAATTTAAGTAATGTAGACCCCAGCTATTGGACACTTAATCAATGGCTTACATGCCTGTGATTGACTTTTTGCAGTGCAGTTAATGCTGCTTTCTAAATAAGGCCTTTCTGCAGATTAAAAGCTCCACCTGGTTTTTTCTTTTCTTTTTTTCATTTGAGGTAGGTCTCTGACCCCACATGCTCCTTCAGTGTTGTAACAGACTATTTTTCTTCTCTGTCTTCGGTTTACTTCCGTAAGTCAATAAGTCCTTATATTAGGCCTTCTGCTGGTGTTTGAATGCCTGTGTGTGGTAGGGAGAAGAACCCCACCTTAGAAAAAAATAAATGATATAAATTATATATATTAATTATATATATATACACACACACACACACAGTGAACTCCATAATGTTTGGGACAAAGACAATTTTTTTTTTTGATTTCACTCTGTACTCCATAATTTCAGATTTTTAAACCTAATTCACATTTGGTTAATCTCAGCTCTTATTAAACAGTGTCACCGTGTAGAAAGTACAAATCTTAAACTGAGTACCGAGTATATACTGTATATTGTAATTGGTTCAGTTGAAAACAATTGAGAGAAAACAGAATTCACTGCAGTGGAATGATTTGGCCAGTTTGGAAGTATTCTTGGTACTTTCACAATGCTGATCTACCAAACATTTGCACAGCATGACAACACGCCTGTTATTGTTGAACTTGAAATGACAGCTTGCAAAGAGAACCAAAGCTGTTTTGTATGAGTCACTTTTAGTGTTTGTTCTTTTTTTGTAGCTAGTGACAGCACCAATAACGCATGGGAGAAACGCAAGAACAGCACGAGCGTTGATTTTTATTTTAGTTTTATTTTCTTCTGTACGTTACCCGTTTGTTTCCTTTAGCAGGAAGCGTGTGTGTGTGTGGTGTACAAGCAAACAAAATTTAAAAGGTGCATCGTGAAAACCATCTAATTCCAGCCAGCTCAAAAGCGACAAGTGGTCTTGCCAAACGATCATCAGTTAATATGAAAATGAATTCAAGTTTGAATAATTCTGATGTGACTGAACGTGTTTCAGGGACTGAGCAATTGCAGACTGGGTTGGTGGGGGTGTGTGAAACGGATCACCTCGTGCTGCTCTTTTCCCCGACTGACTCTGGAAATCAGGCTGCTCCTGAAGTAGTGCTGTTTTCTCAGCTGTCATATGCTATGAGGACACCTGTCCTTTTACAGGTAGCCCCGTGTGTGTGTGTGTGTGTGTGTGTGTGTGTGTGTGTGCGCACGTGCATACACACATACTATCAGGTGACAAGTTCTTTGTACAGAGGCAGTTAGCATGTGTTCTCTCACAAACACACACACACACGCACACAAATTATTGCTGTACACAAATCTGTGCTGTGATGAATGGGATTAGCATTCTTTGGATACACTGAAATAACCATGTTAGGCCATTACACCCAGATTATTTCTTGCCATCTGTAACATGTATATAAATTGCGTGAGGCAATGATTTCATGCTACAGCAAAACTATGAATGGGTCCACTGCCAGCTGTGTTTAGAGAATTGGTCCATTTAATCTTTCACTATACTCTCAGTCCATCATGCAAAGGGATGCTTTTCAAACTATGTGAAGCATCTACTAGGCCACTGAATTTTGATTACAACCCCAAACAGAAATCCAGTGCCCAGCATTAATAGTCCAGACCTTATTGACTGAAACCGTGAACAAAATTTCTAAACATATTTATTCTTAATCGGGGTAAAAAATAATACATTTGTGTTTTTTATTAAATTTTTTGGAAGGTGACCGTAAGAAGCTGTAAGTTTTTCATCTTCACACATTTTGAAATCGATGAACGTACAGCCCAGCCCAGTACAGTAAACAGCAAAGTGCTCACTGTTAAATCAGCTCTTGTAAGTGTGTGGATGAGTTACAGTGAAAGGCAGATATTCAGCATGTCAGGAATAAACATAATGTTTGCCAGAGATAATGCTGGGCCAAGACCTTCTGTCAGCTACGTCAGTAATAAAGCGTAAAGTTGGCAAGCGCGAACTTCAGATTTTGCAAAGATGCAGTTATTGAATTCTTCCAAGCAATGATCTACGGGAAAATGTCAGATTAATTGAATGTTCTCTTACCTTGAAAATGGGTCAGGCTGGATAGGCCTTCTCAGAGGCCTGCTTTGGGGTTTTGTTTTGATGATTTAACATCAGTTGAACAAGTTATTACGCTGCAAATTGAACATAAATAAATAAATAGATAAATAAATCCCTGCAATGTTTACTGTATTGGGGAGGGGGATTCGAGTGCTTTTCAGAGGTCTTTCCATCTGATTTAGCAAAAACAGAAAAAAAAAAATCTGATTAAATATGTCATGTGTGGGTGACGCTTGAATGGCTGAACCGGTACATGATTGGGTTTTATCTTCATCTTTTCAAGATCTTCTTCATCATTTTGATCTTCATCTCCTGTTATTAAAGATTTCTTAAAGAGTTTCATTGAAGCTAAATCCTTAATATCTTTAAGCACTACAAAATCTTAAAACTTAAATGGCATACCTTTTTAAAATTGATTATAAAGTTAAAAGTTCATTGACAAATCCCTTCTTGAAATAGAAAAAAAACTTCAGCATGCAAATATAATTCCGTTTTTTTCTCTTGTTGCCTTTCCTCATGAATATTAAACTCTTTGTTGTTAATTTTATGCAATTTGATGCCAATATTTCTTCACATCAGAAAAACAATCCCTCTCTGCAGTCTTTTTCATTTAAAAAAAATGTATTGTTATTTTTAAAATAATGCCTGTGAACATAACACCTTCATTAAGAGAGCAACGTTGTTATAAATCATTCATAAGTACATGCGCAGGGATTGTGGCTGGAGGCTTGACATCACATTTTCTCTGATGTGTGTTCTGAATGCCCCCGTTCCTCTTTTGAGAAGCGGGGATGCAAATAAACAAAAGTTCTAATAGCATCCCCCTTAAAATGCCACGGGCCACACAAGTGGCGTGTTTTTAATTCAGCACTTTTCTGCTGCGCCTCACCAACTCTGAGTCTTCTCTGCGAAAAATCACTTTTTCCCTTTTCTGGATCATTTCCTGTTTCGCCAGGCAAAGGAGCAAGCCTCCATATTGCTTATCTGGTGTCCATACTGCAGTAAATAATCTGTCAGGGAGTACAGGAGTACAGGAGCCTCTCTCTTTAAACCGGCTGCTTTCATTTCTTTATTCTTTTTCACATATAAACTCTCTCGTAGAAGCTTTCTCACATACTGTTCAAGGCCAAATGAATGTTTAAAAAGACTGGATCCTTCTTACGGCAGCCCTCTAACATGTATTGATTTTATAGTCGGCACAAAGGCAATCGATTTCTTATGGAGTGCTCTGGTAAAGGGGAATTAACCCTAAACGACGAGCTTCCGCTTTTCTTGAACCCCCTGACCTCCGTGCGTTCGGACTGCAGTGGACTGTAGATTGAGATAAAGCCGCAGGTCTCTGCTGTCCTGAATTCACAGAGGATGTTGCAGTGATTCGACAGGTGTTTATGTCTGGACAGGTGTAGAAATTGATTGCGTGCTGCAAACACAAGGCTTGTGTAAAAAGCCTGGCCGTTCGAGTGCTAACGCTAAAGAAAGCCAGTAAACCAGGCAGAGCCAGTATGAACCTGAATGTCTGTCTGCATCGTTATCCATGTGATGCTAATTAAGCCCTGTTTAACTGTTCCCTCAAGCTACCCGGCTCCAGAGGGAATCTCACCAACGACTACAAGCGTGTTGTCAGAATAGAGGGGAACGGCTTTGTTTGTGCCAAAAGAGGCGATTTTGGTGGCCGTAAAGAAAGGTTATTTGCGTCAGGCGAAAACAGAAGAAGCTTGCCAGATTATTCCTCAAACCCCGCCCCCATCCTCCCCGTTGCCACCGCCCCCAGGGAGCGGTGTGACTCACTGGCCTGTGTTGGGGCAGCGTTGGCTGCTACCGGCTGTTTCCCAGCCAATCACCAGTCCCTCTTCTCTCTGCTATCAGGCTCAGAAGCAGAGCTACCACTGTACCAGCTCAGTCCCCACGCCAAAAAAGACCAGAGCCCCCCCCTCCCCAGGTCCACAATCACAGTGACCCCCCCTCACTGGTCTGCCATCTGACAGACCCCCCCAAAGGCCAGAGTGTAATTTGAACCCTAGTAAAATTTGTCCAGCTCCTATGACTGCCAGCTTAACTTCACTCCATGGAGGAAAACCGTGACAGTGGTCCTCCTCTTCCTCTGTTCTGTGTCCCCTCTAGAAATGAGAAGCAACACTTGATTACTTCTTTAATGACTTTATGAAAAAACATGGAAAAATAAAACAACAAGAAAACCATTAACTTTATATCAGGGGCTAAAGAGTTAACAGACCCTTTTGACAAATCAACAATCAATTCAATTGTGTCTGTACAACACTTGAGATTACTTTGGGAATCTATGCCTAAGTACACATATGAATGGATGTTTGACTCACTCGGGTAAAGTTTCCCTTTCAAAATGGGGTCCAATTATTTGGATTTTAGAAAAGTTAGAGACTTAAAAAAACAAGGCGTAATTGGAAGTCACAAGCGCACATACTGCTATACAGTTACGATCAATAAATGAGTTAATTAAAGCAGCTTCATGCCAGGCTCTCTCTGAAACCCAATATTTGCTCTGCATACCAGAGCACGCCCCAGAAATAGGACACTCACATATTTAAAATTCTGGTAATTATGTTGCCCACAGGCAAAACGACAATTAGAGATCAGCTCGTATGTTTTACCGTTATATAAACCTTGCCTTGCATGCAGAAGCTCAGCTAAACATTTCCGGGTCTTAACGTACGGCAAAACCACACAGATCGCCAACCTGTGCTTTCTGAGTGAACATTTGCCTAAAGAACTGGTGCATTTAGACGAAAACAATTTATAACAGCCAACTAGGTTCCCATGAAGCAAAACTCTCACATAAGATGCCTTTAGCAGTTGCGCGTATGTGTTTTTATCTGGACGTTGGCATTAGTGGTAATACGCTGATGTCCACAGTTCTGATAAGTCTCGGCCATAGGTAGGAAGCAGTTAAAAAGAAACCCCCAAAAAAGAAAAAAAAGAACCAATGTTCACAAATTTACAGATCAACTGTAGACAGAGGTTTTGAATGTCTATACTCGATTGCAGTTTTCTTCTTTTCCCAAATGTCCGCCACCAGGCTGAAGGAATCTTTAGCCTTCCCTGTGTTATTGTTGACTTTGCCTGCTACATGTCCTTGTTTGCTCGTCAGTGGATTTTTTAGAAACGGAGAACCAGTTTTACCATCTGTGGATTAGTAGAATCCCCCTGTACACGGCCGATAAGGTAAGCTACCCTTTTTTTGCTAAATCCTTCTGTTGTCATAAACATACCCTCAGCTTGTGCAGTGTCTATTGATACAGTGCATCTTCAAAGAACCTCTGAGACAGTCCAAAAATGCAACTGGCAATTTATGCTGCAGAATTGAAATGAAAAATTGGTGGCAGTGTGATGTAAAGGCTAGAGAACAGGCCTTGTAATTTAGAGGTTGCAAGTTCAAATCCCAACTGTATAATTGTACCCTTGAGCAAGGTGCTTTGTCTGAATTGTCTCAGTGTGTATGCATAAATTTCACATATAAATTGATAGCATGCAGAATGGCATACTATGTGAGTGACTTAGTAAATAAATAATGTCCAACAATGATAAATAATAAAAGTCTTCTCTTTGCCCTGCCTTGGAAACTATAAGCAAATATAAACTGCGCGTTCATGGAATGCTTATTTTCATTGGTATGCACGACTGACCAAATCATAAGCGCCCGTCTCAGAAACCCAGGCACGTTGAGGGGCTGTGGGACACAATAAGCAAATAAAAAGGTCATACCTGAATCCCACTGCAGCGGCTTTTTCATTAGGTTTTGTGAAATATGCAAACCAATATTAGCGTAGCATTCAGAGTCCTCCAGCCATGTTTCACTCTGATGAGCGAATCTTCACGAGCCCGAGCGTCCTCTCTTTCTGCGCCTGTGGAAAAAAGAGCGCTGAATTATTTTCCTCCTTAAAATTAAAGAAAATAAATAAATATCGGGACCTAAAATCTGTCTAATAGCAACGACGATACGTCTTTCGTTCTGTGCTATGAGTGGGATGCAGGCTGAAGAGTGCAGCGATGCTTCCCTCCCGTCCCCACCTTGTAACGCTCCTGTTTCCTGGGGATTATCTAGGTTACCACGGCAGATCTATGGTTCATGGTTTTCATTGACCTGTTGTGGAGCGGCACGGTGGCGAGCACTGTGGGCTCGTAAGATGGAGGTTCTGGGTTCGCGTCCCAGCTGGCCGGATCTTCTCTGCGTGGAGTTTGCAGGTTCTACCCGTGCTTGCTCCGGTTTCCTCCCACACTGAAAGACATGCATGTCAGGTTAGGTGCACTCCTGCCATTGCCCTTGACCAAGGCACTGGCCTCAGAACTGGAGTTGGTCCCCCAGGTGCTGCACTCTGGCTGCCCATTGCTCCTAAATAGCTAGGATAACTCTCTAGTTATCTGTATGTATTGACGGTTTGTAAGTTAGTTATGTTTTCTAGGCCCTCGCTGGTCTGTCAATGTTGTTCATCAATTCTGACCCCATTACTCATGCTACTCAGGTGGATATTGGCTCTTTTTGACAACATTTGATAAATGAGCGCAATTTAATATAACTTCAGTTTGTCGCACAAAGATAAGACCTGATGCACTGGATCTGGGGCAAACTTGACTCGTCTGGTGATTATACTGTCTCAGTGTCGTCACAGTTTTAACCACTTTGTCCACCAGAATGTGTCTCGTTTAGTCTTGCCCTATTTAATCAATTTTTATTCATGTTTTCATTAATTTAAATAGCAAAGTAGTAACTGGCTTAAATACCATGTCAGTCCCAGCTGGGGAACTTCGGGTGATACCAGGTGTTATGGTCAGATGAGACAACACAGATGTCATATCTACGGTGAAATATGGTCTTGTATCTACGGGGCTGTTGTTAAGGTAAACAGAATCCTGAACTCCAGTGCGTACCAAGACATTTTGACCAAAAATCTAGTATCCCTCTGTTAGGATGCTCAGTCTTGGCTGCTGAAAGATCTTTCAGTGAGACAATGATGAAAACTGTACCTCAAATATGAAACCAGAAGTGGTTAACTAACCACAACATTACTCTTGTGCAATAGTAACCATGTCCCCAGACAAAAACCTCTGATTTTGATTGAAGAGAGCAGTTAAGTAATGTAGATTGTATGATCTGAAGAATCTTGAAAAATGGTATGACAGAGTGTTCAAAAATGATGAAATTATGTTTAACAATCTCATAAAACACTGCAGATGACTCAGCAGTATTGCACTTGCAAAGGGAGAGTGCACAAAATACTAAAAACAGGAGTGCCATGGGGAAATAAAATTAGTTTTTAACTTTTTCTGTGATTTTATTAGTATGAAAAATATTGTCTTTCTCATATTTCAGCATAGCATATTGTGCATTACCTGTGTACTTTATTTAATAAAACCCTTTTTGCTTGTATATATCAAGGGTGCCAATACACACAACAGTGAGGCATGGACTGCACTCATCTTAAAGAAAGACATAAAACTTAATGCAATTGCTTAGGTTCTTTAGAGAAAAGGATCTTGTCACAAAACAAAACAAATATGTCATCTTCATAAAAGAGATGTATTCTATAGCTGGGAGTCATCACATCACATTGAAAAAAAAAAAAATCTTTCAAAATTTATTTCACCTAATGGGAAACTCATGAATTTTAAATGGAAAAGTTAACACCACTACATTTATCAAAAAAGTTTATATCACTCTTGCAATATTTATGAAATGTCCATAAACCAAGCATAAATCATTCAGCATTTCTAGGCCAAGAACCTTCTTCCTAAAGCACTTGTAATTTGATGTAGGAAGGAAAAAAACTCATTTGACGTATTTGATCATGAAATATTTATTTATATATCAATCTTGGATCAAATATCCAAGTATTTATACTGCATATCAAAACTTCTTAGTAGGTCCAGATATTGAAGATGTTAAAGATGGCATTAAAGATGAATTAAGTCTTATTCTCTGTGTGTACATCACAGACTATGTAGAGACTAAGACTTGTAGAGCAGTGTGAGACCGCAGTGTGGAAGTAATACATAAACCTTTGCTTTTTAAGACTATATATAAAAGCTATTCATCTATATTGTGATTAAATGAATGAGAAACCATTGTTTCCCAGGACTTTGCCAATCAAAAACATTGTGGCAATGAAATTCAAGTGCAGAATCATAGAAATCCAAAATTCTCTACCACAGAACTTGGAATTTTAAAAGAAAAGGTGGGAAATTCACAATATGCATAAAGTATGCAAAAAAAAAAAAAAAAGATTTTATTTGTTATCTGTTCTTTGGTAACTGTATGCTTCTCATTTTGGATGCGCAGTGTCATAATTTCTCACTCTGTTCGGCGCACTTCAGTCGAGCTGCGTCGTTTCGCTTCACATCGATTCAGAAGAGGGCGGCTGCGTACTGAGGCCGCACTTCAGGTGGTATTTCCACGGCTGTGTTTTCATTTCAAAAACAAATCACCTCAGAGACCTGCAAGCCTGAAAAAGCTGAGTGGTTTCAGGGCAAGGCTGACAGAATGGCCCAGAAGGCAATGTTCATGTCTCTGAAAACTCTGTTAAATTATGGGGAAAAGCCCCCAGCACCATGGAAGCTATTTTGCTATTTTATGGTAGGGATTTTAGTTAATTAACCGTATCACATTTCAGGACATTGAACTGAAGCCGAGTTGTCCATTTTTGTAAAATAGACAGGATATTTGAACACTCGGATGTTCTCTTGGTTTTTGAATGTTGAATGCATAACTGAAATTAAACTACAGTAAGAATCAAAACTACTCTCGGTGAGGTTGTGCAGTGAAACAAGGCTGACGAAAGGCTCACCATTGGCAGGTTTATTTTAGTTTTTGCTGTGGATTATGTACTGGTGTATGCTGGAATAGGCCTGTGTATTCTAATGCAGAAAGAAATGAGATGACAGTCTGTTCTCTGATTCAGGCAAAGCCTCTGGATAAGAACAGTACTGCTGCTAGTAAGAGGCTGGCCTTGTAACATCCTGTTTTTTTTTTTATGAACAAAAACTCCTTAAGTGGTTATAAAAAACAAAAGCAGGGCTTTGTAGTTTAAATCTCCCAATCAGGTATTATTGTAGGTATTTGGAAAATAGGCAATAGCATCAGAACTCATCAGCTGTTCTTTGAATGCCAGAAAAAGAGAAGGTAAACTATTATCGCTCCTTCAGACAAGATGGGGTTTTTTTTTTTTTTTTGGGTTGAAGGCAGCATCAGTGTGGCTCGGCTCTGACCCCCTTGCCCCTGTGTGTATATAAAACACCCCCGTCCCAGGGTCCATTTCCACCTGCGTGAGCCAGGGCGGCGTGTGTTTGACGTGCCGTGTCCCATCCGTACCCGCCCGGTGCTGGACGGGGGTCTGGGGGTCCTCCTCCGCCTGCAGCCTGCCGTTCTGTTACGCTCCCGGTCTCTCCAACGGGACGGTGCCTGGGTGCGTTGCTCAGGCGCTGCCTGGCTAGGGCCAGCTGCCCCCCGAGGCCCCGGGTAACTACTGTGTGCGGGGCGTCTCATTTCAGGCTGGAAAGGATGCAAATAAACGACAAATATAACCGCGTGCTCCGACTCCGCGGTTATGGCAAGTGATCGACCGCCACAGCACCCGCCTTCTGGGCCCGCGCGGAGACTGGAATGTTCCGAATATAAAAATACCAAGCAAAGCAATATTTGGAAAAATAAATAAATAAAAAAAAAATTACTTGGACAATTAAGGACACTGAGAATAATCGACTGAGTAAAAATGTGAGCCTGCTAATTAGCCTGGCCAGGGATGTACTGCCATTGCCTTCGGTTCTATTTTGAGATTTTGCATCAGTTCGATCAAGCAAATTATAAAATGTGTTTCGCTGCACAAAGGATCCCAGCAGTCAGCAGCCCCACGCGCCGAGCTTGCCGTGGAGAGTTAGCGTTTGATTACCTTGCATTAAACCCGACTTTCTTTGTGCGAACTTAGAGTGCAAAGTGCTCCGCGCTTTGTTCCTCTGTCACTGTTCGGGCCATTTCCTCCATTTTATTCCCAGAAGCATTAAATACTTGAGAGAAGAAGCCCATTTATGAACGGAGTGCGTTAATGAGCCGGCCTCTTCTGAGCTCGCTCCCGCCTCCTCCTAAATTAAATTGGAAAGCACAACATCGATTAAACGCACAAATAAATGATATACCGCGCCGCGCGCCACTCCGGCCAGCGCCGCGCGCTGCAGTCGCACAGCTATGAAATAATAAACCTGCCTCCGCCGTGGAAATTGAACTCACCTTGTCTAAAATAATGAACCATCTCAGCTTTTTGGAGGGAAATTGCCCCGTCGCGTTAAACGAGCTCTGCATCTGGACGCGAGTGGGAAAGAGCTGTCATTTCTCTCTTCCTCATTTTTCATCTTTGAGAAGGAAATAAAGTGGCTGCAAATCACTTGTGCCTTATAGGAAAAGTATTATAAATTTAAGTGGGTTGTCAAGTAGAGCCAGCAACCCCAGGTCTGTGGCTTTTCTGCTGTCCAGTAATGACTGGTGCGGTTGGCTACTGTTTTATTGAACAGCGAAAACTGATGATTTTCAAATATCCTCTGATAATATACCCCCATTTAAGTTATGTGTATACATGAAATGGAAAATAATACTATTCCAACACTTTGTTTTGAGTTACATGGCATAACATATTGCTATGTGTTGTGCTTCGTAGTTTGGCTTAGCATAGGTTAGGTCAGAGTAGTGTTCACTGTGTGAACTGGACTTGATGTTCATGGCTAGGAATAACTGTTATGAAAAGAGAATTGTACCTTATCGGGCCTGTGTTTTGTAGTTGTTCCAGAGACCTTCGGTATGCACTTATTGTACATTGCTTTGGATAAAAGTGTCCGCCAAATGAATGTAATGTAATGTAATGTAAATACTGAAGTGTAAATGTGATTGAATCTGAAAGTCCTCTCAGTTTTAGCAGGGACTTACAGACTGCTAAGATTTAGCCAGCACTTCCTGGATTTAGTGAGCAGCCATTTCAGTTCTGGTTGTTTTGTAGCTTTGTGTTTTTTTGTTTTGTTGAGAATGCACAAGAATGTTTGAATCCAGTTCATATCCACACTCAGGCTTCGCTAACAGGCTAACGTTTTTTTTGTGTTTTCTTCAAGTGCTGGGGTTTCAGAGTCATTACTGAATAAATAAAATTACAAAGAAGAGTGTAAAGCAAGGACTTATCAGGGCCATTGTGTGGGCAGAAAATGCAGCTGTGGTGATGTGAGATTGCACAAACGTCTGAAGACCAGTTTTAAAATGCGCCTTTGTTGGCTTTGTAATCAAAGCACCGATTTCAAAGCAAAATCCAATATCATATTTGACTGAATGAAGTCTGAGGCGCAGAAATCTTTTCAATTCTGTATGCAAAACACAAGCCACTGTTTATCTGTGTGTGCCGTGCATTTTGCATTAAAGTGGTTCGGATACGTGCTATCCAAGAGGAAGGTCAACTGGAACAATTTGAGCTGGTGAAAAATCAATTCAAACAGTGCCCAACCCCCCCCACCCCGCCCCAAACACAAGCACACCCTTAACAATAAAAATAGAAATAAAACATGCTATAAAATTAATACAGCTACCTGAACACAAATTAATATCTTCGAAAGGTTTTAGCACTGGAGAATACATTTTGACTGTAACTAATGCATATGGAGTCCTTGAAGAATATGAATTAGGTTGGTTGTTTCAGGTTTTAGTGCCTTAATGCAATTAATTAGTTTTTAAGGCTAAATTGAAAGCACTGCTGTAGGAAATCTAATGTAACATCATCCACAGTTACAACAGTACAAATATACTGTATTAGCATTACACAGAATAGACATTCAGCATTCAGTCATTCAGAATATGGAATTAACATAACTCATAACTCATACCTAATAACAGCACACTCATACATCATCAAATGAGAACAGTGCATTTAGGTTTTCATCAGTTAACCTCTCATAGAGTAATGGACAAGAACTGAATTCTGACAAAATATAAACTTACTTTCATGCCAATATGTGGCATGTCCTTTTGCTAAAACTTCCACTTCAAGACCCATCGATAAGAAACACATATGCTGCTATGCTGAAACCTACACTTCAAGGGGCATTCAATATAAACAATATATGAAAAAATCATTAGCTTGTTCTTGTCATCCAAGACAATTATATTGGGTGGAATCAATAAATAAATTAAAAAATAAAACTTTTTTTTTTTTTTTTTTTTTGCCCTGTAGGGTCTCAGGAGGTTAAAGAGGAGGACCATCGCTGTTGAAAGTTAAGGATGAGACACAGTCACAGCCTCTGAGAGCACTTACAAGCGATCTGCCCACAGGTCACTGGCAGAAGAGAGCTGAGGTGGGGAGTCTGAGCAGGATGAGGCTCTGAATACGCCCAGCCCCTGATCAGAATACGTCTCACCCACTCAGGCCCATTTCCAGTTTCATATTTGACATTATACCCCCTGGTGGCATTAGCACCAACTCCACAGCGGTCAGCCTCCTTATGAATAAAATATTATGCCCGCGCCAGGCTTGTGTCAGCTCTAATTGTACGTATGCATTCAGAGCATGAGCATATTAACCACAATACCCTTAATTGTGGCCGGGAGCACAAACTTGATGATATTTTTTTTCCCCCATTGGAGAGATAAGTGAAGAAGACACAATGACAAAACAGAAACCCAATATTGTAGAGGACCAAATGCATTCTGATAACGGTAAATGGGCTTCTGAAGGCAACAGAAAAATGCATTTAAACAGACAAGTAATGGCGTAGGCATTAATATTCCCAGAGGGAGCACATATTTGCACGTGGAAGTGATAGTGCTGTTGCAGACTATAACACTTCAGAATTTATGTTTATTGGAAGGGGGGGGGGGGGAACAAATGTCTGGTCGCAGGAACAGGCAATATGTTTTCAGATGAACGCATCCTCGGAATGTGTCCATGATTTGGCTGCAGCTATGAATAACACGCTTAGGCAAGTGTTACATTTGTTTGGTACCCAAAATCACAAGTTCCACAGCTGCTAAACTGAATGGGATGAGCGTCCAGGAAAGACATATGAATGTTATTTATTTATGTATTTATTTTTTTATTTACTTCCTGAATCCAAGCGTCTGATGCCATATACTATATATGGTGCCCACCGTTGGCACTGGGACATCAAAGTCATTTATGAACAAAATTCAGCCGTATGGAGTTATTGTTTTTAGTTGTTAACCTCTCTCTGATCTTCACCATTCAAAGTCATGCACGTGGGATTTTAATGTCAAAACTGTGCTAAGGCTTTCACTTTTTCAACAGCTCATTTGATCCTGTGGTGGCACACTCATGGTCATTGTCCTGTTGCATTGTAAACTGCCTGCTGATTCTGGAAGCATTTTAGTGAAAACTCTAATTGGGCGAAGTTATGGAACCTGCTTCGACAATGAGTACCAAGAGCAAGTAAGCTACATGAGGTTAACTTAGGCCTGTCCGCAGAAGTAATGAACATTGCCTGAGAATTTTCTAATAATATTTAAATGGCACATAGAAACCAAGATACAGTAGCTGCCTAATGAATCGAAAATAAGGTAATTTGTGTCCGTTTGAAGACAGTGTATTGTACTGTCCCTGTCCTTGGCACAGATGAGATGTATGGTGGCGAAAAGAAAGGAAGGAAAAAAAAAAAGTTTTCAAGGCAGGTTTTAGAAGTGACTCACGGTGTTAATTAACGGAAACTCACAATGAGAGCGTGAGTACGTTTGCAGGTGTTTTTTTTGGCCATTGACATTCACGGGAACACTTTCAGAATCACTGAATCACTGGGTGGTCTTTCATTTGATGACCTGCCCGTGACCTTTAACTTGCTGCCATTCCAGGAAGCGTTGCGTCCTTGAGAATAAAAAAAAAAAGTGTGAAATCTTTTACGATTCTCAATTCATTCTGAAATTATAACGAGGATGTGCTCGACGAGCTGAACACTGCAGTCAGACTCAGGGAACAGCTCAACATGGCTGAGACTTTGGCGCTGGACGAACACGGTGTTGTGTAAAATGCTTCAGACAAAGAGCCGGGCTGTGCCAATGCTGGTTAGAGGACACATTTTCGTTAAAGGACAATGAAGACTGTAACAGATTATCAATGGGAACAAATACATTGGAATTCATTTGTTAGAAGACTCACTTGCAATTTATATTGGGAGATTTGAACACTAGAAGTACTGTTTTTGTTTTCTTAAAAAAAACCCAGAAACGAAAAGTCACATTATGTATTTACTTTCCATATTCATCTTTTGAGCGCAAATGCATATAGAGCATATGATAATATATATAATAAGTAAAATGATTGAAAAATAAATATTTTACTTATTATTCCACTGTCCCATCACGTATGATGGGCTCTATATTAACGGCTGTATTGGGACGTCCCTGTTGCGCAGAGCTGCAAGCACATATTCAGTTTTATTTTAAAGTCTGCCCTCTAAAGCTATCCTGTGTCCCCATTGATTCTTTCTTTTTTCTGTTTTGTTTTGTTTTGCTTTTTGGCATTTTTGCTCCATCAAACTGTGAAATTAAGCATTCTCAGGAGAGAGACATTCAGATATGCCAGATATGCCACGGGGGGGGGGGGGGACTGCAGCTAATCTATAATTATGCACGGCTAGAGTGCCCTGGGGGGGAATTTCCCTGCACAGCCGAAGAAGGAGATAGGTTCACTCGCTTTCCCGAAAACAGCGTCCCGTTCCGTCAGCAGTGTGTCCCGGCCGAATGATAACGTCCCACCGGTGAAAGGAGAAGCTTCTTGGGCATGTCCCGGTGACATTAGGCAAACGGTCCTCCTCTTGGTTCTCCTCACTCCCCCCCCCCCTGCACTTTGGGCAAGTGCTCCCGCCGTAAAATGAGACCTCTGCAGAGTTGCCCCGTTGCCCCTCGCCCCACCCCAGGTCAGAAATACAGGGATCACAGGCGGCGGCATGTGAGATGTGATTGGTTTTGGAATGCAGTGCAGAGACCAGCCAGACAACTGAATTTAAGGTAGCGAGAGGTGGTGGATTTTCGGGAAAGGCAAACACGTTGTGCTCGCCTTAGACAAGCCCCCTCAGGAAACGACAACAATGAAGTTATGGAACTTTCTAGTTCTTCTCGGCTGAACGGTGTTGTGTGGAAATCCAAAGCCACCCCTGTTCAGCTATTGAATTAAAAAGGCTTGATTAGGTTGCCGTTTTCTCGTGTGGGAAACTCAACGCTCGAGTGCCTGCGGGGGTACCGCCACCGGGGGTGCTCTCATTACGCTGTCCAACACTTTAAAACTTCTGCATGATTTACATCGCAGAAAGCATTAAATATTTTCTCTATAATGCCAACTACTGTATGTAATTTATACGGGTTTCCCTGATTACAATCACGTCTTGTTAATTCATGACCGTAAAAAAAAGCCTTACATTTCCTTTTTTATTGTTGACATTCTGAAATGAATCTGAGTTGTACTGACAAAAAGAAAAAAAAAAAGCAGAATTATTGAAATTATGAAATTTCAACTGTGCAAAAAACATAGATTGTGGGACTGAGAATCTTAAATGTTCTCTCCACCGAAGTGACATGTTCATTAGCTTGTTTGGCTATTTATTCCAAGCTTTGCTCCAGCAATCCATGGCCGTTGCATGTATCCTAGACGCAAATGAAAGAGAGTATATGAGAGAGTAGAATGAGAAATTCTTTAGCCAATATGTGGGAGTTCTGGTTGGTAATGTCTGAATCCAAGGAACTGGCAGGATAAAAATGTACAATATTTGAATGATGGAGCGTTTTTCAAAATGATCATCCATCATTGTCAGGCAAACTGATTTCCCTCAGTTTAAGTTGAGATCTAAGAGTTCTTAAATCTTATAAAAGCGTTAATAACCGCAACACAGTAGCTGTACATTATAGCATAGATGTTTCATCATATTCTGATTTGTCTTATTTCTGTCCATTTCTTGTCATTTAATTTTATATTCCTTCATCCCGCACAGTAGGTTCGCAGCTTTGATTCCAAGAAACACTCCTGTTAATGTGAGTTTCAAATATATCCAGGAATTGCAATCTCTCTCAGACAATTTATTACAGAATACAAAAACAGAAAGAAAGTTGGGCTGTATATTTTTGGCTGTGCTGGATGAAAGCTATACTGAACTAACCGTGTTAAAAATGTTTCCTCAAAGTAAACCTGTCATTATTAAAAACATATTGAGTCTGATTTTATTACTTTTAACAAAATTCATGACCTGGTGCTCTGATTTATACAAACGTTTCGAATTTGTATTCAAATCAGGAGGCAAAACATCTAGCAAGCATAATCAAGGCTTTTCAAATTACTTTAGAAATTACAAATAGGGTCAATATGTCGCGGTTCAAAAGCTAATCAGGATTCTGGAAAGTATCGGGAAAATAATGTTTAACATTACGGGCAAAAACAAATGGTACATTTCTAAATGGAGGTGCTCAACTGCCACAATCACTGAACCGCATCTTTCTGGATCTAAACATTGGGCTAAAGCAATAAAACAGTAAACTAGATGTTGGCAGAAGTACTGAGTGTAAAGCGGTGGAGTTATTCAATCACATTAAAAAGGGCTGTGCCCAGTTCTTAAAGAACACAGTATGAAGGGCAGAGAACCTTCCGGGAAGCACAGGTAAAGACAAAAGATCGGTTGTATAAAAGTTATGAATATGGATTTTGTCATTTAATGAAGACATTGATAATGTAATGGACATCAGTTGTTTTCATTTAAAGCATTGGGGAAAAAAATTCACCATAATACTAATTTTGTTTACACTGAGAGCTATCAAGACAATTCTTAGCTGGAAAAATGACTTGCCAATATCATCGCAATTTCCTATGGTCTTACATTCCAAGAGAAAATGACTCTGCGGGTGACTGATTGTATAAGTTAATTCAGTATTTGTTCAGTATTCAATTACTGGTTTTCACTGACTTTCAAATGAATGCGCACATTTTTTTTTCATGAACTTGTCAAGTTATTTTTGTGACTGCGGAACACTTGTATTTAATTTTGGAGTCGGAGTAGAGGTCACATGACTGTATCAACACTTATTTGGGCTTCAGCTGTAATTCATTGGCAGTGAAGGCATGACCACCAGTCCACAAATTCTTCAGCATTCATTAGCTCAGGAGCTCATATCTGTACCATCATTTCCATTTTGGGATGTTGGGCTTACTGCTTTACATGTGTATATATATAAAAATGAGGGTTATGTCAAGCCAAGGAATATGCATAATTTTAAGTGGTCTAAATGTAACGTGTAACAAGGTGGAATAATCTGTCTTTCTGTCTACTGTGAATAGCAATGAAAACATTTAAAAAAACTGACATGTTTATCTTTCAGTAATTAGACATACACTAATTAGACAACTTTTTGCAATTGCCACTTACGTGGTAAATAATGTTGTTTGACAGTCAGCGTGCACCAGGCGAATGGAGCCGAAGGGTTTATTAACTGTCGGTCCCATTTCAAACAGCAGAATATCGCCCCAGCCTTCAAAGCAGTTTTTCATTCAGAAACATCTTGAGAGAAATGATTATTTTGCCTCTGCGAGCACATGGTCCCCATTAGCAGTCCTTATAGCTGCAGTGATAGCAGTGGAAGCAGAGGGAGCCGTAGCAGCAGCAGTATGAGCAGCTGTGGTACAAGAAGGACTAGTGCTGATAGTATGTTGTAGTAGCAGTAGCAGCAGCGGTAGTAGTAGTAACAAGAGTAGTTATAGTAGCAGTAGTAGTACAGTCGCAGTAGTATTAGCAGTAGTAGCAGCAGCAGTAGCAGTAGTAGTAACAGTAGTAGCAGCAGCAGCAGCAGCAGCAGCAGCAGTAGCAGTAGCGGTAGTATTAGTAGTAGTAGGAGCAGCAGTAGCAGTAGTAGCAGCAACAGTAGCAGTAGTAGTAATAGTAGTATTTAGTTTGTTTTTCCCATTCATTTATATTCTTACAAACATGCTTTTTCAGCACACAGTGTAGTATATGTCCCTTCATTTAGATGTGCTTTTAAATGAAAATAGTATATTTTTATAAAGTTGATTGGACTGTATTTGAATGATTCTCCCACACTCACCAGCCCCAGAGAGAACAGCAGGAGGCCATTTTAAAGTTGATGTTGTTATTATAAATATTTGGTTATCTTCCTTCTGATTTGTCCACAGGTGGGCCCGTGGGACCGATGTGATCAACCTCTGCTTTAATTAATGTCTGTTTCTTGATTTTTCTGTTTTTTTGTTGTTATTTTCCAGGCAACCAGCAGCGGGGATGACAGCTGTCTGAGTGCCCGGTTCTGACCCATCTCCACACGGGACATCGCAGCTCCACACCGGACCCAAACTCATCTGAGGAAGCGTTGGGAACAGTAAGCCCATCCGCTGCCTTCAAACAAGCAAAAAACAAAAAAAATAACACTAACTAAAAAACAAAAACTAAAAAACAAAAGCGAGCCTGTGATTAAATTAGCATTGCACTTGAAAAGGTAATTAAAATACAATAAACCTGTCAGCCAGGCAGAATGTTTGTTTATTTATTTATTTATTTATTTATTTATTTATTTATTTATTTATATATTGAAATAAAAAAATTAAAATTAAATGCTGGATATGCACATGTTCAGAGAAGAAAAAACATTTGTAATTCTGGAGCGAACCTAATCAGAACAAAACATGTTTTTGTGATTAATTAAATCAAACAAGAAAAAAATAATGAACAGCTTGAGCTGAAGAGCTGGTTTTTGGAGCACAGTGCTGCTTTCCATCCGAGCCCCTTGTACATGGCCTCTGTCTCTTCCTTAAGTCCCGGTCTATCCACCAGGAAAGCAGAGCATCCAAACTGAATCAAAACCATTTCATTTTTTAGAAGGACACGCATTCTGTTCTGCTCTGACTCACTGTTTAACTGTGGTTTCAGATGCAGTGTTTTCCGTGTATAATATCATGGTGCTGCTGGTCACTAGAACTTACGTTAGCTGTTGTGTGAAAATGCTACGCATGCTTAAATTTAAGGGCTGAGCTTTAATGTGATTTAATAGCGGCCTAAATGTGTATTTTAGGATTTTATTGCGCACTTTGTCAGTCTTGGATAGAACACCACCAGGCAAATACAGTACTCTGCACTGCATGTGCCTCAGGGAGAGGCCCCGCCATTTTGCATGCATAAAAGATAATGGAATTGTCTAGGTTAAGCATACATAAATGATGCACATGTTTAATGAAATCTTTAATCCTCCTTTATGTGGGATAATCCCCTGTTTTGTTTTGGCTTCTTTGAAGTTCAATGACAGAATATCTTCAAACAGCAAAACCCGGTACTAAAACATAGACATTTCGGTTTTCTTGTTTCTGGTGTCCTACATATCAAATGAATTTAATTACCGCCTGAATATGAATTTGAGTGTTTGCATGGCAACAGGGTTGCCTCATTTTCAGACTACCATGGAAGTGTGAACAAGACGCGTGAGAGATGTGTTAAGCAAATGCGTACGTATAATCAGATGTATGTGTGTTTGTGTGTGTGGGTGTGTTTGTGCATCTGCGCCTGCATGACTTTGTGAATGTGTGTGCGTGTGTGTGCATGAATGTCTGTGTGTTTGTGTGTGGGCGTGTGCGTGTGTGTGTGTGTGTGTGTGTGTGTGTGTGTGTGTGTTTGGGCGTGCATGCGTGTGTGTGTGTGTGTGTATACGTTCATCTGTGTTAAAAACCACACACTTGTCCAGGTCTCAGACCCATGATTTAAATGAGTAATACAGCGAATCAAGCGAACGACCAGCTGTTAATTCAGCACTGCGTATGAGCAGAGGCACACTGGGGCCCTTTCTCCCCCTCCAGAGGCCATTATCTCCGGGACATCAGGTTTAGTGATGTCACAGGGGTGCTTATACATGCTCTACAGTGTCTCATTGTGACACAGCGGACCAACAGTGTGGCATGGTACCCAAGCAGCCGGCTGTACAAAATGGCGGCTGTACTGTAGGCTCAACTCCCGGGGGGGCTACTGCTGTCTTTTAAGGGATAAAATGACCTGATCTTACTGACTGCTGATTTGAACAGATATTAAAAAGGCTGATTTGTCCTTTTTCACTTTTACCATTGCATTCGGCAATATACTGGAGTTTTCCCCAACCTTGTCAACAGAGGTTAAAATACTCCTCTGTTTTCTTTGGCAGGGTGTCTTGAATCAGAGTAAATTGAACTCGCCAGTGTTAGCCCACGGTATTGATGCTACACTGTAGGCCACATATCCAGAAATGGCCCCCACCCCTTACCTCCCTAATGCAAATGCGTAATACCCGCTGCATGTGGTAGGCGGGGAGACATATTTCCACTTGCAGCCAGCAGGTGGCAGTAAAGCTCTTTGTGTGAAATACAATGGCCTTTCATCCTTCACCGGGGTACAATATTGCAGAATGGCACCACAATGAAATTGTAGTTCTGCATGTAACTGCATATCCCAAAATAAGTGCACTTTAAATACACAGATATACTGTCCAAATTATTAAATACAAATTTAAACGATCCGATCCAATTAGTGTACGCCGAGTTAGTAAGCTAACAAACTTGTAATTGGACTGATAATTAAAATGGTGAAAGGAGAGGAGTAAGTGTTGTAAGGACCGAGTGAAATCGGCCCGGCGGACGACACTGATTTCACGGTTGCCGTCCCTGCGACGTTGTCTCCATGGCAACATGCCACCACGCAAAACTGTACTTAGCTAATGATGACAGCGATCCAACGGAGGACTTCTAATAAGGAATATTAGGTCTCCGCTCAAGTGATATGAATCATGCGAACTCATGGGAGACCAGCTGCCAAAAATGATAACGTTTCTTCTCTTGCATTTCACCCGCCCCCTCCCTCCCCCCCCCCCCTCACCTGAGAGTGAAACTGTCCCGCTGAGGCGTGCGGTCCGAGCGGGGGGGGGGGGGGGGGGGGGGGGGGTTTTTCGGGTTGCGCTCGGGACGGGAGGCGCGGGGTCGGAGGACAGACAGGGCCGTGTTGGGCCGCGCCGCGGGTCAGCGGGGGAGAGAGCCGCTCGCTTGGCGCTCATACTCCTCTCACAGGAGGCTCTGCGCGGGATAATCCCACTCAAACGCGGGATTAGGGGCGGCCCGCCTGTGGCTCAGGGCCAACGATGCCATTAGCTAAAAATGTTTCTGAGGTTCGGTGAGCTCCTTAGATAGAAATCTGCCTCCTTACCCCCGGCTTCTCCCTCTTTCAATGGCCATCGAGCGCAACCAGCAATTTCGGTAATAAGTCCCTTTATTTTGGAATCTCGTTTTATAGAAAGCCCTGGTTTCCACTGAACAGCACTTTGTGAAATGGTGAACCTGAGTCCCGCCCAGCGTAAGAAAGCCCTCATTAGTCCCGCGAAACTTTCTGGGGTAGGAACGGGGCCAGATGGGCCCTCTTGTTCATAAAAATCAAAAGCTCGCTGCATAAAGGTCTTTGTGATTTAAGCCTTCAGTGCAGGCGCTGAATGGTAAAACTTTTTAATCAGCAGCCCTCCCCCCCCCCCCCCCCCCCCCCTTTTTTTTAAAGACAAAATAGTCAGCATGTTTCCGCTCCGTTGTGCAGATTAGTGGCGTGAGTGACCGGCTCGTTAGCACACTTTATGGATCTGAATCAGGCACGTGGGGCTGCTGGCAGCGACCGTCTGACTCTCCATACCTGCCTCACACCGTTCCTCGCCTGCGCTTTTCTACATTTTCTGTTCATTTCAACTTAACAACATCAGAAATTATGGGTTCCATAGAGAACGATGGTGGCGGTTCCACGCAGTGCGATGGCGGTTCCGCAGATTGGGATGGTGGTTCCACAGAGAACGATGGCGGTTCCTAGAGAGAGATGGCGCTTCCACAGAGTGGGATGGCGGTTCTGTAGAGAGCGATGGCGGTTCCACACAGTGCGATGGCGGTTCTGTAAAGAGAGTTGGCGGTTCCACGCAGTGTGATGGTGGTTCTGTAGAGAGCGATGGCGGTTCCGCAGAGTGGGATGGTGGTTCTGTAGAGAGCGATGGCGGTTCCGCAGAGTGGGATGGCGGTTCAGCAGAGTGGGATGGCGGTTCTGTAGAGGGCGATGGCGGTTCCACAGAGTGGGATGGCGGTTCTGTAGAGAGCGATGGCGGTTCCACGCAGTGCAATGGCGGTTCTGTAAAGAGAGTTGGCGGTTCTGTAGAGTGGGATGGCGGTTCCACAGATAGCGATGGCGGTTCTGTAGAGAGCGATGGCGGTTCCGCAGAGTGCGATGGCGGTTCCACGCAGTGCGATGGCGGTTCTGTAAAGAGAGTTGGCGGTTCCACGCAGGGCGATGGCGGATGTGAGCCGGAGCCTGGCGGCCGATGTCCGCTGCATCGCTCCAGCGCTCTGACACCCCAGCTCCAGACAGTCTGTCTCAGCTGGAGCCCGCGCTATCGATCTGGAGAGGCTGCAGTCCGGAAAGATCCGTGAGAGACGCGGTCCCCAGCGGGCGCGTCTGAGGGCTGGTGTCGCGCAGGGGCTGCTGGGGCCGGCCTGGCGGATCGGTCGCTCTCCGGGGAGGGGGTGGGAAGGGGGTCACCAAACCCCCCCACCCCCCTTCCCCACCACCACCACCACCACCACTCATCTTTCTGTTTGATCTCACCGGGCGCGCTCACCTCCACGTTCCTCCCGCTACACGCGGAAGCGTCCCAGCAGCCTGAGGGCTTGTCCGCGCGTCTCCCCCACGCTGATCGTCTCCGTGCTCAGGCTTGCGCTCACAGCCCACCCCGTGATGATTTTGACATGAAAGAACTCAAAAGCGTCAGGACCAGCGATGCTATGTTAGTGCAAACTGCGCAACGGCAGAGATGTGCAGTCATGTGACGTCGTGACAGAACCGTGGACGGAGTCGCTTTCTTCGTTTACGGTGAAAAGCGCAGCGTGGAGGAAAGGCCTCACCACAAACAGGAAGCTGTGACTATGATCGGACTGACGATCAGTTTGATGATCCCGGGTAATTAGCGCAAAGGGAATGGGACAGTGATCAGGGAACATCTTGTTCTCGATTCCCAGTCCATCAGTTCTAGAGGACACAGGATGATTGTGACCACCCCCCCACATTCCCCCCGCCTCCCCCCCCCCCCCCCCCCCCCCCCCCCCCCCCCGCCTCCCCCAAATCCATATATCTTCTGCTTTGACGCAGACTCTGTCATTGACAGTTGGACGGTTTTGGGTGAGATTCAGTTTCTGTGATTTAGCGCAAACGGGGGGGCCTGGCCAACATCCTTCACGGTGACGCAGAAGCGATGGGGGCGGGGGGGGGGGCGGGGGGCTCGCCATGCTTGTGCCTGGATTTACGGTTCCTCTGCTGAACCGAGGTCACGCAATTACCGCTCAGCGGCCGCCACCGCGCCCCGCGGCCATCTTAAAGTCACGCGTGTCACCCCCACCCACAATTCACCGGGAGGACTGCACGCGCTGGGGGCGGGGCTTCTGATCACCGGAACACAACACACAAAAAAACCTGCTTCAGGGCTCCTTGTGGAGCGCATCGTTTCAGAACCAGCCCTGCCCCCATGGAAAAGCCCTCGAGCCCAAAGGACACGCCCCAAAGACGCCCCATCCATGCCTCCATTTCTGTTTTTGTGTGGTCTCCCTCCCATCTGCGGTGGTTTCCCAGATTTACACCAGTTTATGGATCAGTTTACCGCCGCAGTCTCGCACACCGCCATGTAAACATTCCTGACATATAGCAGTTAGCCTGTGAGCTAGCCACAGTTAAGTCAGTTTTGAGTGGCCGCAGTTAAGTACAGTTTTCTGAAAGTTAGCCTGTGTCCGCAGTTAAGTCTTTAGTACAAATACGTTTCTGAAAGATTGTCCGAAGAAGAATCCTTTTCATTCTGCAAAATTCAAAACTGTTCATTATATTTCAGATCTGCTTGTCATTTTCAACTTGGGCTTGCATACATATAATGAATGTGTGCGTGCGTGTGTGTGTGTGTGTGTGTGTGTGTGTGTGCGTACTTTAATAAAAATTCATCTATACAAATGGGGTCTTACAGATGCCATAATCGTTCATACTCTTGGATTATTACATAATTTACTATCTGGCATAAACAGTTTATTCAATTTTCAGTGTGTTTATATTCAGACTGATTTTCTGCCGTAGAGAAATAAACACATCACAGAGAAATGCTCGGTGTTAAATCAACTTCAAACAGAGTTTACATGAGTTTACACGAGGGACCAAATGTATTCTATTAGAGTTGATTTTTACACTGAGCATTTGGCTGTGTGCATGCACAGTTTAAACCAACAAATATTGGTTTGACTTCAATTGTGAATTAATTTGCAAATTTAAACAAGAAGGCGAAAGTTAAAATTAGGAGAAGATTCATTCACAAGAACATTTGTACTGACTTACAGGTTAGTGCTTTAAAGAAGAACTACAATGATCTTTTGTGTAGAACATTTCATTTTAATTTCCAGCGAAATAACATAAAATTGGACAGTGAAGCAAATAGGAAATAATCATCCATAATTTCAACCCATTTAAGCTGCTCATTAATAATTAAAGAGGCTGGAGCATTCTGTGGAATTAAAGTAGATCATCCAGCTGATGGTCAAATGCAAGTGTACTGATTTTGGTTTGTTTAGTTTTCATTTATGAAATTTATGAAGATGTCTTACATGTGTATATGTATATATCTTGCCCAGTGTATGCTGGGATAGGCTCTAGCACCCCTGCGACCACGACCAGGATAGACAGGTATAAATAATGGATGGATGGATGGATGGATAAATAAATAAATATATGTCTGGGTTGTCCAACATATGCAGAGTTCATTTCCAGAGGAGCTCTTTGGTACCCCTATGAATTGGGTGCTCAGCTGGGCTGATCAGAGAGTTTGGGCCGGGGCTCGTGGTGGCAAATTAAGGAATGCATCCCCCCAGTCTTCCCTCCTGCTCTTTAGTGTTTAAAAACGATAAACTTACAGAAGTCTCTATTTGTTCATGACTTCTCCTGATGCTTCGGAGTGAGCAGCTTTAGTGGCAGCCGAGACAGAGCAGACGAAGAAGCCCAGTGTTTCTTTTGTGTTGCATCACCTACACGTGATGTCCTCTCTCTCTCTCTCTCTGTCTCTCTCTCTCTCTCTCTCTCTCTCTCTCTCTCTCTCTCAAATTCAAATTCAAAATGCTGAAATGGCATGAAATACATATGTAAATATTGCCAAAGCGTACATACAGAAATACGTTGCAGCATGAGCGTAAATTGAATTGAACAATTGTAACATCGAACTGTGATAACAAACTACACTATAATAATAATAATAATAATAATAATAATAATAAATAATAATAATAATAAGAAGAAGAAGAAGAACAATAATGGACTGACAAACTGTCCAGGGTTTATTCCTGTCTCTCGCCCAGTGCATGTTGGGATAGGCTCCAGCAACTCCCACGATCCAGATCAGGGATAAGCGGGTATAGATAATGGATGGATGGATAAGAATAATAATGATCTCTCTCTCTCTCATTTGTTTTATTAGCATGACTACACATTGGCACTGCATCGCTCTCTCGTATGCACGTGGTTATCTATTGGCTGTGATATATTATCATGCCATCGCTTTATAATGGCATCTTTGCCAAATCAATTCAACACTGGGAAAATGTAGAATAGCTTACTGTACATATTGACAAAAACGCTTTCTCTCTTACTCAAATATTTTTTTTAATAAGGCAAGGGTGTAATACACATTTTCAATGGCCAATTAATATTTCTGGCAGTTGGGCAAAAAAAAAAAAAGAAGACAGAACTAAAGCACTTGAATCCAAGAATTTTATCCCATAGTTCTGTGTTTAATCCTGTTTGGCTTAAATAATTTATGACTTTCGTCTTATGACTCATTTAAAGCGACATAAAAATCGCTATAATAATTTTTTTTAAAAAAAGAATGATTAAACTGACCTCCGCCCCTGCTCCACCCTCACTGATTGGGCGACTGCAGTGATGTCACTTCCTCCTCGCAGTTCAAACACACGACTGCAGTCGCCGAATCTGTTGATGAAACGTCTCATATTTTTGCCGCGGCTGTTGGAATGCGCGCGGAGCACGAAGCGTCGTGTGAAACGCCGCGACTGTGAGAAGGCGGGAGAATGGAGGAGAGTGGAGGAGAGTGGAGGAGAGTGGAGGAGAGTGGAGGAGAATGGAGGAGAGTGGAGGGAGTGGAGGAGAATGGAGGAGAGTGGAGGAGAGTGGAGGAGAGTGGAGGAGAGTGGAGGAGAGTGGAGGAGGATGGAGTGGAGGAGAGTGGAGGAGAGCGGAGGAGAGTGGGGAGTGGAGGGAGTGGAGGAGTGGAGGGAGTGGAGGAGAGTGGAGGAGAGTGGAGGGAGTGGAGGAGAGTGGAGGGAGAGTGGAGGAGAGTGGAGGAGAGTGGAGGGAGTGGAGGAGAGTGGAGGAGAGTGGAGGAGAGTGGAGGAGTGGAGGGAGTGGAGGGAGTGGAGGGAGTGGAGGAGAGTGGAGGAGAGTGGAGGAGTGGAGGAGAGTGGAGGAGAGTGGAGGAGAGTGGAGGAGAGTGGAGGAGAGTGGAGGAGAGTGGAGGAGAGTGGAGGAGAGTGGAGGGGGAGGGAGTGGAGGAGAGTGGAGGAGAGTGGGAGAGTGGAGGAGAGTGGAGGAGAGTGGAGGAGAGTGGAGGGAGTGGAGGAGAGTGGAGGAGAGTGGAGGGAGTGGAGGAGAGTGGAGGAGAGTGGAGGAGAGTGGAGGGAGTGGAGGAGAGTGGAGGGAGTGGAGGAGAGTGGAGGAGAGTGGAGGAAAGAGTGGAGAGTGGAGGGAGTGGAGGAGAGTGGAGGGAGTGGAGGGATGGAGGAGAGTGGAGGAGAGGAGTTGGGAGTGGAATGGAGGGAGTGGAGGAGAGTGGAGGAGAGTGGAGGGAGTGGAGGAGAGTGGAGGAAGTGGAGGGAGTGGAGGAGAGTGGAGAGAGGGAGTGGAGGGAGTGGAGGAGAGTGGAGGGAGTGGAGGAGAGTGGAGGGAGTGGAGGAGATGGAGGGAGTGGAGGAGGAGTGGAGGAGAGTGGCGGAGAGAGGGAGTGGAGGTGTGGAGGAGGGAGTGGAGGAGAGTGGAGGGGAGTGGAGGAGAGTGGAGGAGAGTGGAGGAGAGTGGAGGGAGTGGAGGAGAGTGGAGGAGAGTGGAGGAGAGTGGAGGAGAGTGGAGGAGAGTGGAGGGAGTGGAGGAGAGTGGAGGAGAGTGGAGGAGAGTGGAGGAGAGTGGAGGAGAGTGGAGGAGAGTGGAGGAGAGTGGAGGAGAGTGGAGGAGAGTGGAGGAGAGTGGAGGAGAGTGGAGGAGAGTGGAGGAGAGTGGAGGGAGTGGAGGAGAGTGGAGGAGAGTGGAGGGAGTGGAGGGGAGTGGAGGAGAGTGGAGGAGAGTGGAGGGAGTGGAGGAGAGTGGAGGAGAGTGGAGGAGAGTGGAGGGAGTGGAGGAGAGTGGAGGAGAGTGGAGGGAGTGGAGGGAGTGGAGGAGAGTGGAGGAGAGTGGAGGAGAGTGGAGGGAGTGGAGGAGAGTGGAGGGAGTGGAGGAGAGTGGAGGAGAGTGGAGGAGAGTGGAGGAGAGTGGAGGGAGTGGAGGAGAGTGGAGGAGAGTGGAGGAGAATGGAGGAGAGTGGAGGGAGTGGAGGGAGTGTAAGCGAAGGGGCTACGAGGCTGTGGGGCATGAAATTGAAAATAAAAACCTGGCTGCCCAGCTGTCTCACGGCCGTTCCCCTCGATCTGCGGAACGGTGTAGAACGAGCGGAACACCCCGCCGTCCTCGTCCAGGAGTCCCGCTCTCCGACGCCCCCCCCGCCGTCCCCGTCCAGGAGTCCCGCTCTCCGACGTCCCCCGCGCCGTCCTCGTCCAGGAGTCCCGCTCTCCGACGTCCCCCGCGCCGTCTCACGCGTTCGACCAATGGCAAAGCAGACGCCGGCGGCGGCCTTTCCATAGCGCTGTTCTCCTCCTGGCAGGCCTGCGACAGGGCTGTTATTGTGCTCCATCCGCTGGTGGAGAGCCCCTCATTCAGGGTGACATGGACATCTTGTTTCTGCGGCCCTTGTCTTCCGCTGGATAAATACTGGAGCGGGTCACGGCGGTTGGTGCCGTGCTCAAAGTGCCCGAGCGTCGGCCTGCCCTGGTTTTTGAGCCGGTAAAATTCTGGCTACACGTCCCTGACCCTCGAACGTGCTGCTGCTTTTTTTTTTTTTAACGGGGGGAAGGGATACGCAGCGGAAAACTTCCCTCCCCTGGCTGCTGGTCTGAGGAGAGCGCAGGAGACCTTGTTGTCATCCATTTTTGTTTGATGTCAGGAGGCTTCACTGCTGATTGGCTCAGGCCAGATGGCCCAATCTCAAACAGCTCCACTTTAAGAATGCCTAATATTTGATTGGCACCCTCAGCTCATTGATGCATTATGCTTGTTTATTAGGATGGCAGGTATGCCATCCTGCCAAGATACGCCTTGGCGGGGCAGCATGCCCCATACCTATACAGCACCGAGAGTTTGGCACTTTTCAGGATTCCCTACAGATATACCACAATGAGCACAGGCTCTCAGCCCTTAAGAGCTTTAAGTTCTGTACCTTCTGACCTCAAGTGAACAGACAGAATTCACAAGCAACTTCACGTCTACTGTTAGTGAAGAAGGATTTTGTGTAAACCCTTTTATTAAGGCCTCAGTTTAGGTTAAACTCTCTGTGATTATGGATGAGTCAACATGCACGGAGCCACTTTTATTCAAAGCTTGCAGCTATACCAAAAAAAAAAACATAATAAGCATAATAATATGATTCATATATCCTTCATCCTTGTCTATCTAATATCAGTAGGACTGCTTCAATATGTGTTCCAGCGTATTTTATTATTGTAATATGACTGTATAAATAAATGAGGTTTTCCAATCTGTGTATGTATTCGCGGATCCGCTGGGCATTAATCTAGTGTGGACAGTGGTGTGCCCGTTGGCAGGTCCATTGCTCATGATGAGAGCTCATCATTAAGATGCTTGGGAGGGCTCAGTGGAGGAGTCCTCTGGCCTTCAGTGAGATAGTGTTACAGACGCCCTGGATCCTTACAGGCAGCTGGGGAACGCAGGCGATTACACACACACACACACACACACACACACACACCCACGCACACACACACACACACACATGTACGCACGCATACACACACACTCATACACACACGCATACACACACACACACACTCACACACTAACACACACACACACACAAACACACACACACACACACACACACTCATACACACACACACTCATACACACACACACACATACACACACACACACACACGTACACGCACACGCACACACACACAGTTACCTGTAGGTGGGATCAGCACATTGGAAAACAAGTAATTGTAAAATACAAACAAACAAACAACTAATAAGTAAGTAAATAAATAAATAAATGCAGATGTCCTTCATTGTGATTGTTCTCACATTTATTATTGGTTGCCGTCTCTGGAGCAGGGAGCTCTTAATACCTTATTTATTTTAAATTATTTAAAGCGATGTTTCGGACGACGAGGGGGGACTGTGCGTTGTTTCCCCCGCTCATAATTGCCTTCCGTGAGTCTGGTCCTGAGCGCCGTGCGGGGGAATGAGAATGAGCGATCCTCTGATGGGAAACCAGGCGGCGGCGTACACGCGGAGTTTATTAGCATGGGCGTGGCGCAAACGCGTTAGCGGCGCGGGGGGGTCTGCTCTGCGCATCGGGGGGGTCTGCTCTGCGCATCGGGGGGGTCTGCTCTGCGCTGCGCATCGGGGGGGTCTGCTCTGCGCATCGGGGGGGTCTGCTCTGCGCATCGGGGGGGTCTGCCCTGCGCATCGGGGGGGTCTGCTCTGCGCATCGGGGGGGTCTGCTCTGCGCATCGGGGCACGGGGGCTAGCGCTCCCACTCGCACCCTGAGCACCGAGAGGCCTCTAATGATCACAGCGACTCAGGACGCCGGTTTAATGCATCGTCCGAAAGACAAACAACACCGCGCTCCCCAGGGGGTCCCGAGGGCGAGCGCTGACCAATTACAGCCTCATCTGCTCGGCAAAGAAAGGCCCCCCCACTGCCACGGCTGCCGTCCCACCGAAAACAGTCAGAGCTGTGATCTTGCTCTTGTACGCCTAGCTCGTTTTTTTTTTTTTGTTTTATTTGGTTTATCTCTTTCGACTCTTTTCAGCCGTACGACAAATTCATGATGATCTGGGATGGGGAAACATACCTGTTCACCAGGTACGAAAGGAAACCGACAAACCCGCCACATCCGGAATTAGCCCGGAACGTTCCGGCGCGTCGTACGTTACAGACGAGCGTTTGACATTTTGAGTGGTCGCAGCACGATATCCAGGAGTTAATTGCATAAACGTGTGAATGTCATTGCAGCTGGGAGTTAATTTCAGGAACATGTGAATGTCATTGCAGCTGGGAGTTAATTTCAGGAACATGTGAATGTCATTGCAGGTGACCTTTAGAGCATGGGGTCGGGCGGGCGGGGCACTTGCACCAGCAGCCGAGCTGGCTTCAGAGAGGCCTTTCAATTAACGAGCGGTTCACTCCAGGAGCACCAGGCGAGCTGACCTCCTGTCCGAGTAATGACTTCAGCCGTGCCATTAAGCCCTGGGGTCGCGCGGAGTGCCGGAGACCCCGCGGGACGGTGAGGGTGCAGGGCTCCCCACCCCGCTCCGATACGGGGGCTAAATGACATGCCCATTTTACTGCTGCCGTCGCTTGATCAGGTGACACTCAAAGGCCAATTAAATTCAACTTCACGTGTAAATGTTTTTACTTTTATTATTAAAAAAAAAACATTATTTAACAATTGTTTGAAAATTACCTGAAATATGCCTAAAACAGGCCTACTTGGCCTAGCTGTATCTTTAGCCTCCAATACTTTCTTAATTGGGCCAAAGGATTGAAGTCAGTGAACTCAAATTATACTAAATGCCCAAAACACATTTATTCTATTACTATTTTTGATCTTTTAATGTACACAGAGGATGAATGACATGGTTTTACAAGTGCTGTGAAGACCAACATTTACACAGGTCTTCCAAGTTCAAGATGTGACTTGGTTTCACGGCTGAATTAATTAAATGTTAAATGCCACGTTTGTCTTTGGCTGATATCAGTTATTTAACATTTGATCTTAGAAACTATTGAAATAACATCCAATGAATACTCGCAACAGAAAGACTCAAATAACCTTCAACACTAAAATACATGAATAGATAAATAAATAAATAAATTTGGCAGGTGGAAATGCGTATACGATGAGAGACTGGGAAGGTACTGTTTACTGGATCGCTACTGTAACGTAGAAGCAGATGCTGCAGACTCATTGTGGTTTTGGCAAGCCAATCAAATCATTTATTTATTAATTTATTTATTTAAATTGAAGTCTGTTGTAAATGCCTGTGAAAAATCTGAGCTGAATAACTTTTTTCAAAGGATAGTTCTGTCAAAAATCACAGTGTACTCAAATTATCATGCATATTTGGAAAGTGTAGTATGGCATACAAGATTTTCAGATTGCTCCTGATGCATTTGTGTTATGTTCAGAGTAACTGACATCTTTTTCTGTCAGAGTTGGATTTAAATTAGGTAGAATCCTTTCCCAGCATGCACAGACATAGTCATCGATAATCAAAACGAGCGACACTGTATAGTGTGTATTTATAGACTATAACTTATGATTTTCAGTACATACATTACAGCCATCCAGCAGGTGTCCTTAAACACTTTTTTCATTTCTAAAATAGTGCATTTTTTTTATCTAGATAATTTACTGAATCAAGTGCAAAGGCAGGGGAACTGGGAAGTTGAATCTGCAACCAAGCTGTGTTTCCTAACCATTAAACTACACCAAGGACTATTCTCTGATGCGCCATGAGCAATCTACCTTAAACTTATCATTTCTCCCTTACAGATCCCATAGATCCAATTCTGTCTTAATAGTTTAAAAAAAATCTTTAAGATTATAAATTCAATAACATGGAAGACACTCTGTATGAGATGCGAAATAAATGCCAAGTCAATCCTGTATGTTTGGTTTACTCAACCACGCACCACCACCCTAAACGCAGCTGTGAATATTTTAATGCAGGAGTTGTGGCATCATGCCTGACATGTACAGACCCCAAGATGAGGAGCCCCAAGAACGGGATCCAGAACTTCTCCTGGTAAGCCGTCCGTCTCCCTCCGCTAACTCTGCACAGTGTTGGGTCAGGGGTCAGGGGTCAGGGGTCACACCGTAGCACTGCTTCCTTCTCTTTTCTCAGCTCCTCATCCCTTCTTCCCTCCCTTTGTCCTGACTGAGGGATCAGTCTAATCCCCCCCCCCCTCTGCTGAGGAGGGGGAGTGAGCGAAGATGTAATGTAATATCCTGACTCCATTAAGGTATTTTTTGGGAAAGATCTTCGCCCCACATCCCAGCACAGGACGTTTTGATTTTCAGTGACCTACTCTCAGTACCGCACTCATTTGGGCTGCATCAAAGCAGGCTCAGAAAAGCCCTGACCCCCACTCCCCCCCCCCCCGGCCCTCTCCCCATGACCCCCACCTCCCTCACACTGACAGGCGGAATGGCTCGATGGCCCCCAAACTAATGACAGATGCTCGTATTTTAACCATTACCGTTAGATGGGGAAAATGCTTTTCAGCTGTTTCATCTGTTTTATTTATTTGTATGTTTATTTTTAAAACCCTTTTTTCCCCAATTTTGGAATTGAAAATGGTGGGTCTGTGGTCAGTGCTGTACCACCTGCACGCACGCATACAGCATGCCATTTTTAGGAATCTCTCACCTGCAAACCCTCACCTGTTTTCCTCTCTAGAACCATGCAGTACTGCAGGTGATTTAGCACTGAGCAGTGAATTAGCACAATAGCTAACTTCTGGGCTACATTACATTACAGGCATTGAGCAGACGCTCTTATCCAGAGTGATGTAGCATTTGTTCATAGCATTCATTTCCTTTTTTATATGGCTGGAAATTCAGCTTAAGTACCTTGTTAAGTACCTCTGGGGTACGACAGCGGTGTGTTTACCTGGGAATCGAACCTGCAACCCTGGGGTCACAAGCCCCGTTAAAGTGCGCCTGAATGGTCGGTCAGCGTCAGCCTGTTACCATTACCACCTAATTTGAGGCTAATTTGAGCGTTAAATTAATCTGAAATTGTTCCTGGTGAGTTGTTTAGTAGAGTGCACCAATACCAAGCCTAGGCTAATAGCCCGTTAAAGACAGATTTATAATTCCTTGGTAACCGCAGGTTCTAAACAGCATGTCCCAGGATTTTTTAATGTCTTCAGTGGGGTCAGTAGCGCAGGGCTTTTAATAAGCCGTATCCCAAAAGTGCACTCAGGCTGGCCGGGGTGAACGCGCTCACTTCCTGTCACACGTGCAGTTGTGTGCCTTCGTCAGAGAGCGGCTCTTGGGATGTGGGACTGGAGCGTGCTCGCGGGGGGGGGGGGGGGGGGGGGGGGGGGTGTGGCTAATATAAAAGCTGTGCTGATTGCTTTCGGAATGCTGAGGTTTGCCGGAGTGGGAACGCCGTCTCCATCCCCCGGCATTCCCAGGCCCCGGCGTCTCTCCCTGGCTCAATGTGTCAAACTGTCAGGCGGCTATCCGCTTCCATTCTTTCATTTGTTACCCCTCCCCCCTTCCCCCGGGGGGGGGGGGGGGGGGGGGGGAGGAGCCCGGCGGGGGAGGATACGGACGGAATCGATTCGCTGAGTGATAAGATGTACGCGCGTGTCCCGTGATGAATCGCGTGTTGTGGGTTCGAGCCCCGGCTGATTCATTAGTCACCGGCGGTGCTGGAACGAGGGAAGCGCATTAGGATCCCGTCACTGTTCCCCTAAATTGAAAAACCGCCGCGACGCCCGGGAGTTTATTTCCTCCCGGCCTGAGTCTGGCTAAAGCCTGTGCCTGACTGGGCCGGCTGATTAACGAGGTCCAGCCTCATTTGGATTAACCTCAGCGAGTTCATATCTGGCTATTGAGGAATTAAGGCTTAATGACATTGCAATCATTCACTCTGCATTAAGACTAAACGTTCCCGGCTGAAGCGGTGCACAGTGTTCACCTGCGTGTCACCACTGAAGGCTGAAGGACCAATTTTAAGTTTAGCCATGTCAGTCGGTCGCTTGGCTGTAATTAACAGTGCACTTTCAAAAACTTGCGTACACAACTTGGGGACTCACCCACTCAGTTTTGCAAACAGCGTTGAAGCGGCAAGGCGAAAAGACAAACACTGAATGAAAAATTGACTTTATGCGCTATTAAACAATCAATGGGAGTGCACATACGGGAGAGAGAGAGAGGATGAGAGGCAATTAATGTATTAATGTATCTATTTCAAAGGGATATCAGAAGTATTAGCATTTGAAGTTCAGTAAGTTCTGCTAGTATGAAGTTTAGTAAGAAATGCCAGTGCCAGAGTATTCTTCTCTGATCAGTATTTTGGCCTGTTGACAAATTCGGTGTGACAGCCCCTGTCCGTGTGCGCGGTGTTTGTACAGAGAAATGCCCGTCTGTGTGCGCCGCCACAGGAAAGCTGTCATAGTCGCACCTTCAGAGTGCTCCTGAGTGTCCTCTTCAGCTAGCACCTGCAGATCATCCGCCCGTTTCCTCCTCTGCAACGCGTTCCCCAAATCTTATTTTGGAAGCCGGTAGGTGGGATCGGTGTCTTAGGATGAGGGTCCCATAATGTGTATTCTCCCCATCCTACTGTGAACATATCAATAGGATGTCATGACATTTCCTACTTACAGTAATAGTAGGGTTTGAGTGAATTAAAAAAATAAAATAAAAATTAAGTTCACACATAAAATCATGTGTCATACTCCGGTAAAATTTAACTTCTGCTGAATATTCTGCCAAAGCCGGCTTCAAGAAGTATTTCCGGTACAGTAGTGTGAAGTCATTTTGAGACAAATGGCTGCTTTTATGATGAAATATGACTGTGGTAAGCTCGTGCCTGAGGAGAGAGAAGCCGGGAAATCCCCTGTAAGGTCCTGAGCCTGTAGCAGGCAGTCGAGTGTATTATCTATAACTAACAACTAATAACAACGAATGACTAATATATGTCTCTGCTGAACAGGTATCCTCTTCTCCAGTAGGCAACTGTGAGCCCCTCAATAATAACAATAGATAATAATAAATAACTCCTGCCACACTTTGCCCCTAATTTTAAGCAGCATATTTCGAAAGCCATTACTGCACAAAACTGTTATTGCAATAACATTTTTGTCTGTCTCAGTTACCTCCACATCTTAAAGTATGCGTAATACCAAAAAGGAATAAAAAAAAAAACAACAACAATTTGCCCACATTTTAAATCTTGAATTTTACGGAGTCGTCACGTCCTTATGTTTTATGACTTGGCTATCGAGGTCAAGGTGCTGCTTATGAGCAATGCATTGTGGGGGAAAAATGACAAATGCCATCCTGATACTGAGGAGCAGCAGAGATCTTGTCTTTTGACGAGTGCACTGTATAAGTCAAGTGAAATGGTTTTGACATATTAAAATGAATGCCACAGGAATGCTATTTATGGCATGTTTGATACAGAACGCCATTGACCATCCATGGCATTCATTATGGCTTTTATATTGTGGCATTTATATGGGACTCAGCACAGAGAGTGCTATATTGTGCCGAAATAATAGGAAAGAAACTGTACAAGCATGCTCCTGAAGTTGTGAAGTCATAGTTCCATGGTCAAATGATTCAATAATGCAATAGAATTATCAATTTAGTTAGCGATGCAACACAAAAAAAAAAGTTTGCTTCCTCAAGACCGGGCGGACAGCCAAATCAGAAAGAGTACACTGACTATATATTATAGATATACAGTATAGATATATTATTGCTGAATTATATATTTTTAAGAGCTCATTGTTGAACCCAAGTGAGCGCCTCCACAAAATCTCAGAGAGAGACTGAGAGAGAGAGAGAGATGGGAGAGACAGAAAGAGAAAGAAAGTGAGAGACAGAGAGAGATGGCAATGAATGTATTAAATATCTGGATGTATTTCAAAGGGGGAAGCCAGAAGACTGAAGATCTGTCTGCATTTTCAGACTGGCTCATCTCTGGCAGCGATCAAAATGGTGCCTGGCAGTTCCTGACGATGTCACGCCCTACAGTGGGGGAGTGATGCATGCTGGATGTCTGGAGCGCTTGCATTATGAGCCAAAATATAATACTGCGAAACATTCACAATATGGCTGTTTTTGCAGTAACAGACTGGCATAAAACACGGCATCGCCCCGCTGATTTTAAACAGGTCCTGGGTTATGAGCCCGTAAACTAGGCGGGGCTCGTGACCTAGAAACAGACAGCGGGGGCAGAAGGCCGTTCAGGCAACATGAATGAGACCGTCAGTCTTTCACCGCGTGATGACACTTTTGGGTCAATTCAATCTAAGCAATCAATCCGCCGTTATTTGAGGTCAGTTATGTGTGTCAGTTTTGAAATGTTAAATCAGGTAAAAAGGTCCTGATGCAAACCATGAGTGTAGGGAATCTGGTGCACATCCTGAAAAAGGATACAGTTACATACATGCACACACACACACACACACACACACACACATGCATGCTCATGCACACACACACACACACACACTCGCACGCGCACGCACAGATGCACACACACACTCTTAGGATAATGTGCTGTCTCATGCCTGGTAGTGAGTTACCGCAGGCAGGCTGGTGCCAGGGTAACGTGCATTAAAGTCTTTCCAGACTGAGAGAAAGAGCACAGGAGCTGGGCTGCCAGGTTCGCTGGCATATGGCAGGGACCCAGGGCTCCGTGCTTTACTTACTGTTTCCTCACAAGTCCATCTGTTCAGCCTCCTTCAAAGAAACCGTTCCAGGGCCTCCTTATAGGCAAATTAATTATTTAGAGAACGTACCAGGTGACACCATCCAACATCTTCATTACTAAGTGGTGGAAACCTTGAGGAAGTTCAGCCTCTATTCCTCTACCTGCTCTCTTCTGTTAAATCATTACCTCTCTTTGCCTGGAATCATTTACAGATTTAAGGTGATGCATCTTGGCAAAAACACATTTGCTGCACATGCAGAACACCCCCCTGTGTTTTGCCAAGTTATGCATGTTGTAAGCCCATGAATGATTACAAAAAAGGCAGACTAAATTCATTCATTCATTCATTCATTCAGTAAGTTTGTCAGCAATCACTACATACAGTTGTTATCAACACGAATATCTCATAAATAACACACATATTACAACTATCAGAAGCTGCCATTTAAAATGAAAAAAAAAGATTGTGGGTTTCAGGAGACCTGCGAACGGCAGCAGTGTCGCTGGGAACGGTAAATTGTCGCAGTAATTAGGCACACAGAGCTTTGGCGGGAATCCGCTCGGCGGGCGAATGTCAGAGTGACAGCCTGAGGAGCGGGAGAGCGGGTGTGTCATGGAGAGCAACAGCTTGCCTTTGGGGAGAAGTCCACAGACATCTGGTGGAATTAGTGTCTCGCCCATACCCGGAAAACGACCTCCTCCACACGATACAGCAGCACCTATTACACATGACATTACACATGAAGGGAAAACAGTGGCTGAAGCTAAATCCAGATTTATATACTAAAACGTATATATACGGTATATATTATTAAAGCTGCACGCTCATATCTATTCCAGTGAACTGAGAACATATTTAAACCAGTCTTTTAAGAAAATAAGTAAATGTATAAAGGAACGCATGAAGGGACTAACTAACAAGTGAACAGACGAATGAATGAATGAATGAATAAATAAACTCTGAAAACTGTAAGTATGACACAAACCTAATGTTCGGTCACTGCCATGCCATAATGGAGAGCCTAAATTTGACATAACTGCTGCTTGTTCCGGAAGTTAAAATTTTCAGTGCAACTTCTCCCCAGTCCAAGGGGCTGCCTCATGACTGCCCCCATATGGCCACGCCACCCTTGTCCTGAGTGACCGAGACAGCTTTTATTTTTGCATTTATACAGCTGGATATATTTACTGGGGCAATGTTGGGCGGGTACCATACTCAGGGGTACACTAGTAGCGTCTTACCCTGGGAATCGACCCTACAACCTCTGAGTTCCAAGCCCAGCTCTGAATGCATTATACTACCCTGCCCCCCCTGCCTGTGGAGGTAATGATGTAGTGGCAGGGATGTATAATAACAGTGCTTTGAGCTTGTCGCTTTATTGTGTCAATAAGAGAGGAGGTGGGCTTTATGCTGACATTGATGCAGGCTTTGGGGAAACCGCTACATCTCCTTTGGGTGGATATGTTTACGTACTTTTGAGATTGAACAACTTTTTTCTACATCAAACAATTTGTTTTATCTGTTTCATTGACGCTTCAAACCAAACTGGGATTCTCTTTGATGATGAAACACGAAGGACATCCGTACAGCGCGTCTGATTTAAAATGTACGAGGCGGTCGCATTTGAGTTCAGCGTTCGAAAACAAAAAGCTGGCATCAGCAGCGCGTTGGAGCCGTGTCACCAGGAGAATAGCTGTCGCGGCTGCTTGTTCATTGGCAATCATTTATTTTTCCCCTGCAAGAAAAAAAAAAAAAAAGAGTTAAAACGTCTGGAGAATGGAGACACACAGCTCTGGGCTGGATGCAATGTTAAGCCGCTCCTGAAAATCTCCGCGGTGAACCGCCTTTAGACTAATCAGATTTCTAATTGGGTTGGAATTGTTCAGAATGAGAAACATTGTGGAAAATGTAGCTTTACTTATCAAGCTGAAGAAGAATATTGGGTTGCCCCCTAAGTCTGCTCCATATGTTATTTGCTGAAGCCCTGACATAGCATGGAAAGATTTATGTTGAAATTAATTAAGGTAAAATCCACAAGCTATACCGAATGGCTTGGATATATTCAGGATGCATGCTATGTTTTATTTTGCTGGCACTGTTATTTACGGTATCATATGAATATGTCTGAACACAAAAGACTTATGGTCCGTATTTATTCAGAGTTACAATGTACAGTCTGCATACTCTGAAATGAGGTGTTTTTTCTTCTTCTTAGATTAGGTCAGCTGACTCTTTGTGCACTTTAATCTTTTTAAATTCAGTTTTCAGTCTACTCCAAGCCATTTCAGTGTTATATATATTTTTTTTCTTTTGCCTTTTTTGTGAGAAGAAGCACAAGATATTTCAGCAATCAAGGAATTTACTGATCTACTGCTGATTTACTTGATGTTTCAAGACAAGTTACAAGTTCCTTGCACAATAATCAACACTTATCATTAACCTACATTTAGTACTTCCAAATTCCACTAATACTATTTTATCAGTGACTTTGTTTTTTACTATTTGCTTCAGAATTTTCTGTATTTGAACATCCATTGCTAACTGAATCTGTGCGCGATGTTCTGTGTTTAATGTTCAGTGAAGGCTGTAGAGTTCAGTCGTTTCCTTTTTGAGTGATTAATCTTACGATATGAATTATTATGAACGTGACAATAATGTATTCAGCATATGGATGAGAGATGTGGCTTTCATCTCTGGTGATGAATTCATATTAGAATACTGTCTGCTGTGTTCCGATGACAGGGGTTGGTGCTTCTTTGCAGAAGATGGCAGCCGCACCAGCCTGTCAGTTTGTGGCTCATTTTGTGTTTATACATACAGTACCTTAAGCCCGTACATGGTTTCTAAAGATAACTAAAATTACCCAGAATTCATAGCTTCATTACTTACAGATTAAAATAAACAACAAAGAACATAGCCAGGCAGAAGTTATCGCTTTAAATGTATTCACCACTGTTAACAGTTTTTGTGCCAAGGCCAGATTCTGAGTCCTACATGGGGAAGGGGAGAGAGACAATTATGTCAAATAAGTTAAATTGATATGACCCCATACTGATTACCTTTTCTGGTCCAAACGCCATCACTGTTAATTAAGAGCGGGGGCAGGCCGACGTTAGGAGGTGCAGTTTTTGAGTTAAGCACATCACGCTCCACGAGGCTTCAGGGGCATTAAGGACAGGGCCGTGGATTCGAGAGTAAACCTTTTGCTCTTATCGTGCCGCTTCGATTGGGTTTTGGCAGCGAGGACCCTGCTGCAGGTTCCGAAACGACCCCCCGGGGAACGCCTGGAGCTTCGGCACGCCTCAGACTCCCGCTTAACGCTTTCAGACCCGTTAGCCGCTCGGCATGTTTAATGGCTCAGAGGCGTTGGGGGGGGGGTACGCCGTCAACACCGCGTGAAACAATCGCATCTCTCCCGCTCTTCAAACGCGGCGAGCCTCGGCAGGAGATCCCCGTTCGCATTCATCGCACGTGACGTTTTATCGGACCGCCGTTTCCACAAAGCGTCGCGGCGCCCGTACCGAAACAGAACGCTCCACATCGCCGTAAAGAGCCACGACAGGGTTTCAAGATTTAAAAAAAGAAAAAAAGGAAAGCTGTTTCCATGTTCTGCTTTTATTTTCTCCGTGATGTATACCAACATAAATGGGAAAAAATTGTCAAATTAAACATAATGGTTTTCAAGCAGTGTACGGTCAATTTAAATGTAATGCTCCACACCAAACCAATTTTATCCATGTGCAGTAGTAATTACATTAATTGATTTTGAATCTGCAGGAGAGAAGGTTAGTATGTACATGGAACTGTTGCTACGCTCCGTATTAAATTGTAAGCAATTGTGTTGTGCAAACCTAATTCACTGTAAGGCTGTGTGCAAACATGGATCAGTCATTGAAATATGTCAGAAAAACTGAAAAATACAGTTTCATTATGGATGAATAACCAATGCAGCGGCATCCAATTTGAGCTCTATTGAGAATGCAGTATTATGGAAAATCACGAGCGTTGTTGGGCTGAATGGCCTGTTCTCGTCATTATGTTATGTTATGTTACGTCAAGTAAATTTTGATAAGAATTTATACTGAATTTATTTTCAGTTTTGTTCAGATTTTCTTTTCTTTTTTTTGAATACAAAGACTGAGTAAGTAAGAAAAAAGTAAGCAATCTCTGACTTGGAAGGACTGCGGCTGCAGAAGTGCTTAGGTTTTTGGAAGTAAGTTCATTTCCATTTAAGCCTTGTGTGGACTGGAATAAATGCAGTCTCACTCGTTTAATGGCAGCCCTGCAATCAGCAGTTTAATTTAATTTAGACAGTCACTATTAAAGAGGGCTTCATCACAGCAATCCTTCACTGGCTTCTGTTTATCTCCACAAGGAAATAAGTGCATGTTTCTGAGGCAACGTCCACTCTCAATTCACCAGCTTTTTCGGCATATTGTTCCAGTTTTAAGTAGCACGAAATCCGGCTTTTATTTATTTAGATATTTTTTAATACAGACTTCTTTTTTTTGGCTAAGAGATAACAAGTCATATCATCGGGCCGTGTGCTTGCATGGGAAATGGTTTGTGTACTCACAGAACAGTACGGGAGTCACATGACTTACCGTGATATCTAGCAATATAATCTAGATCTAACTAGATAAAACATTACCTGTGTGTGACATGACCAGCTTTCTCAGTGATGTGATGCAGAAACTAATTCCATATCATTAGCAGAACCATATGGGATGGTAACTATGGACTGTGGACCACTATTGAAATATACAATGCACAGCATATGTATTGATGCGATAGATAGATATTTTCTCCCTTACTTCTGTACTCTTTAATACCAAATCACTATGTTAATGTCACATATGACAACATACTAAATCATTTATCCAGTGTAATGGAAGCCAGGTGTCCATTTCGCAAACACAATGCTTTACCAAACCCTGATGCACAGAGCATTCCCAAAGGTACACTCATCTTAATGCAGAACCCTGTCCAGTCTGTCTGGCAGGCTGACTTTGCGTGGGAACTCTCAAACAGATCTTGAATGTGCTGTTTTTGAGCACGTCCACATTTTGGATTGTGTCAGAGTGGGAAACGGCAGTTTTTGACATTGAGAAATTGCGGTGAAAATGTTTGTTTGTTACTTTGGTCACCTGAATATGGCTGGAACACATACTTCCTGTACTTCAGGCCTGTTCAGTAGTGAATTAAACCACCGAAAGGTAAGATTCAGATGCAGCCTCATACATCAAACCTATATATTTACTGTAGCAGCGTGGTGCCGGTGCTGAAACAGCAGATTTTTAAAAATGTTTTGCTTTTCTGAAATGTCCCTAAATGTCCCTGTATTGACTTCTTTGTACCGTGCATTGTTGTAGAAAGAGAAAAAGCTTCTAAAGTCTTCTGAAGTTCTGCTCTACATCACCGCAGACCATGTAAAAAATTTTTTTTATTATAAGGCATACATATAGATTTCCTGAACATATTTAAATAAACACGCACACATGCACACGCACACATGCACACACGCATACATGGAGACACACACACACACACACACACAAACATGCACACACCACAAGATGCCAAGGTGTTCTCATGAAAATTTAATTGTTGTGTGGTGCACACGTTAAAGCTAATAAACTTGTGACCGTGAGATGTCTCGGGGGAGCGACAGTAATGCACAGTGAGTATAGTGCTTTGGAGTTCACCATTTATGATTAGCTACAACATTAAGCTTGATGTTAATATGCACACTAGTGGCTGAAATGCTATTTCCCATTCCATTATGTCACAATGTATAGTATACACAGCTGTGTAATAATTAGCATTAGTAGATAACCCTTTTGCTAAATGGCTGTTATTTTGTCTCTTCATCTGTTATTTTCATCTTTTTACAATCCAAACCAATTGCACCATTTGAGAATTTAATAAGAAAATTCCGCAGGAAGAACGTAGTTGTTCAGTTCTTAATAAGCTTGCGGGGTGAAAAGAAACTCAGTGAATTTAGGATGGCATTCAGTCCATGGGCCTTTGATAAAAAATAAATGAATAAATAATAGAAAAGTTTCAGGCAGATGGGGTTGATGATGTTCCTTGTGTATTTTTGGCAAATTGTAAAAGACAGGATATTGGATGGGATATTGCTGATTAAAAAATAAAATAAATAAATAAATGACTCAGCCACTCTTCTGCAATATAATTTCTATGCCTAAAATCGAAATTCAGGGCCACACAGTGGTGGTTTATGGAGTTTTTCACTCTATTTTATAAGGGCTGAAAAAAGAAGAAGAAAATAAAACACTACGGGCCTGGCTATGCCTACCCACAATGCTCTCCTGCAGATGTCCTGCGGACAGGGAAGGAGTCTTTTTGGTCTCAACATTTGCTGGATAATTTATGTGAATATCCTGGCTGACATCTGTCATGAACTGCAACCCACCAGTGAAGCATCGCCCAGGGGATACACGGGAGGGAGTCAGTCAGTGGGGAGGGCAGAGCTCACTGCTCGAGCAACTCCTGTTGGCCATCCGGGTGCCACTCTGCGCACACGTGTATGATTGGGTCTCCTCCACCCCCACTCTGCCTGTGCGTATGATTGGGTCTCCTCCACCCCCACTCTACCTGTGTGTATGATTGGGTCTCCTCCACCCCCACTCTTCACACGCGTATGATTGGGTCTCCCCCCCCCCCCACTCTGCGCACGCGTATGATTGGTTCTCCTCCACCACCTGCTCTGCATGTGTGCGACTTGTGGCTGCGGTGTGAAAAGAAGCAGCTGGCTGCACTGTTCGTTTCAGAACAGGACCGCATGTTGTCTTCACTCTCCCAGGGCCAACAACGCAATTGGACATTTCAAATTCAGGTGGGATTTATATAAATTTACATTAAAACAATAATAATAGTAATAAAAAAAGAAAACAAAATTAATAATAATGCATTGCCAAATTTTCCTGAATATTTGTTGAGGACTCATAGGACACAACTGGAGCTACATAGTTGAGATTGAGGCTGAAGTTGATGCCAAACTTTTAGAAGCAGGAGAAAAAAACATTTCTTGCTTTAAAACAACATTGCATGAGTGACAGGTTGGCTGAGATTAGAAGGAACTTCATAGCGTGTTGTTTGACTTGATGTGGCTACCTGCTATCTGTCAATACCTCAACAAGTTAAGGAATCAGACTTTTGGAAGAAGAAATGTGTACCTACTGCAAAGACATTCTTAGTAGTTAGCCACAGAATGGGCCCCTTTCAAGGCCTTCACTGAAATATGTGATTTTATAATGCTTTCATAAAACACTGACTAGAAACACAGAATTCACCACAGGCCCTTATGAATTATTAAACAGTCCCCATTTTCATTCAAATTACCTCTAAGGTCTTTGAAGTCCAGTAAAATGATTCACATTGTTCTTGGTAGGCAATTTTCTTTGCCACCGTGGTATTTATCAAATATGTGTAGTCTACTAGCGGTGTACCATGTCGTGGCGTTCCATTAGGGTTTGGTTTTCTTTCTTTTTTTCCCCTTTTATTGTTGACATTACAGGCAGTACATTCCATCCTCTGACTGGATGAAGGGAATGTCCTTTCAAAACAGCTTCATGAACATACAGGGCCTGACTTCCAAAGACCTTTATCACATGCAAAAAGTGTTAAACGCACATGGAACTAACACAACCAGTGACTGGTGCAAAACAAATACCACGACCAACCATTGGTCATGCTGTGCTCCGTATGTGGTGAAAAGGTCAAAGGTCATAGCAAATCAGACCAATAGCTGAGACTCATCTCAAATACTCATTTTTTTCATTTCTTTGGACTGTCAGTGTATCCTTCCTCAGACAATGGGTGAGGAGTTTCTGCTGTTTTCTTAGTCCTTGTTTCAGGGAACTTTCCCCTGAGTTCAGACAACGTTTGCGATGAAAGCAGTAGTATTTTAACTCAGCGTTAGACTTGGTTTGTTGGTTGGTTGGTTCCCATGAAATCAAATGGCTGCTCATTAAAATGGTTAAAAATAATACTTGATTTGACACATTTTGAGGAGTACAGTATGTATAGCCTGATCTAGTAATAAAGTTTATGAATTAGCACCTCTTTGATATGACTGAGTTTGAAAATCAGAAAACATGATTCTTCACGATGGCATGCAGTGCGCTGTAGTGTCAGCACACTGGGGACCTTGATTAAACCAGCTGGATTTGTACAATATGCATTTATTTTTTCAGGGAAAATGTTTTTTTTTAATGGCCTCAAACGTATTATTTAGCATTCCTACTATTGAATTCACAGTCTTGACTTTGTATTTCAACAATTTTAAATGACTAATCAGATGTTTTCAAAGATTCCTATGGCTTCAATTAGGTTTTAGGGCTCAACTTAGGGTTAGGGTTATGAAAACGGTAAGTCTGAGGGTCGAGGCAAGTATACGGCTGTGTTCAGCAGCTTAAAGAAAGGTTAGGACATTGGTTCTTTTTAGATTTTGGAGGAGCCAAAATTTTTCTATAGTAACATGGGTACCTATGACCATAAAACGATACAGAATATATGCATATTTTTTTTCAGGGAAAATGTTTTTTTTTTAATGGCCTCAAACGTATTATTTAGCATTCCTACTATTGAATTCACAGTCTTGACTTTGTATTTCAACAATTTTAAATGACTAATCAGATGTTTTCAAAGATTCCTATGGCTTCAATTAGGTTTTAGGGCTCAACTTAGGGTTAGGGTTATGAAAACGGTAAGTCTGAGGGTCGAGGCAAGTATACGGCTGTGTTCAGCAGCTTAAAGAAAGGTTAGGACATTGGTTCTTTTTAGATTTTGGAGGAGCCAAAATTTTTCTATAGTAACATGGGTACCTATGACCATAAAACGATACAGAATATATGCATATTTTTTTTCAGGGAAAATATTTTTTTTTAATGGCCTCAAACGTATTATTTAGCATTCCTACTATTGAATTCACAGTCTTGACTTTGTATTTCAACAATTTTAAATGACTAATCAGATGTTTTCAAAGATTCCTATGGCTTCAATTAGGTTTTAGGGCTCAACTTAGGGTTAGGGTTATGAAAACGGTAAGTCTGAGGGTCGAGGCAAGTATACGGCTGTGTTCAGCAGCTTAAAGAAAGGTTAGGACATTGGTTCTTTTTAGATTTTGGAGGAGCCAAAATTTTTCTATAGTAACATGGGTACCTATGACCATAAAACGATACAGAATATATGCATATTTTTTTTCAGGGAAAATATTTTTTTTTTAATGGCCTCAAACGTATTATTTAGCATTCCTACTATTGAATTCACAGTCTTGACTTTGTATTTCAACAATTTTAAATGACTAATCAGATGTTTTCAAAGATTCCTATGGCTTCAATTAGGTTTTAGGGCTCAACTTAGGGTTAGGGTTATGAAAACGGTAAGTCTGAGGGTCGAGGCAAGTATACGGCTGTGTTCAGCAGCTTAAAGAAAGGTTAGGACATTGGTTCTTTTTAGATTTTGGAGGAGCCAAAATTTTTCTATAGTAACATGGGTACCTATGACCATAAAACGATACAGAATATATGCATATTTTTTTTCAGGGAAAATATTTTTTTTTTAATGGCCTCAAACGTATTATTTAGCATTCCTACTATTGAATTCACAGTCTTGACTTTGTATTTCAACAATTTTAAATGACTAATCAGATGTTTTCAAAGATTCCTATGGCTTCAATTAGGTTTTAGGGCTCAACTTAGGGTTAGGGTTATGAAAACGGTAAGTCTGAGGGTCGAGGCAAGTATACGGCTGTGTTCAGCAGCTTAAAGAAAGGTTAGGACATTGGTTCTTTTTAGATTTTGGAGGAGCCAAAATTTTTCTATAGTAACATGGGTACCTATGACCATAAAACGATACAGAATATATGCATATTTTTTTTTCAGGGAAAATATTTTTTTTTTAATGGCCTCAAACGTATTATTTAGCATTCCTACTATTGAATTCACAGTCTTGACTTTGTATTTCAACAATTTTAAATGACTAATCAGATGTTTTCAAAGATTCCTATGGCTTCAATTAGGTTTTAGGGCTCAACTTAGGGTTAGGGTTATGAAAACGGTAAGTCTGAGGGTCGAGGCAAGTATACGGCTGTGTTCAGCAGCTTAAAGAAAGGTTAGGACATTGGTTCTTTTTAGATTTTGGAGGAGCCAAAATTTTTCTATAGTAACATGGGTACCTATGACCATAAAACGATACAGAATATATGCATATTTTTTTTCAGGGAAAATTTTTTTTTTTTAATGGCCTCAAACGTATTATTTAGCATTCCTACTATTGAATTCACAGTCTTGACTTTGTATTTCAACAATTTTAAATGACTAATCAGATGTTTTCAAAGATTCCTATGGCTTCAATTAGGTTTTAGGGCTCAACTTAGGGTTAGGGTTATGAAAACGGTAAGTCTGAGGGTCGAGGCAAGTATACGGCTGTGTTCAGCAGCTTAAAGAAAGGTTTAGGACATTGGTTTTTTTAGATTTTGGAGGAGCCAAAATTTTTCTATAGTAACATGGGTACCTATGACCATAAAACGATACAGAATATATGCATATTTTTTTTCAGGGAAAATATTTTTTTTTTTAATGGCCTCAAACGTATTATTTAGCATTCCTACTATTGAATTCATTTTTGAATTCACAGTCTTGACTTTGTATTTCAACAATTTTAAATGACTAATCAGATGTTTTCAAAGATTCCTATGGCTTCAATTAGGTTTTAGGGCTCAACTTAGGGTTAGGGTTATGAAAACGGTAAGTCTGAGGGTCGAGGCAAGTATACGGCTGTGTTCAGCAGCTTAAAGAAAGGTTAGGACATTGGTTCTTTTTAGATTTTGGAGGAGCCAAAATTTTTCTATAGTAACATGGGTACCTATGACCATAAAACGATACAGAATATATGCATATTTTTTTTCAGGGAAAATATTTTTTTTTTAATGGCCTCAAACGTATTATTTAGCATTCCTACTATTGAATTCACAGTCTTGACTTTGTATTTCAACAATTTTAAATGACTAATCAGATGTTTTCAAAGATTCCTATGGCTTCAATTAGGTTTTAGGGCTCAACTTAGGGTTAGGGTTATGAAAACGGTAAGTCTGAGGGTCGAGGCAAGTATACGGCTGTGTTCAGCAGCTTAAAGAAAGGTTAGGACATTGGTTCTTTTTAGATTTTGGAGGAGCCAAAATTTTTTCTATAGTAACATGGGTACCTATGACCATAAAACGATACAGAATATATGCATATTTTTTTTCAGGGAAAAATTTTTTTTTTAATGGCCTCAAACGTATTATTTAGCATTCCTACTATTGAATTCACAGTCTTGACTTTGTATTTCAACAATTTTAAATGACTAATCAGATGTTTTCAAAGATTCCTATGGCTTCAATTAGGTTTTAGGGCTCAACTTAGGGTTAGGGTTATGAAAACGGTAAGTCTGAGGGTCGAGGCAAGTATACGGCTGTGTTCAGCAGCTTAAAGAAAGGTTAGGACATTGGTTCTTTTTAGATTTTGGAGGAGCCAAAATTTTTCTATAGTAACATGGGTACCTATGACCATAAAACGATACAGAATATATGCATATTTTTTTTCAGGGAAAATTTTTTTTTTTAATGGCCTCAAACGTATTATTTAGCATTCCTACTATTGAATTCACAGTCTTGACTTTGTATTTCAACAATTTTAAATGACTAATCAGATGTTTTCAAAGATTCCTATGGCTTCAATTAGGTTTTAGGGCTCAACTTAGGGTTAGGGTTATGAAAACGGTAAGTCTGAGGGTCGAGGCAAGTATACGGCTGTGTTCAGCAGCTTAAAGAAAGGTTAGGACATTGGTTCTTTTTAGATTTTGGAGGAGCCAAAATTTTTCTATAGTAACATGGGTACCTATGACCATAAAACGATACAGAATATATGCATATTTTTTTTCAGGGAAAATATTTTTTTTTAATGGCCTCAAACGTATTATTTAGCATTCCTACTATTGAATTCACAGTCTTGACTTTGTATTTCAACAATTTTAAATGACTAATCAGATGTTTTCAAAGATTCCTATGGCTTCAATTAGGTTTTAGGGCTCAACTTAGGGTTAGGGTTATGAAAACGGTAAGTCTGAGGGTCGAGGCAAGTATACGGCTGTGTTCAGCAGCTTAAAGAAAGGTTAGGACATTGGTTCTTTTTAGATTTTGGAGGAGCCAAAATTTTTCTATAGTAACATGGGTACCTATGACCATAAAACGATACAGAATATATGCATATTTTTTTTTTCAGGGAAAATATTTTTTTTTTAATGGCCTCAAACGTATTATTTAGCATTCCTACTATTGAATTCACAGTCTTGACTTTGTATTTCAACAATTTTAAATGACTAATCAGATGTTTTCAAAGATTCCTATGGCTTCAATTAGGTTTTAGGGCTCAACTTAGGGTTAGGGTTATGAAAACGGTAAGTCTGAGGGTCGAGGCAAGTATACGGCTGTGTTCAGCAGCTTAAAGAAAGGTTAGGACATTGGTTCTTTTTAGATTTTGGAGGAGCCAAAATTTTTCTATAGTAACATGGGTACCTATGACCATAAAACGATACAGAATATATGCATATTTTTTTTCAGGGAAAATTTTTTTTTTTAATGGCCTCAAACGTATTATTTAGCATTCCTACTATTGAATTCACAGTCTTGACTTTGTATTTCAACAATTTTAAATGACTAATCAGATGTTTTCAAAGATTCCTATGGCTTCAATTAGGTTTTAGGGCTCAACTTAGGGTTAGGGTTATGAAAACGGTAAGTCTGAGGGTCGAGGCAAGTATACGGCTGTGTTCAGCAGCTTAAAGAAAGGTTAGGACATTGGTTCTTTTTAGATTTTGGAGGAGCCAAAATTTTTCTATAGTAACATGGGTACCTATGACCATAAAACGATACAGAATATATGCATATTTTTTTTCAGGGAAAATATTTTTTTTTAATGGCCTCAAACGTATTATTTAGCATTCCTACTATTGAATTCACAGTCTTGACTTTGTATTTCAACAATTTTAAATGACTAATCAGATGTTTTCAAAGATTCCTATGGCTTCAATTAGGTTTTAGGGCTCAACTTAGGGTTAGGGTTATGAAAACGGTAAGTCTGAGGGTCGAGGCAAGTATACGGCTGTGTTCAGCAGCTTAAAGAAAGGTTAGGACATTGGTTCTTTTTTAGATTTTGGAGGAGCCAAAATTTTTCTATAGTAACATGGGTACCTATGACCATAAAACGATACAGAATATATGCATATTTTTTTTTCAGGGAAAATATTTTTTTTTAATGGCCTCAAACGTATTATTTAGCATTCCTACTATTGAATTCACAGTCTTGACTTTGTATTTCAACAATTTTAAATGACTAATCAGATGTTTTCAAAGATTCCTATGGCTTCAATTAGGTTTTAGGGCTCAACTTAGGGTTAGGGTTATGAAAACGGTAAGTCTGAGGGTCGAGGCAAGTATACGGCTGTGTTCAGCAGCTTAAAGAAAGGTTAGGACATTGGTTCTTTTTAGATTTTGGAGGAGCCAAAATTTTTCTATAGTAACATGGGTACCTATGACCATAAAACGATACAGAATATATGCATATTTTTTTTCAGGGAAAATTTTTTTTTTTAATGGCCTCAAACGTATTATTTAGCATTCCTACTATTGAATTCACAGTCTTGACTTTGTATTTCAACAATTTTAAATGACTAATCAGATGTTTTCAAAGATTCCTATGGCTTCAATTAGGTTTTAGGGCTCAACTTAGGGTTAGGGTTATGAAAACGGTAAGTCTGAGGGTCGAGGCAAGTATACGGCTGTGTTCAGCAGCTTAAAGAAAGGTTAGGACATTGGTTCTTTTTAGATTTTGGAGGAGCCAAAATTTTTCTATAGTAACATGGGTACCTATGACCATAAAACGATACAGAATATATGCATATTTTTTTTTTCAGGGAAAATATTTTTTTTTTAATGGCCTCAAACGTATTATTTAGCATTCCTACTATTGAATTCACAGTCTTGACTTTGTATTTCAACAATTTTAAATGACTAATCAGATGTTTTCAAAGATTCCTATGGCTTCAATTAGGTTTTAGGGCTCAACTTAGGGTTAGGGTTATGAAAACGGTAAGTCTGAGGGTCGAGGCAAGTATACGGCTGTGTTCAGCAGCTTAAAGAAAGGTTAGGACATTGGTTCTTTTTAGATTTTGGAGGAGCCAAAATTTTTCTATAGTAACATGGGTACCTATGACCATAAAACGATGCAGAATATAGACTATATCCATACGCTCTTTGTGTGATGTCATCCAGGACCAATCGCAGAGCAGGTCCACAGTGCTCACAGAACGCAGAGTTTCCATAGAAAAGTGCGTTTTCTCTGGAAGCTGTTACATGCCCTGGACTAGCAATTGCATCAACCTCAGACCGTGTTTGTGAAGGCGTTTCGCTTGGTCAGGAGAAGGGGTGAAATTTGCTCTGTCTCTCTCTCTCTCTCTCTCTCTCTCTCTCTCTCTCTCTCTCTCTCTCTCTCTCTCTCTCTCTCTCTCTCTCTTTCTCTCTTTCAGGCCAGTACATCGTGGCCTCTTTTATTCGGTTTAGCCTGCTGACTCTCGCTCTCTCTCTCTGTCCCCCTCCTTCCCTCCCTCCCTTCTCCCTGAGAACGGTGTACACTCTGTTCATTTCTTTCAGTTTGCTGACTCAATCTCCTTCTCACTCTTTCTCTCCTCTCTCACAGTACAGTACACACTCCTCCATTTCATTCAGTTTGAACCATTCAGCTGACTCTCTCTCTCAGTACAGTACAACAGCCTGAAAGGCTGACTCTAGATCTCTCATCATCTCTCAACCAGTCTCATCCTCTGTCTCTCTTTCTCTCTCTCCCAGTCTCTCCCACTTCCTCTATCACTCCCTCTCTCTTTCCTCTCTCTCTCTGTCACTCCCCCTCTCTTTCCTCTCTCTCTCTCTCTCCCCCTCTCTTTCCTCTCTCTCTCTCTCTCTGTCACTCCCTCTCTCTCTCTCTCTCTCTCTCAGCTCGCTGCCTCCCCCGCTGTCCGTGCCGGATATTTGTTAACTGATCTATGTCATACCCGAGGGGTGGAAAATCAATAGCGGGCTGGAGTGTAAAATTCGGGCCTCTCACTGAGACATGATTAAACGCCACAGAGTCTATATGTTGAATCCGCCCATCAGATTGAGCCAAAGGCCTACGTGTCAGGTCTCTTAATTCTGCCACAGTTGCTTCAGAGAACCAACAGATAGCTGTCTTTTATTTATTTATTTTTTATTTTTTAACACTTGAGTGTACACATGGAGAGGCTTTTAATCTCAGTTGTTTTCAAGGAAAATTAAAAAGTGAAGCTGTTTCGTTTGCGTACCACGTCTTTCGGTTGTTAGAAATGCAGTGACGACAGGGATGCTTCACGCGGTGCGTACATTTTTGAAATACAAATATGATTCCGGAATCCTGACGCATCGCGCTGTCCCACAACACAGCGACGTGCTATGATTCATTCGGCTCTACGGCCTTTTGGTTTGGAGGGGACTGCTGGAAAACTCAAGGGTTCTGGAATACCAGAAAGCTTGTAGACGGATGTCTAGAGCATGTGGATGCATCAGCATTTCTTAATACATACATCCATGTTGTGCGTGCAAAATGAATTTACTGTCCGCAATAAAGTATCCCCCTTTCCTTCAAGGTCTGATTGAGTTTTCTGGCCTGTCATCATGAAGATATGGACGGAAGTGACAAACCTCATCTCTCCCCGACACTAAAATAGGACAAATAATGTTTCATTTGTCACAGTGTGCTATAAAATTCCCAAATTATTTGAGACACAGCTATAGAGTAAATCATCTTAATAGTTTATGTCTCCACAGAGGAATATGATCTTGGGAATCTACAGCCCTGCAATACACTGGCAGTTCAGTATGCATGCTTTCATTTTGGCCCCTTCATTTTAAGAACTGTATTTAAATACAATTTAAAGAGGCAGATAAAGGCACATACTGCACTTTTTCATTTGGTGGTATTCTCTCAATATTACATTCCTTTTATTATTAGTGCATAACAACAACAACAACAACAACAACAGCAACAGCAATAATAATAATAACAGCAAAAGGGTCCTTCGTTTGAATCCCGGCCTGGGCCCTTTCTGCGTGGAGTTTGCATGTTCTCCCCGTGTCCGTGTGTGTTTCCTCTGGGTACTCTGGGTTTCCTCCCACAGTCCAAAGACATGCAGCTTAGGTTAAGTGCAGAGTCTAAATTGTCTGTAGGTATGAGTGTGTGAGCGAATGGTGTGTGTGCCCTGTTATGGACTGGCAAACTGACCAGGGTGTATTCCAGCCTCTTGCCCAATGCCTACAAATCGTGCATATACAGTAAATTTTAGTGTCCAGAATACATATGAAGTTAAGTGGGACCATATGTACTCTATTAGAGTTGATAGAGTTGAAGAACTGGGCATTCACTGAAGAGATATACAGTAAATTAATGTGTATTCTATGGATTTCTATCAGTTGTATGGGATGCTATAGTTGCAGTTCTGAGAAAGAAACAAAGTGATGGGGGTAGGGTGGCTGTCACAGCAATAAGGAGTCTTTGCTTGTGTGCAGCCTCGGCTGTGTCTGTGATGGCTCAGCTGGGTCTGTGATGGCTCACTGGTGGGCTTTTTTTTCCGTAAATTCAATGATAGCGAGGAAACTGCCATTATTTCTCAGGGTGTTAGCGAGAAATGTGTGCTCCCGTTTTAATCGAAAACAGAGCCTGTCAATTATTCGCTATGTTTAAGGATCTCTTCCTTTATCTGTAATCTTTGCAAACAATTAACTTTAGTGGCATCCCTTCACAGGCAGGGGGTGTGGAGTTGGGGGGTGGGGAGTGGGGGCGGGGGTGGGGGGGGGGGGGGGGGTCGGCACACAATATTCTCAGCTGTCACCACTGCACAGACTGCTCATATAATTGAAACAGGTGACACCTGAGCCACTTGCCAGACCAAATATTCCAAATTGGATGACTGCTTTGTTGTAAAGCATATTGCTGAAGGCTACAAGGCCATTAATTATTTCTGGGGGAAAAAAATAAAAATTATTTGGATACATATTAAGGCTTCTGTCAGAACTGGAGCTGTAAATCAAATCACATCTTTTTCGCATTATGGCTTTTTTTTTAGAAGATAGTTTTTTAAAAATGTTTTCCCACTTGTTACTTTATTAGTGACACGCTACTCTCTCAGAATAAAAGGGTCCAGAAGTTGTCTGCATGGAGCAGAGGTGGGCAACGAGGGCCGTGTCTGTTTCTGGTTTTCATTCACTTCTGACCTTAATTACTTAATTAGCCGTAACATCTACAGCATCTGACATTTTAGCGACATTTCTTGATAAGCGCATGGATGACCACTGAAAACTGTTCTTTCGTCCACGTGTGAAATGTTTTACTGTGATCTAATCTACCCGTGAACCAGTATTGGTGTATACAGCCAATTAGCTCATTTAGCCAGGGTAATTGGTAGAAACAGGCAGCGCGCACACACACCGGACCTCCAGGACTGGAACTGCCCACCCCTGCCATGAAGGAACCCCGCAGGTTCACAAGTCTCTTTGTTGGGCAAAACGGCTCAATCCGGGATCTTTCACACTTTTCACCGACCATAAAGTGACAGAAATGATTAAGCTTTGTTTATACAGGGTAGATTCACTGTGGAGACACGCTCATTTACGGCATTGCCCTGTTAATGCCACCCCAAGCAGCCCAACCTGCATGTCTTTGGACAGGGGGAACCCTAGATAAGGTTCCCTTATAAAGACAACCCAAAGAACCTTAATAAACCCTTTTTTCTGCTTTTCACAGAGTGCCACTATGTGCTTCTATTATGTTCATAATATAATCCGTGCCATCACCACATCATTAGTTATGGGGGGGGGGGGGGGGGGGGGGCACTTCCACTCATGTTCTGACTGCTGATATAAATGAGGAGATTATGGAATCGGTCTGATGTGATGTCACATCCCATAAAACACATGCGCGAGCCGTGCGATAACGAGCCGCGCGCAGCTGCTGCAGAGCCGCTGACGTAGCCTCGCCGCGTCGCGCTGTTTCGTGTCGTGACAGGCAGACGTGTCCTGCTGCTGTCGCGGCTCGGGCTCCGGGTCCGGACCGCTGGCTCCCTGTTTTGCCTGCGCCCCGCGCTTTCGCGCCTGCGTCGGCTTGTTAATTGGATTACCGGTTTGCCGCATTCCGCACCCGTCTGCTCGTGTCCTGTGATTGCCTGCACCTGGGGCCGCTGGGTATTTAACTTCCTGGTTTTCCCCTCCGCGGGTCATCGCCTGGTCTTTGCGTTTTCTTGCTGCTGGTCCTCGTGCCTGGGTTTGTTCCCAGTGCTCTTAGCGGTTCCTGGTCATTTTCTTCAGTAAATACTTATTATTTGTTTTACTTGCCTCTGGCTCCTCGTGCCATCTCTGCACGTGTGTCCTGATTCCCTCTGTGGGTCTTGACAGAAAACATCTGGCAAAGAGAGACAACCAGGCCTGACAAGCCCTGCCAACTGTGGCTTTTTTTGGGGGGGGGGCCGTAAGTGAGAACCTAAGATGAGAATCATGTCCAGAGCATATTGACTGGTAATGGTAATTGGAGGGGGAGGGGGAGGGAGAGCGGGTGCGGGTGCGTGCGTGTTATTTCGTTTTTTTTTGTTTCACGCACCCCTGCTTTCCGCAGGTTGTTTCTATGGCGATGAAGCATGAACCCGATGACTATGCTTCTAAAATTGCACAAGTTTACAGGTAGAGTACTCCACGCTGAGACGGCGTGTCATGTCAGGCTCTTAAAACGATTGAAAGTTGCAGGTCTCCACTGTGCAACAAAAGGAGAGGAAAAGTTTGTTCAGAGCATTCAGAAATAAAGTAGTTAGAGTGGAATTATGGGGAGATGGATCCAGATGGATATTACCTTATTGATGCCATCTTCGTGTCTGTCTTGTTCTAACCCGGGCTTTGGATTCAGTCTGCCTAATGACTTTCCGTCACCAATCATGTCAGATATGCTAAGTGAAATTACCTTTGACAAGCCAGCGCAGTTGTTCATTGTTCTTTGCCAACATAAGAGAACCTTGGAATCTATAAATGCCACCATCACTTTATGGCAGTGTCTTCTGCTAGCACTGTGTCTCTATAAATGGCCAAGGCATTAGAGTGCTCCCACAATGACACAAGCAGAGGAAAAAAAAAAACATGGGTGTCCATTGTTATTTATCGCCAGAGAGTACATACTGTCTCCTTTACACTCCTTACCTTCTTCCCAGAGTGCACTTCAGGCAATAGGCCTGCTGGGTAGTGTTGCCAGACTGGAGTTTGCATGCACATGGGGAAACTTGAAGCTGAAACATGAAGTAGGTGGGGGGTTGGGTGTTTGAGTGGGTCGTAGGAAATGGAGGAGGCGTTAGCAACTGCGGAAGTAAAGTTTGTGACTTTTACAAGAGCATTCACTATAACAACACACGCCTGTCAATACAGGTGAGGCCAGCTTTTGGAAGTGCTTGATACTCTGAAGGCTTAAAAAGGGTTAAAGGGTTAAAAAAGGATGGGCTCACAGTCAAATGTCCAGTGTTAATTTGACTCGAGCAGAGTACATATGAGCCCCAATAGGGAGAAAGAGTTAAAGTTGTAAGAGTTGATTTAACACTTTACTGAGCTTGGGGTGAGAGGTATGGAAAATTAGATTTGTGTTACACCTCTCCAGTGGTGTTTTTTTTTTTTCTTTTCATAAAGATGGAACAGTTTTACCTCGTAGCAGTGAGACCCTGTCTCCTAACCCCATTTTTCCTCTGCAGAAGTAAAGTGCGGAAAACTTCCCTATCAGTTTGGCATTTCTTATCAATGGCTGCAATATGCTTTATTTGGGGGTTGTTGATGGTTTAAACAGTAGCCATTCACCACGCTGACAAACTATCAGCTCATCTTCGTTAAAATGGCAACTGCCAGTCATCTGAAAAGCAAGGCTTAATGCAATCAGCGTTTACAACTGAGGAGAAAGAACGTATGAAAAAAGTAAAGTTAATAAAAAAAAAGCCAGAGGTCAAGAGCAAAGAGCATGGGAGTCGTGATTATTATAATTGTTTCTATTTTCTAAATTTTCCTCATCTAAATTTCATTGGTGCATGAAACAAATGAACATTTCATATTGAAGAAAGAATGAAGTCACACTGTTTTTTTTAAACAAGGACAAATAAAGCATTCCACCTTCAATTTTCACCTTCTATTTGTATGCATGCATTTATTTATTTATATTTTTTTCTGGAATAAAGCACAAGGGATGCATTGAAACAGAACACAACATAGCAGCCAATTTTGGCTCATGTCTTTGTGGATTTTGCTAAACTGCATCTATCTGACAATCATCCACAGGAAATATTTGTTTTGTTTTCATTCCCTTTAGAGAATGTGTACATCACATAAGTGGAGCTGTCAGCCACCAATGGGGTGCATTACGTTACATCATTATTAAACTATATTTCTCTTTTCCTTTGTGTGTGTGTGTGAGTGTGCGTGCGTGTGTGTGTGCATGCTTGCATAAGGGACCCACAAGCTAATAGAAAATCAAAGTTGGGAATCCTTACAGTGTTCTCTTCAAGGCTTACAATAGCCTAAACCAGCTGCCAGCCTCGGGAATACAGCAGCTCACAGATCTTATTCGGATACCGAAGAAGAAAGATCACGTCCGTAAACATCCATTCATTCAAAAGGACTCCCTCCTCATTTAAGTCCCCGTAAAACAATTACATTTGTTGTAATCTACTGTTGGTGACCTGTGAGGCCGCAGTGACATTCAAACAAATTTTAAAATGAACGAGCTCGCAATAAACCTGACAGCGCGAATTTCTCTGAGGCGTTTGGAGGAATTCGCCCTGGCAGAAACCCATTTTGTCTTGGTCCAGAGGCCCTTTGCGGTCACGGATGGGTTGAATTTAAATGCCTGCAGCACGTTAGGCTATTTGCTTCTGGCCATGTTAAATCTCGCTGTAAGCGTTCGTATCAATCCTGCAATGAAAAAGGGCCTCTTTTTTCTGCCATAGAACCGCATGACTGTAAAAAATGAAGACGTTTCCCGTCTTTGTTGAGAGTTCCATACGTTCTCTTTCTTGTCGTAAGTGCTGCGTTCCCCATACTAATCAGCTTTCTGGAGACACCTGAACAGCTGTTGATAAGTCCTGGGCTACTGAATTAATAAACCTTTTGATTCCCAAGAGCTTGCACCAGCCTTTGTTAAAGAGAATGCAAATTGCCTCAATTATTCAGCACCTGAGAGTTTCCTTTGTGCGGTGAAAACTTCCCTGTTGTTAATTATAAACTCTGCAGGACTCGAGACCAGAGAAATGCTGGAGGAAATTCCTCAGCAAAAAAACGGGGGGGAGGGGAAAAAAAAAGAAAGAAAGAAAGAAAAAAAAAAGATTTGCTCGTGAACAACATATGCAAATTACTGACCGGATGGCATCGCCCCGGGCAGGAGGAACATGTCAGGTTTTAACGGACGCTTCACGTAATGGAGGCATCAATATAACGTCCGTCCGGTGTCCTTCCCCCAGCGCCGGCTTGCCTCGATGGCGAGAAGCTCACCGCGAGCCTAACCGCAGCTGTCCGCGAAAATTAGCTTCCCGAGAGTGTGTCACATTTAGCGAATACACCTCCTGCTCCCCTCTCTCTGCTGTATCCTGTTCATTACGCCCAAACGCAGGTCTTCCCTTCCACCCTGTCCTTCTCACGGACGACTTAACAAATCTAATGGGATGATCTTCCTGACCTTTGTAAATGAGCTGTTCCTCCATGTAAGTGCAATGGATGATAGCATTTTTATTATTTATTTTTACAGGACTGCAGGATGTAACATTTACTGCCTGGCATTTCATATATATATATATATATATATATATATATATATATATATATATATATATATGACACTGCTGTAGGTGTTATGTCTGTGCTAATGAAGAGTAAACACTCTTGGACAAAAATAACGGTGCTTTTAGCTTTTACAGTAATGGAGGAAATTGCACAAGGTTACAGGTAGTGTCCTCCATGCTGACACATTCTGTCATGGCAGGCACACTTCGAAAGCCACAAGTCTTCAGTTTATAACACAAGGAGAGAGAAAGTTTCTGTGTTCAGAGTTGTCCTTTTAAAGTGTGTAACACTAGAACCTAGGGGAGCAATTCAAGAGGCTATTTTCCATGAGAAAGAACACTAGCAAGGCTTTGGAAACGTCAATACATATGCAACCATTAAAGTGTAATTGTAAATGGATGATGGGCAATACATGTAGCAGATGAGATGTAGTGCATATTTATTTATATTTCAAAGTATTTCTTTTACAATTTCTGCTGTCTCTGGTATGACCACCTGCCTGTAAAAACACATTTGAAGCACAAAGTGGATGGCCTGCTTAAATATCTCGATCACCGTTGATAGTTTTTCATAGGGAAGTGCTGTGGGTGTGATTTCATTTCTATTATTATTTTTTTGTTCCAGTAAAACTTTTCATGAATTTGGGGGCTCGCTTGATTTTGTTAAACCGACAGAGGGCATGCTCAGCATGGCCTGTTCCTTTGTCTCCGGGATCTTTGTTTGCATCTTGTTTGCTCGTTTCTGTTCAGATTTAGAGGTGTCATTTATATACCCTGTCTCAAATCAGATGCTATACTTATTCATTCACATTGGAGCTCTCACTGTGTGCACGTTGACAAATGTGGTGATGTATGAATCACGCGTATCACGCAGAAACAGATTTGATAGGCAAAGTAACAGTGTTTTGAAAAACATAATTCTGCTAATGTGCTGTTTTTTTCACCCCGTTGAACTAAAGAGGCTCATCTTCTTAAATATCTTGAGGGAAAATAACCCAAAAAGCTCAGGTGGTGCTGCTAAATCAAGGAAAGACAAATGTTTAAATATGTGTGTAAGTTCTCCTTAACAGTAGATGGTAAACATGGTATACTGTAACCTGGCAGTTCTGTTTTAGTGGCTAACTAGCGGTTTGCATCGTGCAGTGTAGTACATTTAGTCGAAGGGTACACCAAACTGGGTAAAATCATTTCATAATAAATCATTACCAGCATTACAGCACAGTTGATAGAGCCACTTCAGTCCCAAGAATATGATAACTTGGCAGCCAGACACAAGATGCCACAAACCCCAAGCGTAGGTGCCGTACTATTACTGAACATGCTTTCTTTATCTTTCTTACTTCCTGTACTTGAGAAACCAAGAAAAAAAAAACATAAAAATATGTATGAGAATATTGGAAAATTCACATAACTTTGCAGATACGTGGAGGCTATGACAGTCATCAGCACATTGGCCTCAATTTGAACTCAAAACTTGATGCTTAAAAAGTTGTTACTTTTCCCAAATGTTTGCATTTTTGCTAATTCATGAGTGGGTGTGGGTGGGGTGGGGGGGGGGGTGGGGTGGGGGTGGGGGGGGGGGGGGGCCTGCGTAGAGGTAGGCAGAGACACTTACTTGCATGTACTTCAAAAGACATGCAGCCAGTAGCTCTGTAATTTTCACTCTGCAACCGCCCAGCCAAGCCTAGCACTTACAGGGCTCATTCCAATTCTCATCATACAGTCAGCCAGAGGGGGCGCTATTGTACAGTGAGACGATGTAACCATGTGAAACCATGGAGCCTGAACCCCTGGCTCTTCCGGGGGTACCGTGGTGAATAACGGGCCATCTGGAAGGTCTCCTGGCCTCGTTCAGCTCTCACCACGGTCAAGGTTTAATTCCACAGCTGTTTAGAATCATCTCTGTGAATGTGATCTCTTGATTATGGCGCTAAATTAGGTTCAGATATATACACATTTCACACTTATTGCATCTGGTGTCTCTTTTTTGCTGTGTTGTCTTGCATCAGCAGGCTGTTCTCATTTTTTGGGTGCTATTTATAAACAGTAAAACATGGAGTGGACACACAACGCATGCAGGAGAGCACTGTCTGATTTTAAAAGTCAGTTTAATTTAGACACATTTGAGACTTCAATTCACATAACTTCAAATTCCAAAAACTTCAGGCCTAGCATGAGCGAAGCCCAGTCTCATTTTAGGAGCAGGTGGCAGGTCAATTAGTAGGCTGACTATCAACTTTCTCCAAGCCTATGATTTGTATTTGTAGGAGATGGGTCAGTTAATGAGGATCAATGTCAGATGTACTGTCATCTCTTACCTTTTCTAAAGAAAATGTACAAAAATGTCATTCCTTCCTTGAAACTCTATCCTGAAACTGCCACATGACTTGTCACATTACTAGCATGCACACACACACACACACACACACACACACACACACGCACGCACACATACACACACATATATAGATAGATATGCCACCGTTTCCAGCAAGTCAGTTCATCAAATTTCAAAAATGGAAGCGAATCCCCGCCGCCATATTTCAAAATCTACTGGAAAGCCTTCCCAGAAGAGTGGAGGCTGTTGCAGCAGCAAAGGGGGGTCCAACTCCGTATTAATGCCCATGGTTTCTGGATGAGATGTCCAGGTGTCCACATACTTTAATGTGGTGTGTAATATTGCTGGAGGAAAAGTACAAAGTTACAAATGCAAACATGGAATATTTAGATGGCTTCATATGCCATTTCTTTAGTCTGCATTCAACTTTTAAATTAACGTCATAACCAAGGTGAAACCCTAAGCTTAGTAGGCTTACTAGATTGCTGCATGGCTAAGGAAAAACCTTGAGAAAACAAACACTGAACATGTTAATTATACTGTAAACATGCTCCAGTTGGGTATTTGTAGGTTTGAAGGCTTTATTTCCCCCTCTTCAATTTGTCAAAGCATGCTGTCAATGAGCTAGCTGCAGGAATCCGGGCTATTGCTATGGCGATGAGTCGACTGTGACATCATCGCCAGAAAGCACCACGGGGGGTTTCCTTCTCCCGTGAGTCCATTGTGTTATAATCTCTTTGCCGAGTTTAAAGGGGGAATAAAGTGAAACAAATCCCATATGTCACCAACCGCTCAGTCAAGTGGCGTGATAATCCTATCCGAACGCACAGCTTTATTCCTGGGGAACGGTGGTCACTTTCACTGGGGGGAAAAAGGCCCCTGATGAGGAAACAATATTATACATTATTAAAGTCTACATAAAATATGCATGCAACGTTCCATTTTAACGGAGCGCGTATGGGGTAGGGGAAAAAAGGAAACTTTTATTAGGCTATATTTATTCAGCTGGCCCCATTTACTTATGATCCCCATACAGGGAGATGTCCTCTATTACATTTGTGTCTAACATAGAACATTTGTGCTCTGAAACACTGAGAAATATGAATTAGAACGCTTTTGCTTGCTTCAGATCAGGGGAAATCTTTACTGTGGACGTTTATTAAACTTAATAATCATCTCACTGCAAATATAAATAAATAATTCCCTAATCCTTCGCCTTATCGTTCCAACAGATGGGGTTTTTTTTAAGACTAACGCGATTAAGGATGCCATTCAGTCCAACACGAGGGGAACCCCTTTCATCGCGGCCAGTGAATTAGGCGGTGAATGGCGGCCACATTCCTTCAGTGCGTGAGCAACACGGCGCCTTTGTTCCACACCCCACTCCTCTCGCTGTTTCGAGAGATCCGCTCTGTTAATTAGTGTTTTCAGTCAAGTGTGTCCAATTGGATTATTAAATCCCTTTCAGATGGCCACTGCCAGGAGAGCTAAAGGACGAAGAAGGAAAAGAAAAGACAGGCAATGCTTATGATAACCACAAAGGACTGGCAGCATATACGATTTCATGAGAACTGCGTTTGAATATGGAGAGGTGTCTGACATTTCATTGAATGCATTAATTTTTAATTTTTTCATGGTGCAGTACTCCTACATCCTTGTTCTGTGTGGCTATGTTGGGAATTACTCTTGAGAATACCACTGAGTGCGAATAACTGCTAAATGCAGAAGTGTACATTAACGGTTCCATGTGTAGGGTAGAGCATGTGCACGTCTCAGAATGCTGACAATTCAAAAGAAATCGCCTTGCGGAGATTTGAAAAAAAAAAGTGTAAAAGGTTCTATACAGGAGTGTTGAAAATCATTCTGAGATGCTGCCTCTGAACATCTCCCTGCTGCACACTGAATAATGATCGTAATGATTCCAATGTCACCAGTTAGCTGTTCCTCGCGGTTTGCGCTAACTCATGACCACCAGATTGCTGATACCTTTCCAGACATGGGCGTTCTTGTACAGACAGCTTTAAATGTATACGCAAAGTACGTGTGTCTCAAGGATCTGATATAACACATCTACAAACTTCATCGCTGCGCGGAAATGTTTGTTTATTTATTTATTTATTTATTTATTTGAGGAGAGCAGAGAGTCTTCCCTCCTAATGCTTTTTACTTTATTTTATTTTTGACATTACTTTTGCTGAGCAGCAGAAGAGAAGGTTGCAGACAGGTACAGGGTCACAGTGGTGGAGATTCAGATGCCTGGCTGTGCGGGAGGATTCGTACATGGGAGGACACTGTCTGAGGGACTCTGCCAGATCGTCTCCCGAGAAGCACACTTTTCTGATAGCTCAGCTGAAATGGGCACTTCGTTTTGGGGAAAAAAGGGGGATATTCCTGTCTTATGGCATTCCAGCTAACGTGTCTAGTGCAGGCACTAGTTCCCCGAGGTGCAGATCTGGACCGTGCCAGTTCCAAACGTGGGCAGCGTTGGCTCCCAACTGGTTTACCTCAAAGGAGGAAGCTTTTCTGTTGCTAGGTAACCCTACCAGCCCCGTCTTAGTTGGTGAAACCAGGTCAGATGAAAGGCAACTCCTCACAACCTATAGGAATGTATAACCCCTACCAGCGGCCATTTTGTGAAGGAACTCTCACCCTGTTTCAGGGGCTAAACGACAACTGGAGTTCCAGTCTGTTTGCTAGCATTCATCGGTTGGGCGGAACAGTACTGTTCTGTTTCTGTCTATTGCTTTAATTAAACATAAAATGGGCGAAGAGGCCCAAACACGTAGCAGAGTGAGAAATTATCAGAGCAGAAAGAACAAAGATTTAATTATGGCCAACTTTTTACACAGCAAGGTCCAAGGGCCAATATGTTTGCAGCACTTTTGAGCACTATTCCTGTTCTGACGGGAGTGGGAAAAAGTTGTTAATTTTGCTGAAAAGGTTAAGTTGTAAGTTGCTCTGGATAAGAGCGTCTGCTAAATGCCTTTAATGTAATGTATGTGTGCAGTGTGTCTGCGGTCTCTCTGTACCAAACAAAGAGACTGACAGATGCCATTTTTCTGCACTGCACTTTATTTATAGCTCAATGTCCAGGGTTGCACAATAGAAGAAATATCTTTTTCTTAGGAGCTCATTGGTCACTAAGTACCTTCAATTATGTCTACCCACCTACATCAATTACCGCTGCTTTACATATCTCAATAAGCGAACAGCAACAAATATTATTACTATTATTATCTTAAATACCATCTTGTTTCTGGCCTGCATTTCTTACTCTCTAAGTAGCTGCTGCTTAACTTACTTGACGCAGTAGTTTGACATGATCGTATGCTTTCATAACTTTAACAGTTTAAAACATATTAATACCAACTACTGATTGACTCATAATGTACTAACAGGCATTGGGATCTTATTTATTTATCATAAAATATATATTACTTATATCATAAGTAATAAAACAAAAATATTGCTATAGAGATACAACATGAACCATTAGGGTCAATTTTCCGGTAATATTTAGAAGCGTTTATTTCCCGTATAAACATGCTGATTATGCCGGTGGTCTGATTCTCAGATGGCGAAGGTGTTCGTAAGCTGCTTATTATGTCTAAAATTAGATAAGATATGGTAATAAAGCCGCAGAGCAAGCCTTTATGCGAGCCGGAACATGTGGAGCGGGCTTTGAGAGCATCTCAATGGTATCTGCTGTGATCTCAGTATGAATATCCATGAAACGGAGCGGGTTTTTTTAATTCCCCACTCTGCGAACCACAAATAGGCATTCTCACCAACATTTAAATGGTAATTAAGATTATCCCAGACTGTTGAGAACACAGGGTTTTCACAGATCTTTGACTGACAAGGGACCTTTTCGCGATAACAAAATAGCCATGAAAATTCTCCTGAGAGCTACATGTCAAGTGGCTTGTATTATGGGGTACCCCCCCCCCCCCCCCCCGCTTATTAACATACCTATTCATTAACGAGGAAAGCCAAGCGGGGAGAAAAGGCCCACGACATCTCTATTCTCACATTAATCCGCTCGCCGTAATCCCCAAATCCCTGCTGCCTCAGCACTGGTGTGCGTTTCCTTTTCTCTGCGCCCCGTGATCTCCGCCAGGGCTCCTGGAAGCCGAGCGCCCCACGATTCTGATCGACGGATGTCACACCATCGCGCCGTCCTGGGGAACAATAAATTCGTTACTTACGTTTCATCGCTGTGACAGATTTTTGGTCTCGTACTGTAGGGGGTTTCACTGCGTAAAATAAAAAGAGATGAATTAAAATATAAACTGTGCGTTTACAAATTCCATTCACTGTAAATATTGTGTGTCCATGTGAGTGTGTGTGTCCGTGTCTGTGTGTGTGTGTGTGTGTGTGTGTTTTAGCGGTGGAGAGATTTCCAGAAGCTTCTCTTCCTGGCTTGCTGCTAATGGGGGGGGTCATTACAGCCCTCTTGAACCAAATGAACCCGATTCAGACGCAGGCACAAAGCCCTCCAGGAGAAAATGAAAGGACTTCTCCTTCGCGTGGGGGAAATATTTTCGCTTAGCCCCGCCGACGTGACCTTTTAATGCTTACTTTAAAAAGAGTATCTCTTATTAGCAGCTCGGTGATGACGATTCTTTCATGTGATGTGCCTGCTTTGCCTGTGGAAAAAAAATGGAGGTGAATGAAAGGGAATAAGAGAAGCGTTATTTCTCACCAGAGGAAAATAAATCCTCTCCACCTGCAGCGTTACTGCCTCTCTGCGGCTCCCGATCTGTCCCATTAAGGCCTCATCCATTCAGTCCTTCGCTCGGTTTGGAATTTGGAGACATGCAGCCTGTGCCGTGGACGCTGCCAGCACTGGAAAAATAACGGAAAAGGAGTAAATAATGTTTTCCTCCTGGAGAGCTCCTTCGTTAAAATAAATCCTCCGTTTCCTTTTTTTTGTTGTTGTCATTTTTGATTAAAAACTTGGTGGTCGTGGCAACTGTGGAGTTTCTTCATCTTTCTCTCTCCCTCTGTCTCTCTTCTCCTTCCATCTGATTCTCAGGGGGGTTGCTGCTCGAAGGACGCCCAGTCGCCAGGATCCTCCCCAGTGCATTCACTCACGCCTTAAACTTCACCTTTTCCCCCAATCTCATCTCTTATCTGTCCCCTCTCCCATCATCCCCCTCTCATCACCTCCGCCGATCCCTTCATCGCCCTGGCTTCCATCCATCTTCGGTTTGCTGAGAGTCGGTGAGCTGCTGTGCTCTCCTCTCCTCTCTGTGACTGTATAACTCCTCACGCGCTCCATCACTCACTCACACACTCGCCTGCTCACTCGCTCCTCTTAATGTGTGAGATCTGCACACTTAACCTGAGTATGACAACATAACACCTCAACTCTCGCAGAACTTTTTTTTTGGTGAGCTGATGGGCTGGCACGCAAGCATTCAAACACACAGACATAAAGACCACTGGGACAGTAGTCAAGGTCAATGGCAGAATCTGAACGTCTTAGAAAATCAGCATAAAGGTAGTATTCAATTCCTGTCATAGCATGAGTGCGGGAAGATCATTTATACTGAAATGCGCTACACTAATATGCAATTTCAGTATTATTTTGGTTAATGCATTTTTTTCTATCTGCTATCAGTTAGAGGAGCTGGCCCAGCAGTCTCAGCAGCATGTGATGTCAGCCATCGCTTCTTATCACACTGCAGCTCACAGGCTAGACACGCACATACTGCAATGCTTGGTTTGCAGCTCAATAGGCGGATGGCAAACACCCAACTGACCAGCAGGGGTGCTGGTGCATGATAAGGCAGCTCTCATTCGAGCTGTCCAAACCCCTCTCAATTCTGGGAAACACTAGGGCCAACTTTGCCTTGCCCTGTGGAAGGCCCAGCCACGGCACTAGCACAATCTGTACTTAATACCACGCCGTGGGGCTTGATTTGAAAAAAAAAACTTTCCCATGCAGGTGATGCGGAGTTGTACAAAAGCATACTTTCAGGCATTGATATGTGAAAAAGCAGTGGTTCCTCAGAGCACAAAGGACATTGATAGGTGGTAGTTTCACCATCAAGCTTTCATTTTATTAAAAGCCTTAAATGTTTTTTTGTGAAATGCTTTTTCTTTTTTTTTCTTCAAAAATTCCAAGTCAGTGTTCTAGAACTCCACTGCTTTCAGTCACCAGCCGTGATTGTGACATCAGCATTAGAATGTTCAGTTCAGAACATTCTAATCACATATCTGTGATCTTACAGCTGAATGGATTAAAGGGCTTTAGAGACTAAAGTGGGTCAGTTTGAGTACAGCAGTGCAAATTGTGGTCACGGTAACAGTAAAAATGAGTGCAGTAACCAAAGGTCATGCATCAGAAAAGCACCTGAAGGGACAGCGCTGGGCCTTCCTTCTGCAGAGACACTGGCACCCTGAGACCCATCGCTCGTGTTTGGAGGAGACAAGGCCTGTAAGTCACCTAGGAATGAGAGGTCTTCAGTAACTGCAGTTTATCTCACTTCAGCGCCTACTAGCGCCACCTCCGGTCGATCAGCCCCAGATTGCATATGGAATCTGTCCGATCGCTCTCACCGTATCGTCCACAGGGGGTCATAATGTATTATTATTATTATTTTTCAGTGGGCCACCATTCACCACTCACGTGAATACATAAGCCTTTCAGGCTTTTGATGTTTCTCACCTTGATTACTGCAGGTGTGTCCTTGTTGGTCTAGCGTGGCCCCGGCTGCTTCAGATGTCTGAGATTTCTACTGTTCTGTTGGAATGTTCTTATTCTCCTTCTCTTGAGTAATTCTGGCCAGTTTTCACTTCATTTGCTCCGTGTTACTGTAATATTACGTTGATATTTATTCTACATGAATAATATTGATACATATTATATTGTACATGAGAGTACATAAAAATGAATAAATTAGTGTGTCTCAAAATTAAAGTTAATTCAAGGAAAATTTGCAGTCAGTATTTGAAAACAAACCGAAGCAACAGGGAGTTAAATAAAGATACACCATTACTGGGGTATTTCTAACAGTTATGCATGCTTGTTCAGTGCGCTTTCTGTGCAGATCCCGATCTAAACTGACCGTTTGGGTCAGAACTGTGAAGTTAATATTAACAAGTTGATAAAATGTATTTGGAATCATCACCTCCTCTAGGAAAGACTACAATACCCAGCACTGAAACAGCTTGCAGGAAGCTACTCCTGCTGAGACACATATATATATACAGTATAGTAAGAGAACTTTAATGTGCCAAAGGAAAACGGTTCATGCGAGGTGCAGGGGTGGACCATGGCCCCGGTCTTGGCCCTTGGCATATAAATTCTCTGCATTCATAAAACACCTCAGAGGCTTATACCCTCAATTTGTTAAGACATTCTGTTGTCACAGTGGAGAAAAAAAGAAAATGTACTAAAAAAATAACGCTTGCCTGGGGCTCCTGTCAGGCAATAGGTAACCAAAGCTATATTTAATGTGTGGTAATACTTTACATTGCACTAGAGGCTATAAGTTTGGTGGATGTTTTAATTAAAAGTGCGCTGCAATTCTTCCTATTGCTTTATTCCCCCTTAACAGTAAAGAAAAACCTACATTAAACAAACTTAAACTTTTAGTGTTTTTTTTTTTTAAGTTTGAAGTTTATATTTATTTATTTTGTATTTATTTATTTATTTATTTATTTTGCCTGTAACAGTACTTAAAGCCCATTAGTTATTGGTATGGTTAAATGGTAGTTTTGTAGCACAATGTGGACAGATGGCATGGTTGGCATTGTTGGGTTTGCCAGGTAAAAATAAAAATGTATTTCTTAAAAGAAAAAAGCACATAATGCAAGCCATAATATGGATGCTCATTCATAGACAGTGAAGTTCTTTTGACAAAAGAAAATGTGATGCTGGAACATGATTTTTACCGAAGCTAATTTTTGCGTAAGATACAGAGACGTATCAGAACAGCAGTGTAGAGATGGTTTAGCAGTGTAGAGATGGTTTAGCAGTGTGGAGATGGTTTAGCAGTGTAGGGATGGTTTAGCAGTGTAGAGATGGTTTAGCAGTGTAGGGATGGTTTAGCAGTGTAGGGATGGTTTAGCAGTGTAGGGATGGTTTAGCAGTGTAGGGATGGTTTAGCAGTGTTGAGATGGTTTAGCAGTGTAGGGATGGTTTAGCAGTGTAGAGATGGTTTAGCAGTGTAGGGATGGTTTAGCAGTGTAGGGATGGTTTAGCAGTGTAGGGATGGTTTAGCAGTGTAGGGATGGTTTAGCAGTGTAGGGATGGTTTAGCAGTGTAGAGATGGTTTAGCAGTGTAGAGATGGTTTAGCAGTGTTGAGATGGTTTAGCAGTGTTGAGATGGTTTAGCAGTGTGGAGATGGTTTAGCAGTGTGGAGATGGTTTAGCAGTGTAGAGATGGTTTAGCAGTGTAGAGATGGTTTAGCAGTGTAGAGATGGTTTAGCAGTGTTGAGATGGTTTAGCAGTGTTGAGATGGTTTAGCAGTGTGGAGATGGTTTAGCAGTGTAGAGATGGTTTAGCAGTGTAGAGATGGTTTAGCAGTGTGGAGATGGTTTAGCAGTGTAGAGATGGTTTAGCAGTGTGGAGATGGTTTAGCAGTGTGGAGATGGTTTAGCAGTGTAGGGATGGTTTAGCAGTGTGGAGATGGTTTAGCAGTGTAGAGATGGTTTAGCAGTGTGGAGATGGTTTAGCAGTGTAGAGATGGTTTAGCAGTGTAGAGATGGTTTAGCAGTGTAGAGATGGTTTAGCAGTGTAGAGATGGTTTCTGACCAGTATCCCTTAGTCTCTAACCCAGGGGTGCACAACTCCGTCCTGGAGGGCCGATCTATGTGCTGGTTTTTGTTCCAACCGATTACCTTTTCTTACAGCTCTATAAACTACGCTGCTTCACTCCTGTGCTTGAGCACAGTGAAATCTCTAGGATACACTTGCAGTCTGCGGCTGTAGCTGGTGCTTCTACTCATGTCAGATCAAGACGTGATTGGGTCAGTTCAATAAATGCTGGGAAATGTTGGCACAAAATCCCGAAATGGATTGGCCCTTGTTGTGCACCCCTGCTCTAACCGCTGGACCACGCCGCTGGCCTCCTGAGCCAACGCCCACACCGCCATAAAGCCATCTGTCACGGGAGCCAGTGAGCCAGCCGGCGTCCCTCCCTGAAAGCGCTGTCATCTTTAATCCAATCTGGAAACTACCTTTAGCAGGTCAGCAATGCAGACAACCCCCCCCCCCCCCCCCCCCCCCCCCCCCCCCCCCACATGACTCCCCTCTCTCCCTGGATTGCTGAATCCCTGCCGCAGAGTGGCGTTTCCCAGCTGTCCCTCCCAAACGCTGTAACAGTCTTCATCCTCAGCGCCCGGGCCACCTCAGGTATAATCACAATCCATCCTGTCCAGGTCAGCGCGAATCGTTTGCTCGGGTCTGGATGTGATGCGTGCAGCAGTCCCTGCCGTACCGCCGCAGGCCTGGCGAGCAGATCACCAGCCGTTGCTGCCGCGAGCGTTATTTCAGCCGCCAAGGAGCTCGTCAGATGTTTCACTGCGTAAACAGCCTGACCCGATCCAAAGAGTCCCATCTTAAGACCAATTCCTGTTCAAATACCGGGTTTGAATAAGCATGCTTTATCTCCATTTATTTATGCCAGTCCTAATCAATAATGTTGTTTTAATATCATAATTTTGTCACCACAGTACTCATTCCTTGGTGTTTTTTTTAGTTCTGTCACCTCATTGATTTTTAATGGCATTCCTCCTCTGACCTAGAAGGGCAATACCTACAATACTTGAAAGGGAGAAGCCACAGCAAACCTCTCTCTCTTTCTCTCGCTCTCTCTCGCTCCCTGTCTCTCGTTCTCTCTTTCTCTCTCTCTAGGGCAGTGCCTGGAAGCAAGCTACATCATCATCATGAGAAGATTTTACTGCTTAAATATTATTACATAAATCATTATTATGCATGCCTAAATACACATACATATATTACATTTGCAATGCATGCAGCCTAAAACAGTCAGAATGTACGTTTGAATTTATTTCTGTTTTTCCAAGATTATATGCAGAATAGTTTTTCAGTACACATTCACAATTAAACATTACAATGTTGATACATTGTTATTATTTATAAAATGTGCATAGTTTATAATCCTAATTTTAATTGTGGGTGCTGTCAGATGAGGCTGATTAAAACGCTGTGCCTTACTGTAGGCAGAGTTGGATCAAGGCGATGTTTTCATCAAAGTGACAGTTCCTTTGCTGGGAGGGGGCTCATGATACAAATTATTTTCCTAAACTGACAACTGTAAAAAGGTATCCCACACATTGTTATAATGAGGCCAAGCAGCAGTTCGGAATGCCCTTCATGCAGATCGCTGGGACGGAACATTCTGGGCCTTGGTTTGTGAAACACACAACAAAATAAGATTTTTTTTTTTAACGGTAAAGAAGGCCTCGGGACAGTTGCAGAAGTTTTCATAGTGTAGACAGACCTCTTTAATATTGTATGTTATGGAAAAAGCTAGAATGTCCTGAGGTGCTCTGTCCGAGACAGGTGTGTCTAGACATGTACGGTGTCTAGACATCCACATTATCTATATCAACAACAATTATTGTTTCGCAAGGCGATACTGGGTGAACGCATCAGCTAAATGAATGCCCCGTTGTGCAATGTAAAAGTTATTTACAGTGGCAAAGGCTCTGGAAAACCATTGATTGGGTGGGTAGGGACAGGTGAATAGAAATCCAGGATGGAACTAAGAAAGTTAGAATCTGGATTTCAGCAATCTTTGCCTGCAAGACAGAGCCATTTTAGCCAGACAGACAATGGGAGCTAATTTAACCAACCCTCGAGCGCATTTTTGTAGCTAAGCATCAAATCAGCTGCTAGCAGTATTCAATATCTGAGTGCATTTGAGTGAATACTCTTGTGTAACTGGCCTTACTATTTTAATGATCCCCTTCAACTCTTCTGCTCACTAAAGGTCATGACTTTCTGCTAGATACACTGTACGTAATAATAATAATAATAATAGCTGCAAGCAGCAATGTTGGGGGCCAAGCACCAAGAGTGAGCTGTAGCACATCGAGATGTCTTTTGTCATGGACTGCAAAGCTAATCCAAATACCATCCAAAGTGCTACAAACAAGCTAAGGTTAGTCTACAAGTAAAACTACTGCCAGTGCGTTAGTATTTTTGAGGAATGGCTGTCACATAATGTGTGGGATTAGGCTTTTACGTGCTTCGTTTGGAAAAAAAAAAATATTTCCTACAGTAGCACCAACATTAGACTATTGAACAACACAAAAGAAAGCAACATTATTTAGGAAACTAGGCTTTACCATCATATAGTTAAACCTTCAGATTATTCAATGTGTAATAACATTGTAACACCAAGCTAATATACACAAACTTTAGACTAGACTGCAGTCTCAAACTCCAGACATTACCCTTAAATAAAGAAGGGATTTGATTCTGCATATCTCAGCTTGAAAGCTATTTAATTATCACTGGCTTAATAGAGAGGATTTTTCTGGTCTTTGGGTCTTAAGACCTGCAGTAACTCTGACTCCAGCTCATCCCAAACACTGGAAAACCTGGCGTTTAGCCAAGGCCTTTCTACAATTTATTTTATCATTTTTTTGCAAGACTTATTTTAAAATAGTTTGGGCCATTTATGCATGGAAACCCACTGAGACGCCACATCTCACCTAAATAAATACATAAATAAATAAATAAAAAATCACAGGTTGCATTTTCCGAGACCTTTCAAACACGAGGCGTCCATTTTAATCCTCGGCCTGCTCTTGGCTTAGTGGACTTGACCTCCACAGCGCCCCCATATAATTCCCCAACTGTCTCCCCCCCCCTTCTACTCTGACAGGGAATCGCCTTGAACAACATTTATTTTAGCTGAGTCTAATTCATGGAGATTAGTCGTCATCGCACTCATCGAATATTTACTTACCGTGCCCCACGTCCCCTCTAATCACCGTCCAGCGGAGAACCAGCTCCCTCCCACTAGCTCGTTCTGACAGTTCCGCAAGGCAAACTGAGACCGTCCTGCTCTGTGTGTTTTTTGACCTCCACAAATTACCATCTCTGCATAGATACCGTGCATAAATATTCACCCTTTCCCCTCTCACAGATTGTGACATGCCACTTTGCCCCACTGAAAGCCTCAGCTGGGTGCTTGTGTGCGTACGACTGGCGCAGCTCTGTGATGTAACGGTTAGGGTTCTGAAGCATGCTTGATTCAATTCCTCATTAATAAAAAAAGCTATCGGAGCATATATTTTAGACCAACAACAACACAAATAATAATAAATATGGCATATAATTACATAACATTTATTTAGCAGAGGCTTTTATCCAAAACGACCTACAATAATAAATATAATTTCAAACCTGATTGACTTTTGTCGTAAAATGGCGAAACAACATCATTCTGAGAGATTTGAGTGATTTCACTTTCCCAGTTTATACTTCTAAAAGAGAGTAGTGGAGCAGCGGACATATTGGGTGCCACTACCTAACAAAGCACATGAATGATAAAAGGCATTGTCAGAGTCGTGCTGCTGTTTCGGATCCTTCAAAGAAATAATTAAATATAAAAATAAATGTAATGCCAAAGTCATAAATCACACTCAAAATGTGCGGAGCAGGCAGAATTCAAATGAGAAACACGACTGTGTTTATTATCAAGCCAAACACACACACACACACACATATACACACACACACACACACACGCACATTCTAGTTTGCAATCTTCTGGACGGGTGAATATTCTGACTTGATCAATTGTCTTTTCGTAGTCATCCCAAACGTATCCATCATACGGCCCTGGTTATCGTCGGTCTGGGGATCTGTTTCCACGGCCAAACGCTGCACAGCGTTCCGCATCCTAATGCACCGATGGGGACAAACGGGATTGGCATCGACGCAGCGAATACTAACAAGCCTCTTGTACAGACTCCATCCGGCTTAACGGGGCTTTACATAACAGCGATGACGTTAGCGACAGCAAACCCAGGTAGCACTGCGGAAAGCTTCAGGCCTCCGAGATAAGCATGTCAAAGCTTTGAGAGAAAAAAACGAAAAACAAAAAACTAAAGTAAAATAAAACATCGCTAATTATGAATCCTGCTCCACGGGAAGCTCTCCTGCTAGGATCTGCCTGTTTGTTTGCTAAACTTCATTTTGTGTGAGAATTTGAGTTGTGCCACATTATGTCCCCTTTCATTGTTAGATCCAGACAGGAGGCCTCCTGCAGCTTCTGAACTGGAATCAAAGCGCTCTCTCCGATTCTGTTGCTCAGAAACTTTGCTAGTTTGCAGCTACATCGTTTATTGTGTATTTGCACAACATGAATTGTTCAGAGATCAGTGACAGGTGAATGTCACTCATTGTCACTGCCTATCAGGAAAAAAATCCCATAAGAGTTGAAATACCACATTGTTGAACACGTGTAAATAGAACTCATGTATTTCAATTGAATAATAATAGTTATTATAATTTAAAAAAAAACGAATCCTAAGAAAGTAGCGGTCTCGTATATCCTCAGTACTGTCACTTGAGTCTGAGAATGTAACGGACAAAGATTTCCATTCGTTCAGTCCATGCACATTTATGCTTACCATCACACATTGCGCAGTCAGGAATATATTGATTTACCATAAGGCAATCAGGGAACACATGATTATTCATTTGCATGAAATTAATCACACTTCTGTGCAATAATCAGCATGTGGAACATCAATAATAACCTGCTATGTGTCTAATGGCGGAGAGGTCTGACATATTAATTACAGACATGCGAAGCTCCGTGGCCACTGCGCATTGATTTGACTGTGATGAGCGCGGAACATGCGTGATTACATTCGACTGTCAGACCCTACGGTCCGGGCTGTACGCTGTGGGCAGCGTCAGGGCGCTACGCACGAGGAACCCGGCTTATAATCCGAAGACCACCGGATCGGTTTGCCAGCGGGGGCATTGCCCTTCCTCCTGGGTGGGGGCGATCGTATTCTAAAGACACGGTGAGATGGCCTGAGCCCAGATGCTGTGGGACCTGCTCTGGATGAAGGGCTCAGCGAAGAACATGAATAATGATAAATACATAACACATTTGGCCAGTTTGAAGGTCAACCAACCTGTCAATTGGATTTTATTTTTCTTTTCTTTGTTTGGATTATTGTCCACATTTTTGTACATTAATAAATAAATAAGCCACATTTATCCATTATCCCCATGTGCTGATACTAGATAGATTGTCAGATAAACTGGGTATAACAGGAGTTTACAGCTTTTCTCAGATCTGGCTTTCCCGGTGGTCTGATAAGCGGTGTTGGGAGGCTAGGGGAAGGGCTCCGAGCTCCTCCACAGGAATTTATCACCCAAGGAAGCGAGTCTGAGTTTCCCTCTGCCCTCCGGTCCCAGTAATGGATATGTGTTTGGGGAACAAAAGCTTTTTAAGTTTCATAAACACGTATACAGTCACTTCAAAATGAATGAAAAAAAAGTGAAATCCATCAAAGAAAAAACATGTTGTTAAAGTATACGGCAGACATATCAATTAAACGTGCGTGCAAGAAACTGACTGCAGCACACCTGTGGCCTTGGAAAAGAGAAGACATCAAACCTCCACTACACAGACTCTACAACAGTGGGGCAAGTCGGTTTCTGAACGTCGCTAACTTGACATGACTCATTGTCATAGACCTCTTAACTTTGTGATCAAACGTCACTTATCGCATCGAACAGCCATCATTTGAAATTTGTCTCCCTTTCATCTACCCGATACATTTCATGTCAGTGGATATCAGTCATTGTTTCCATGTGAAGTATAATCATTAATGAATCACACACAGCTTCCTTTGGTGTCAGGATTAATCTATACGCATTTTCCTTAGTCTGCTTAAATTCCCTGCTCTGATTGTACCCATGGCCTGGGGCCCGAGGTCTGGTGCCTGGGGCGTGTTTCTGACGCGTGTGGGATGACTCATGTATTTTATTTATTCTTCACACACAATGGTGTTTCTGTGAGGTAGTTTTAAAAAAAGTTTTTTGAAGTCCAGTCTCATGGGTATATTCAGGGACGTAACCAGGAGATAAAAATTCAGTGGTCAAGAGAGATGGGTGGGATGGGGTGCGGATATGCTCTTTTTTAAACCTTTAATTTAGTAATTTAATTGAGAATGCATTTTAAGGCATACATGATATACATATACCTCTAGCTTAACTAATTTATAGACAAGAATAACCACAAATCCATAACTCATGGAAATGGGTGTCATGCCACTCCTACTACCAGCTATCAAGTTATTAGTCCCCCTATCCTCCACAAAAATAAAATAAATCATCTACATAATATCTTTCAAATACTTTGTTCAGTACCTAAGCTTACTTTAAAATATTGATGCCCAAAGCTGTGAATGTATCCTTAAAATAAATACGTTTCTTACCAGACCACAACATTAGGCAACCTTGACTGAGTTTGTCCCCTACGAGAAAATCCATGATGCGTTCTCCCGCCCAAAGACCCGCTCTTTATATAGACACACGGCGCGCTGCCAATTCCTGAAATCCAATTGCAGTGCAGGGATCTGCTCATGTGAAATTATTACTCTGAATAAATTGTTCTCAGGTCAGCATCTAAGCTCCTAGCTGTGTGCTGGGTATGAAAAATGAGAATGAAGAATGAACACGAACGCCTCCTGATGAAGTAACTATGGTGACAATTTCAAAAGAAAGTACAAAGACGGCAATCAAATACGGAATCTAGGCTGACATTAGAACATACACATAATGGTTTGTGGGTTTAGTCAATGATGTGCCATTAAATGAGAGAAAACTTTCATAAGGATATCCTTGTCTTGGGGGAAAATAAATAAACACATAAACAACCTTGGGACATTTAGAGCTGCAATTTCTATAGTAATCTTATAAAGTGCATACTGTCAGCAAGATGCAATGCATATGTAAATTTAAGGCATGAGTGTGTATCACACTGCATTTTATTCTCAGTTTGCTGAGAGTGTTTAGTAATGGTCTGCCATTAACTGAATGCATTCTGCATTGCATTGATTTATTTTGGTAAGACATCCATTTTGTTATTAGGGAATGCCATACAAAAGTGGGCACCATTTTTCTTTAATGGTACATGGAACATAAGCAAGTCATTAATGTGCAGGTGAGGAGCCTATTCTTTTGTTGAAAATGGAAAATGTTCAGATCAGTGCATCTACTGCTTTCTTAGATGTATAACTACTCTACCATACATAATTGGTATTTACCCACTTCTGGCTCTCCTCTTATGGACATCTCAACTCAATATAGATTGGATAGATTGTGGAAATTTTTGTGTAATATTGCATCATGCACCATGAATTATAGTTTTGATAATCATTCAGCAATTAGCATATTTTATAAACAGCGTATTTATTACAGCTACTTGTCAAGGAAATGCCACCATAACTTGTTCCTTCACTTCATATTCAGTGAGCTGATGCGTTGACTAGATTTAGCAAAAACAGTATACTATCAATATATCATAATACATTTGATATATAGTATAATAAATATATTTTCACAGAATTTAAAACTTCAGTTCAAATGTACCGGAGGCTGTTTTTCATTTTATAAGTGTAGTCCACACAGAAGGTATGTAAAATGTATGCCGGTGAAAGCTCTCAAAGGTATGTAAAAAAACATCCATGCAGGAAAACTGTCTTTTACAGATTTAGAAAAAAAGGTATGTACAGATTTAGAAAAAAAGGTATGTGTGTGTGTGTGTGTGTGTGTGAATTACACTGGATAGAAGCGCCCTGCTGGTGAAACTGTCAAAAACGGCATGCAAAGAAAACTGTGGATCACAAACCTGAGGTTGGCAAGGCACTCCTCTATTTAAAATGAACTTAATGGCGTTATTTCAAAAGGTGATTAGACGCTAGAGTAATTTGTGTGTATCAATGAGTAAACCTGAATCCTAGCAAGCTTATTGAAAGGATTCTAGTCTAAGTTCTGACGATAACTCTGATTTTTTTTGTTCCCCATTTAAAGCACTTGCGTCAGGAATCAGCAGCACACAGTGTGGGATTGCAGAGTTTACTAGGACACTGTTAGCGCAGGGAGCTAGCCCATAAATACTATATTAAGCAACTCTACTCTCACAAAGTCTGCTCTGTGGGCCGACCTGACACACGCGGCGAATATTTTAACATAACAGAGCGTGGCGTGACATAGATGGCTGTATCCATGGCACGGAGCGGACTGAAAATATATTTTTTTTTTTAATCCACACAGCTGTTCAGTGCTCTTTTGCATTTTCACACAGGGCAACCTAACAAAGCACACAAACATACTCAAAAACCGAGTGGAGATTTTTGTGGCGATGCAATAAATAGGACTGCCGGCTGATTGAATGAGCTCTGTTTGTGTCCCGTGGGGGATGGTATTGTCCACCTCAAGACGTGGACCACACGCCAGGCGTACGCCTATTCAGATCCTGTTCAAGCCCACGCCTGTTCACTTCCTGTTCACTTCCAGATCCATGCTGCTGATACGCAAATAACCCGGGAACGATGAGCCCCCTTACAACGCGGGACAGGTCACTGAGCGGCCCCAAGGCGTGTAGAACGAGGGGACATGAATGGAAATTGGCAAAAAGTAAATTCCGTACAGACATTGGGAATAATTGTTTCACGCCGAGAGTGGTCAGTGTGTGGAACAGCCTGCCAGGTCATCTCGTAGAGGCAGAGGGATTTCTCAAGACCAGGCTTGATAAGGTGATAGACACTATCAGTTTGTAGATAATCTGAGCAATCTGCACAGTTCAGTCAAGAAAATGATTAGCATTGGGCTTATCATTTTATCATATAAGCACATTATGAACATGATCAAAACTGCTCAAAGTTCTAAATTTATATCATTTAATATCATAAACAGCATTGGCAGTGGTTTTACAATGTGACAACTGATGTGAAACATTTTTGCCGCACAGAAACAGTTCTGTCAAAACATGTTAGCCAGAGCTAAGGGAAAGTTACGCCGAAGTAAAAAAGTAAAAAAAGTAAAATAAAAATTACATCCTGTTCTGCAAACCCAGCACAGGTGGCTCCCCACCTACGCTTACACTTAGAGGAATAACCAACTGCGTTCATATTTTTTACCCGCTCCTTGTTCAAATAAATACATTCCCTGTGAAATAGGAGAGCCTGTGCTACGTGTAGCACTGCTGGAGCGAGTCCAGACTGCAGTGCATTTTGTCTGTAATCCCCTTTTGTCCTAAACTCTGATTACATCTGTGCAAATGTACGATGCAACACTACAGGGCAAATCAGCATTGCTCATGACATACGTGTAATACTGTGCAACAGTTTATGATTGGCACACGCATGCAGTATCAGATATGAAATGAGATGAGTTATTAGTGTGCGTAGATATATGAAGTCCCCAATGATGGAATCTTCTGCAACAGTAAGTTCTCAGCGGTTCGCGCCGTCGACGAGATCTAAAGGAGGATTGTCTGCACTGGTTGGCTCCTTGCAGCCTGTTTCAGAGCTGATGGATCGAGCTGGAGAGTTTCACTGCTCTCTCCCCAGCAGTGGCGCTCACCCAGACGCCACCACACCTGCATGAGTGATGGACCTCGCGGGTCCGCGTGAGGGACGCCTCAGAACTGCGTGCGAGCGCGGGCACATCCGTCAGCGCGTCGGTCCGAGACCAGCGCCACCCCGGGGGCAGCGCCACCCCTGCGGGCAGCGCCACCCTGAGGCCAGCGCCACCCCGGGGGCAGCGCCACCCTGCGGGCAGCGCCACCCTGAGGCCAGCGCCACCCCGGGGGCAGCGCCACCCTGAGGCCAGCGCCACCCTGAGGCCAGTGCCACCCCGGGGACAGTGCCACCCTGAGGCCAGCGCCACCCCGTTAGGCTGACGAGCCAATCAGCTTCTTGCGCTCGATACCAGCTGATCTTCCCCCACAGTGCAGTCATACTGAATCTCTCTTACGCATGCAGCAGCTGGTAACGACTCACACCCTGGGCTGTGGCTGGGTCTGCTGCAGTAAAATAAGATAAAATAAAATAAAGGAATAAAAACACGGTTTATACCATGCAAGCATCCAAGTGGGAGAATACTTACCGGGCACTTTGTAGTGCATATACCACAACAGTACAATGCATTCTAACTGTGAGGGCTCACTTTGTAGTGCATATACCACAACAGTACAATGCATTCTCACTGGGAGGGATTTGAAGCCCCTGTGGGTGGCTGTGCCAAAAAAATAAAATAAATAAGAATAATCCAAGCAAGCCTACATATTAAACCCACTGCCAAATGTCTCAAATTATGTGTATTGTCTCTGAAATCATGTTTTCCTGCTTAATTGACTGATAAAAAAGAAAACAACTAGCAGCTTCTGTTAATGCTTCTTGTTCTTAATTACAGCTGAACAATCGTTAGACTGAGCTTTTTTTTTTTTTTTTTTTTTTTTTTCTCAGCAAACAACAACAAGGGCAGAAATAATGTGTCCCGACAAGATCTCAGCGCGTTCGTTTAAGCAGACGGGCAGAGAATGGCTCGCGTGACGTACTCGGTGCTGACGCTGCCTGGGCCTGTGGCTCGTGGTTCCATGATGTACGTTTCACTGCTGGCCTGATTGCTAATTAGAATTAACTAGTCCAGGGACGAACCTGCCCTGCAGAGCTTCCATTCCAGCTGAGGGAAGGAGCGCATCGCAACTTTGAACAGAAATGCTTTGAACAAGGAAGGTTGAAGTTCAACTGAATCTGTCTTCTCAATGTTTTTTTTTTAAACCCACTCCTTTCCCCAGGAATAGCAATCAATCACTAAACATGTTATATTATAGGACATCGTGGTGCACATCACAACTTTGAACAGAAATGTTTTGAACAAAGAGGGTTGAAGTTCAACTGGATTTGTCTTCTCAATGTTTTTTTTAAACCCACTCCTTTCCCCAGGAATAGCAATCAATCACTAAACATGTTAAATTATAGGACATCGTGGTGCACATCACAACTTTGAACAGAAATGTTTTGAACAAAGAGGGTTGAAGTTCAACTGGATTTGTCTTCTCAATGTTTTTTTAAACCCACTCCTTTCCACAGGAATAGCAATCAATCACTTAACATGTGAAGTTATAGGACATCTTGGTCGTGTGTTGAAGGAAGTCTACACCATGAAACTACTTCAGTGTGTAGTTACCATTATGATTTTATGACTATTATGATGACCCAGCCCTAATGATTTAAAAAAAGACTATACTAGATAATTAAAGTGGCAAGCTAACTGACTACCTCTAGCATGGCAGCCAGTGAAGATATCAGCTGAAGTTTCTGCCCTGATCAACTGAGTTCACAACTGCTACGATGCTTTATAATGAGCACAACTTTTCAGGTATAAAAATGTGCATTCTTCTTCAGTAAGAAAATATTTTAGTAAAAACATGTTTTTGTTTTGTTCTCAGACATTTCAAATCTAAAATACATTAAAAAGAGCACACTTCGATACCACGTGTCCTATTGTATGCTTAAAATCCCAACGTTTGTGAGATTGAATCTAGAGGATAATTAAACATTGATTTGTTGGGGAAAATGTTCTCTTGGAAAGAAGTTAATAACATGAAAAGAGTATAATGCAAACCAATTTAAACATAATAGCCTATATGCGTATGGGGAAAGTCCAATTCTGGAGTTGTACAGTGGGTAGTTAAAAAAAATGAAATAAAAACTACGCTCAATGCTTTAAAGACTGTTATCCATCCAGAGCTGGCGATACTCAGATTTGTTAGTGGTGTGGTTTGTTTTGGGACCTAGTTCTATTCAATGTAACAGCATCATAATTATATATAAGGCTGTATTTACAGAAGGGTTTACAAAAATCCCTCCAGGATGTCTTACTGAACAATCATTGTTTTATGAAATGAAAAAAGTACAAAGCAAAAAAAAAGAAACCAAAACAAAACAACAACAAAAAGAAAAAAAAACACGAGATCTGCTTTTTTTTCTCCATTCAGTCTCTGTAAAAATGAATACCTGGATGTTAGATGTATCAAGATTTATTTCTTTTTTTTAAAGACGTAAAAAAGGTACTGTTTGAAACTGATATGCATGATGGGGTCTGTGTGCAACAACACATCCCTTAAAAAGTAGGAACACCTGTTGGAGAAACAAATAGCCATTGTAATTCTGATTCACCTAGTTACAGAGAGAAAAAAAGAGTAAATGTAATTACCATGAAATAGAGCGCAGAGACGCCGCTGTTTTATTGGACTCACTTTCCTGTAACTGAACAAGAGGGACCCTGATTTCATATCTTAAGCTTCTTGTTAGGAGCTCACACAAAGGCAGTCGCCCTGTAGGCAAACACCAATACCATTACTCTTGATGGATTTCCACTGCCTCTGATATTCTCACTGGCTGTAAAATGCCACTGGGTCTGATTTATGCATGATATGATGTTCTAGGCTGCGGATAATGCTTTGGCGCTAAAGGAGAATCAATTTTACTTAGCGGTGGAAGTTTAGAATTTTGCTTCCTATTTATGCAGTTTTTTTTTTTTTTTTTTTTTTTTTTTTTGCTGTCTTAATTCAGAAGACCTTCTCAGAAGAAAAACGTTGCCCTGATTAAAATGGTATTGCATTTCCATAGCCTTCATATAATCCTGCAGCAGACTCTATGATGCATTGTGTACATTGCTCTGTTTGTATTACATTGAGTCTGTTGGTACAGTATCTGTGGCAAAGCTGTGGTTGTTAGATTACATCAGAACTTAGGCTGATGGTTAATTATTATAGCAAACAATTCACTAATCAAATTTATTACATTGAAATACACTGGCAAAGAGAAATGTTTGGATGGGATATTTTTAAAGGGCGTTTAGAAGTAACAAGATAATAGCTCACAGTGATCCATTATGTGATGGATCCAGTGTGTGATTCATTAACTTCATATTGATATAGGCCGTGACACTGAAATAATGGACCAGGATACATGTTAACACAAGGCTATAGAGAGAGAGAGAGAGAGATAAGGAGCGAGAGGGAGAGGGAGAAGGGGAGAGGGAGAGAGAGAAAGAGAGAGATGGGAACGTGCTTTTTTATTGTGTCAGTTGATGTGACAGTCAAAATGGGCCGGTCTGCTTGGACTCAAAACTCAGACATGTCCAGTCACTTAAGTAAAATAAATAAATAAATAAAAAGTATTATTATTATTATTATGGCTGGTGGAGAATAGAGCCAAAGAGAGAAAATGTTCTGCAGCCTTTCCAATTGGACATTGAAATATTTTGGATTTCATATCTTCTGTGAAAGCTCGAATCAAAAAGACACGCAGAGAGAAGCTGAGCCACTACATCAGCCGAGCCGAAAGGTCAGCTTAAACCCAAACAGTCTTTTCAGCATCGACTTACTCCCCATCTCTGCGAGAGAGAGAAATAACAGATGGTACAGTCATGCATTTGGCTGAAGATTTGAGATTGTTTTCAGTTCTCGGAGCTTAGGAAAGCTTGGGCAGGTGTCACGGTCACATTTTCTGCGTTGCTATTATCCTGGATCCGTGTTATAGGATGAAACATGTCAAAATGTACGAGAGGCAGACTGACAGCCACGGCCACATAAAGTGGCATGGACAAATTACATCATTGTTACAGAACATCAATTACAAACATATTACCATGACCATAATTCTTATGATGTGTACCAATTTTAAAACCGTGTATTAATGGTCAGCAAACTTGAAGGTTTATTAATAATTTTTAAGCAGGCTAGTCAACAGGTTTGAATAGTCCGTTTAATAGTCCGTTAATTTTCATTTATTGATTTTAATTTGAGAATAAAACCTACACCCTCATAGCCCCATTTATGCTGCCCTGCCACCTTGGCACATGTACTTTACACTTGAACGTGTCATTTATTTACTTTTTAATAAGGTAATAAAGAGAAGGTGTTTAGCTTGGGCTATATTATACCAGTAGCACCAAAATCTTGCTTAACTTCACTTTGTCAAGGCAGCCAGAAAATGATGTTTTTAGAGAAACACAAGTGTACTTAAATTAATCTGAACCAGTCTTTCCCTAGGGCATCTGGGAAAGAAAGCTACATTTTGGCGAGATTGGTCTCCACTGACATCACTTTAATCTGTTTGGTTCCAACATCTTTTAGGCCAGCATCGAGTTATTTACTGATGTGCCACCAGACAGACAGTTTTCTGGTTTTCTGAGCTGCTACTTCTAAATGGAGACCCACCAAGCCAAGCCGAGCCAAGATTTATTAGGAGTAACAGACACTCGGTCTTCCAGGAAAGTTAAGCCATGGAAGCTTGGCAGGCTTTTCTCTCCCATCAGAGTGACAGCCTGGCCTTATCAGGTCATGGTGCCCAGAGTTTACGAGCCTGGCGAGCGAGCCTAGCCTTGAAAGCAACATCGTCCCTTCTGTTCTCGCGCGCATCGCACATGCTGCACGATACGGGCGTCGCTCGTGAGGACGGCTCCCGCCGCGGCTCGCGAGCGATCAGTATTCACGTCCCGCCCGTGACCTGCGGCTGATTGGGGTTGCTGTAGCGCGAGGACCTGTCCGTGTCTCGGAGAAGAAAGAACAAAGACGCGCGCAATCAGAGGGCAGAACCCAGCCCTCCCTTCGTCTCATTGGGCGTTTGTTTGTCAAAGTGGTTGTCACAACCGCTTAATCTCCACTTTTAAAAATCCTTTTTTCCCTCCTTTTCTTTTCACTGTATGAGAGTCTCCTTCTCTTTTTTTGGCCCCTGAAGTGACAGTAATTGGAAAATAGCTCCAGGGCCTCCCCAGGGCGGCAAGCTCACACATCTAGTCTTGATTAGTGAGGGGGAACTTGAAAAGTTTGGAATGGAACCGTCAGCTTCAACACTCTCACATCTCTTTGGGGAGCTCGTCCCCTCTCCCCCGACCGCTCAAACTGACCGGCCCAGAGGGGAGGTCCTCCAGCGACAGAGGGGTCAACTTCTTCTTCTGCGGTGAGTGACTCTGAGAGGCAACGTGTTGGAGTACATAAAAAATGTCATGGCACGATTATGAAAGGACGGTGTTATGTGGACCTGTGGAGGTGAGGAGCCATTACTGTCAGCGGATTTCACTTCACAATAACGATGGAAATCATATTCATGTTATGAATGATTCGATCAACAGTTGGAATCACTCTACTGAAACTGAGACTTGTTAGTGGAAAATGACATTGAATACATCTATGGTACGCTATGTGCAAGGTTTTATATAGTTTAAAAAAGCTTCTAGAAAGGCATTTGCCCGGATTAAATCAACTATACATATAGCTCATAGGAACGATATTTCATAGGAAGCATTAACGTGACGTTTATAGCATGGCTTTCACTGATGGTATGGGACTATGTATGACTTTCCTTTATACTGAACGGTACCAGAATGGATTTAGTTCACGTCTCATTTTTGTTCTGCTTTCACGGAGTCTCCTGGGTGCCCTTCCACGGTCCCCAGGTTCAGTTATTTTCGGGACCTGACCAGAATTCCGGGTAGTAACCCTCCAGGGAGCCGTGCTGAATTTGGCCAGTAGTGCTGTTTCTGGTGCTGCTTCAGCAAGCTCATGCAGTGGTTGGTTTTTTTCTCTGTGTGTTTCACCCAATATGCACAGGCTTCACTCCATAGCGCTGCATTAAAATAAGCCCCAAGCACCAGCACAAGGAGAACACTTTGGTAGAATAATGAAAAAGCTCCCCCAGATTAGATTACCCTTTTATTTATTTATTTATTTATTTATTTATTTATTTATTTATTTATTTATTTATTTTGTATCAGTACTAAAGGTGTATCCGCGTTGCTCAAACAGCTTTTAGATTCAAATCCACTCCCCTCTGATGTCAATAATACACTCAGCCCCAACATAACCCCCCTCCAACTCCTCCCCCACGCATGCAGTTTAAAACCCTGTTCAACCATTTTCAAGCTCTGCAAATGTGTGTGTGTGTGTGTGTGGGTTTTACCATGGTAACTGTGAAAAGAAAATGAACTCAACAAAGATTTAATAGCATTTTATGATTTGAAAAACATAAAATAATAATGGTTAGTATTGTTTTTGATAGCTGTGGAGAAGGCAGTGATATCCTTTTATTCAGCGGTAATTGGCTGTAATGCAAACATAGTGCTGTTGCACACTGGTGCATAAAACGCAGACATTATGCGGAGACTTCAAGTCATTATCCACATAATGTGAATGAATGATTTATATATTTATACATAAATCATTTATATATAGTATATTTATATGAATTAAATATATTTTCTCAAACAAATATTGCTTATAGTAATAAAACACACAAATGACACGTGCATAAATTGTAGAGTTTTTTTTTCTTTCTCCTCTATCCCTCTCTTTGAATTCTTAGTCTCATGACATTTCCTGAGATGGGACACACACACTCACGAATATTGAATCCAGGCCTCGCCAGTGCCCATCTGTCACAGCCTGGTGCACACGGTGCGCTCTTCAGTGTCCGGAGACCTGCTACATTCTGATACTGTCAGAGCGTGTCCCCTCGCCCCCCCCATCAGAGGACCTCGCTGCTGATTCAAACCTCGTCTGTAGCATATGATCAGCTGCCACCGCAAATCTTCTTCACTCCTTCACAGCGGCAGCGAATTTTACGCTTTCTTGTTCTTTTTCGTGCTGAACATTTACTCTGGGAGAAGCACAGCTGCAACCAAGGCTTTTTAATTCTGTGTGAAAATGAAACAAAATGTGAAAAACTACATGCAATTCAAATTTACAGAAAACAGAAAACACACTGCAGTCAGATTGAAGCCCAAGTTATGCTTTGTAGTCGTTATAGTAATGTGCTATTTAGCGAAACAAAACCATTACTGTTGTTCTGTAATGAAGACAGGGAGAACCAGAGGTCAACTCTCTTTTTAACTTAAAGTATTTGCGAAATACTGAGGAAATTAACTTACAGCATAAATATGTACAATGTATGTTACAAACTTGAAGTAACAGCAATATAAATGACTGCAGCAGATGGGGTTTGGAGAGTTTCTGACGGACTCATTTGGATGTTGTGGCTCGGAGTCCTGCATGGGTCAACACTTGGAACCTCACAGGTTGTCAAATCGACCAAATATGAAGAAAAAGAGGAGTGAAGAAGGATAGTGGCTGTGTAAATCACAGCATACCTTGACAAAAGGTCACTGACTCCATTATGTTGCTAATGAAGGAGTGATAAATGTTTTTTTATAGTTAATTTGCATCATGTGAAAAAACAGAGTACATATTTTATCAATTTATTAAACTAAATTATGCACTCCAGCCCAACATTTTCATGCTATGTAAATTCCCTGGAGCATTTACCATTTTCTTTAGAGAATATTTTCTACGGTTGCAATTAAGATGCATTTAGAGATACTGTCATTAATTATCTTTGATGGTTTTACATGATAGATGAAAAAAAAGGTAAAAAAATATATATAAATGCCATTTTTTGCATTGGTACTCAAAATGTTTCATCATTAGTGGTATTGGTTTATTCTAAATGTCTTGAAACTGTGAAGACTTTAGTTTCCTTGGCTACCATTAAACTCAAAAACATTAGTCAATGGATGATATTTCCACATTCTGTGCAGCGGCTACTGGTGTCTGTGAAGCGTCTTTCAGAAGACAGTCGTTTAGTTTTAAGGTGGCGCAGGGTTGTAAGTACTCTGTAGACGGTGTCGGCTCTCTGTTACCACAGAAAGCTGGGCTCCTGAGCAGGGCTTTAATGCAAGGCCTCGACAAAATCCTCCAGACATTTCACTCCATCGGTGGAAAAAAAAAAAAAAGACAGGAGTTATTTAACAGCGAACAAGGATTGAGAGTCCATGCTGTATTTAACCCTGAAAAACGACCCTCGACCAGCAATAAAAATAAATAAATAAATAAATTAATAAATAAAAACTCAAGAACCACATGAGCACGTAGCGTGCACACACACACACACACACACACACACACACACATACACACACACACACACACACACACACACACACATATATATATATATATATATTTGCGGATACGAGCCCTATATTCCACACATGCAAGGAACCTTCAGTTTGATGTGCCGAGTGGTATAAGCAATGTGTCAAGAGCGTGATTTTTAGTCGGCCTGATTAAAGCGTGCGTTCACCAGGGAGCGGGGAGCGGTGCGGCGCGGTTTCTCTCAGACACACTTTCCCAGGCAATCTTGTGCAAAGGCAGCCAACCAGGATTGATCTCGGAGACACCAGTGTCATTACGCCAGCCCCACGGGCCCGGCGAGCAGGCAGATCAGCACCATGCGCTTGATTGTCAGACCACTTTTTCCCCGTCCCCATTAACTACCCTTGTTTGGTGCCAAGATACGGTTTGATTTTATTTATTTATTTATTTATTTATTTATTTATTTATTTATTTATTTATTTATGTTCTTCTTCCCCCTCTGGGAGAGTTCCTTTGATGGTTTTCGCCCAACTGTAATATCCACAGTGATCCTGACGACGCATCCAATCGGTTCATCTCGATGCGACCTCATTATCGTGGCTGTTGTCCTTTATATTTACATATTTATCTATTTGTATATATATTTATTTATTTGTTTGTTTGTTTTGCGAGGCTGGCAGGACAGACTCACGTCAGATAGAATCATGCAGCTGGGTCCCGGACAAGATGGTCATACACAGCAAAATATCCGGTGTTAATTCAACTCTTACAGTGTTAATTCAACTCTTACAGTGTTAATTGATCTCTTAACAGATAACATTTGGTCCCACTCTGGAATGTGGGACAGGATGTTCATAAGAGCGGCCAACGCACGGCACGGACCAGCCCTTGAGGAGCTTCTGGCCTGCATTGGGCAGAGAGGCTGAGACATTATGAAAAATATATCACACGCTGTAATGACAGAGACTACCCTGGATCACTGCGGTCCTACACTCTGTCAGGCTTAGCTGTAAAATTTAACTAAAATGTATTTTAGGTGTTTTTCCTCATTTCTAAATGTCTCCTGCATATTGTCTCCTCCCTGTCGTGCTGACAGAAATGTGTGAAAGCATCCAGCAAATGTGTTTTTACAAAATGGCTTCCCTCGATGTTGATGTTAAGATGCCTGCAAGTAATACTTTGCCTTTGACACCTGATTTTTCAAAGGAAATGCTGTAAAAGTACTGAGCAGTTATTCATATGGGAGCAATAGAGCAGCCGTAACTTCCATTCCCACTGGATAACATTGGGGTATTCATATTCACGTGTTGTCATGGTTACGTGTACTTTGGGGTGTTCGTATACAGATCTACAGATACAGTGGTTATGTGCTGGCATACTTGGTGGGGCATTTGTACTTCTGAAAACTTCGACTGAATCATTTTTGAACATGCTAATTTTAATTAGATTATCAATTTAAATAATGCTTTTCCTGATAGAATCAAATATTTTGAGTTGTGTAAGTGATATAAACTCTGTAGACCATTCTGCTTTATTACTGTAATAAAAGGGAACAAATAAATAAAGTCTTAATCAATTTAATAATCAATCCAAATTTGCATCTGGTGTTTTCTGTCTGAATGGTGTGATGGTGAAATCCGGTAAAAGGCTTTTCTTTGTGTTCACGGCCAGTGTACTGGAGAACGACATATGCTGAATCTCAAGAAATAAATGATTGTTACAAGGTGCTGGAAAATATTTAATAGTTTTTTTTTTCTTTCTTTAAGGCCATGTTTGTGTCATTCTCATCAAATCGGTTTCCGATGGTCTCAAAACTGACGGAACATTGCATATTGAAAAAATAAATTAGCACCCTAGTTTACTGTTACCACTCCCTCTGCTATTAAGTCCTCTTGTGTATGTATAGTGTTCTCCTGTGCTGCCTAGTAGTAAATTGAATGGTCATGCAATGCATCACGGTTTTTTCAGCTTGAGCACTGAAGCCATAATCATAACGGTTGGTCGCCTCTAAGTTTAGATTTTGGTTACCAAGCAGTATTACTGTGCCAGCCCTCCCCCCCCCCCCCCCCCCCCCCCCCCCCGGCTGATGTGTGGTGTGCTGTGTGGGGTAATGTTCAGTAAACCCTTAGTGAGCAGTAAGAGGATTGGTAACAATAGCTTTTTGGAGAAAGGGAATAAGCAGAGATGGAGCCAGAGGCTATATTTGCCTGTTCTTTTTCATTAAATCGATTGCATTTAAAATAGAGGTGAATAAATAAATGAAGCATGGTGCCAGTCATTGCAAAGCGCACTTTCATTCAAAGCAGAATCAGCACCACCGACGTGGTTCGTGGTGAGATGAGTGCATGTTTTTGCTTCCGCCTCCTTTATTTATGATTTTGCTGTACACACGCACTCAGTCCTGGCTGCGTTTTACTGACCGTCCGCTCGTTCATCCAGACGTTATCTCAAAGTAACTGCATAAAGGTACGATAACACGGCTTCGCTCCAGATTCGAGACAGCCTTCTGGATATCAAGGCCGCCATTAAATCTGCATTTGTCCTTAAGTCTGACTTAAGGGATTTTTTGCTAGTGCTGCTATTTCTCTTCACACGCAGTTTGGGGAGTTAATTTTGCCCATCGCTGAGCTCACTGAATAGGTAAGTCAAAGTTAAGGGCGAATGTTGATTGAATCCTGGGCCCAGTCTGATTCCTTTACCCCCACAATACATCACCATCTAGAATGAGATACGTTTGACCCGCTATATTTTCCACCTCACGTAACTACCACAAGCAACCTCACCCTGACTCTCTATAAATAAATAAATACATAAATGCCAGTGTGGGAAGCATGGGGGAGGGAATCATTCATTCATTCATTCATTCATTCATTCACTCATTCATTGTCTCTCGGTCTGAACATTTTAAACTCTTTTTGGGTTTTGATCACCTCCAGTCCTCTCTCACAGTGACTTTGTTCGACTGACTTGCATTTCAGCATTGACTGGAGAAATAAAATAAAGAAGTGCAGCCTCCGGTCAGATGCTATTGTAAAGGGTAATTCAAACCCAATATTGATAAAATCTGCTGTCTAGCAATAAACACATTCATTTCCCCTCTTCTTTATGCTGTTTTGGCAGTGCAGAATTACTCAGCATATATTTCTTGGAAATGTTCTTGGGACATATATTATCTTTCATATATTATCCGTCCTGTCCGATAGAATGCATCTGAGCCACTTTTCATATCTTTATAGAATTTCAGTTAATGCACAGAGACACTACTGACTGCACGTATGATTAATGAGGAGTAATCTGTAGCATAAATAGTCCTTTGTTATGAATTGTCATCGGAAAATCTGAGAGTGAAGTGTGGAACTTAAAGTGTGAAAAATGTTCCTGTTCACTGATCCATGCAGGTGCAAGACCTTCAGGTGTGTGTCGTTTCGCTGGGACTCTGTCCCGTGGCAAAGAGTTTATAAAATTCACTTACATAGTTTCCAAAAAATCTCACGGAAGGCCTTGTGAAGTCATTTCAGCCTCCAAGCAGCAAATCTGTGATGCATTTAAACAGAACGGTCTGCACAAAAATAATATTTAGGTTTTTGAAAAATGAAAACAGAGGTTGCAGGTAACCATAATGAGTGAAGAAGGAGTGAAAGTTCATTTGAAAACATTTTTTTTTTCTTGTTAGTGACGTTTTAAATAACGCAGCCTTGCAGTGTTTACCTCCCACTGAAAAAGCTATCAGCGTCTGCAGCTGTGATTCACATGAGGGATTCATTCCAACTGTGATTCACATGAGGGATTAATTCCAGCTGTGATTCACATGAGGGATTCATTCCAGCTGGGATTCACATGAGGGATTCATTCTAGCTGTGATTCACATGAGGGATTCATTCCAGCTGTGATTCACATGAGGGATTAATTCTAGCTGTGATTCACATTAGGGATTCATTCCAGCTGGGATTCACATGAGGGATTCATTCCTGCTGTGATTCACATGAGGGATTCATTTCAGCTGTGATTCACATGAGGGATTCATTCCAGCTGTGATTCACATGAGGGATTCATTCCAGCTGGGATTCACATGAGGGATTCATTCTAGCTGTGATTCACATGAGGGATTCATTCCAGCTGTGATTCACATGAGGGATTCATTCCAGCTGGGATTCACATGAGGGATTCATTCCAGCTGTGATTCACATGAGGGATTCATTCCAGCTGTGATTCACATGAGGGATTCATTCAGCTGTGATTCACATGAGGGATTCATTCCAGCTGTGATTCACATTCAGCTGTCATGGGGATTCATTCCAGCTCGGCCGGAACACATGAAATCATGTTACATGCAAAGCCATCTATTTATACTCATTTAATTTCCATTTCGCATTGTTTTATGGAAAGCAGACATGGTGATGTTAGCTTGCTTACATAACATGTTTCAAAATAATGACCAAATCAATTTATTGAAAAAAGAATCAACAGCTAATATGAATCTGGGGAAATGTGAGAATGTGGTTTGTCACAACATAATTACTGAATAACTAATATGAGAATAAGGTCTCATATTTCTGCAACCAGTTGATACAAGTTAACATCAGTACATTAAGTACAGAAAGATTTATTTTAGTTACTAGTGAGTCACACGTACTACACTAAGATGTGAATAGCATACTATTTCTTATTAAAGATGTTAGAAACAACGGGTATCTGAATATAGTTTTATTTCTCTTCACTGTAATACTGCATACAGTTGTGTTGGCTTGGCTTGTCATTACCTACCTCAGGTGAGGGTATGGCCTGGGTGATAGGACAATGAAAGTATCAACATTTTTTCTTTGCTCATTTGATTGATTGCTTTAGTGATCAACTAAGCGATTGATTGATTGATTGATTGATTAAACCCCTAGATTGAATAGTTTGCAACCTAAGAATAGTCAAAACATCAGATCTAAGATTGTGATAAATATCATATATTGTGTGACAGTAGAGCTGTTGTATTTTCTGTTGTTTGTTTTCACTTATTTATTAATGTTAATATTTCTCTTTGCACATTTTTACAAAGATAAAACAAGGAACTAATGAAGGCAAGCAAGGTTAAGAAACGCCTGTCTTTGGTACGACAGCGTGTGATAAATAATGCATTTAAATGAGCTGGAATGCATGGAAAGGGATTGAACTCACTGATTGTGCCATTTGCTACTGTGAACCCAACAAATGAGTGCATTTTTACACCCTATGGAAATTCCATTTTACAAATGTCACGGTAACTTCAATGCTCATTACTCCAGAGTTTTGATCAATCATTCTTCTTCGCGAGCGCCACTGATTCATGTGTAAGTCTCTGAATAGGTTCTGGCCAGATTCAAAAGCAAAACAGCCAGGCACCTAGGATTGACTGACAGAATGAGAGAGAGAGAAAAAAAGTAATCAGAAGGCGCACTTTAAAAGATTATGGTTGTTCAGGTACATTTTATAGTACTAGTGTCCTTTCAGAAGGAAAAGTGTAATTTCACATTTCAGATAATTGCTAAGGGACAAAAAAATACATAAACAAACAAATAACATACTGTTCAGAATTAAATGGAAAAGCTTTTACATATACACAAAAAGCAAAACTAGAAAAGAGTGTAGTTTGTCAGAAAATGGCTTTTATTTTCTGCTGCATTTGGCACATTATAGGTTCTCAGATCCTTAAGAGGCGCACATCCAATAATAATTAAAAAAAAAACAAAACTTGACGTGTCCAATAATTATGGACGGCTGTCATTTCGTGGGCTTTGTTTTTGATCAGGAGAATCTATTTCCACGCTTTTGAGAGGAGCCACTTCAGCTGGGCCAAGGGGGTCTTTTAAAAGGGAAGGAATGAACTGACCCCTCCTCCTCCTCTCCTTCCATTCCCTCCTCTCCTCCTCCTACTCCTTATTAAGAGAAGATTAGAAGCCGGTTTCTCAGACGCTGCTGGAGTGGCGAGCGTCTCATCAGCGCAGACGGACTCTGTTCTTACGAAACTCCAGCTCTCCCAGGGCTCTCCTGGCGGAAGGCGCCGCACCTGAAGGCGTCATTTTTGATTCCGAATAAGGTGGCGCTGCCGCGCAAAACTGCTGGGCGAACGAAGACGCCGCCTTTTCAGCTAAAGGACATCAAAGCGATGGGAAAAGGAGCCCCGTCCAATTACTGCGCCCGAAATAAAGGACGGAATGAGCTCAGCTGTGTCGGGGTCATCCTGGCCCCCCCCCCCACTGCAAATCGGGTTTGGAATTCTGAGGAGTTTGCCAAAGACTGCGTTTCCCTGGCAGCGCAGGTACAGGTACGAGGTCCTGCAGCCATGGCCCTTCTGCTTTGTGCCTGCCAGATCTGTGCTGGGATCAGCTGGAACTGGAACAAGTCCCCATTCACGGATTGAGAAGATAATGACACCCAGTACACTGTAATGGAGAAGATGATGGTGACCATGATGATGATGATGATGATGATGATGATGACAATGATAATGATGATGACGACTTGGATCATATGACCAAAGCATGCAGTATGCAAGCTTGTGCATGCACAGGCTAATACACTTCTCATGCTGAAATTTCATTAAGCTTCACGTCAATAGTATGTACTTGATTTTCTGATCATAATATAAGAAGGCATTATTGTGCAAGCTCCATGGTAACAACAGCAGGCTGCTAATTAATTTTCCCGGCGTTGACCTTCAAATCTGCACATTTCTTCAACTGGCTGAATTAATATACAGTAAAATCTCTGGTGCTAAACCTATTGGACACATAGGCACTCTGTTAGAGAGGAATTAAAAATGGACTTATTACTGTATATGTGCAGAAACCTCATTTCTTCTTATGCATGAAGTCTTAAGGATATCCTGCATTGTGGGTAGGGGAACACATTAGTGTGGCTCATGAAAAAAAATCTGAAAATAAGCATAAATTTCATAAAAGTTACAAAACAATAGTAGCTCGTGAGTTTAGAGCACTAACATCCCTGTCGGGCGGATTACTCATTAATCTGTTCATCAGACGCCATTTGCTGCCTGTGGATATGACCACTTTTGATGTGGACTAATGACTCGCATCTAGAGAACATTTATGTCTTCAAAAGGCTGACTTAGCTATTTTGCATGCATATATAAGAAAGCCATTATGAGGTTGGGAAATAAGAAAAACAGAAAACAGCCAGAGACATAGGCCAGACCTTAGGCTTACCAAAAACCAACTTTTTTGGAACATCATTAAGAAGAGAGAGAGCACTGGTGAGCTCAATAATCACAAAGGGCCTGGCAGACCAAAAAAGACCTCTGCAGGTAATGGCCAAAGAATTCTCACCATACTGAAGCAAAAGCCCCAAACACCTGTCCGACAGATCAGAAACACTAGCCAATGGTGGCTTATATTGTGTGACTCAGTGGTGAACCCTGTTTAATGAAGCCCGCCTCCTGTGGTGCTACAGCCAATCACGTACCGGGGCACATGACTCCCAGCCTCAGTTTCCAGGAAAACACCGGCATTCGATTGGTCTGTTAGAGGTATCGCTCTTGCGCTGGAGGCTCTACTGTACCAGAGAGCACAATTCTGATAGCTTCCTTAATGAGTACACTGAGCAAAGGGACTAGATTAATTATCTTATTTTTTTATTATAATAATGTTTATAGGCAATAATTAGCTCTGGTGCAATGGTGAATGAAGCAAATAAAAAAAAAAAAAATAAAAACACTATATATGGATATACTGCCCCTTCAAGGTCAACGCTACAAAGAGGCACAGCTGATATATCGCTCAGTGGGGATGACCACAGGAACCAACAGAGACGGGGATCGAGCCCTTCTGCAAGCAGCCCCTCACCTCTGCCAAGTCCCACATAAATCACCATTTGCTTATTTCACAAATGTCTGCCTTCAAACGTGCTGCCCACAGTGCTTAGAACAAGCGGACAGATGATAAATGTGAACATGTATGTATATATATATATATATATATATATATATATATATATATATATATATATATATATTCTAGTACAAAGTAGGTACTATTTACACAAAGCAAAGAAGAGACTAGCTTGAATGGACCTCCAAACATGTACCCACTTCCATTCATGCACACCTGTGCCTCGCACGGTGCTATCCCAGCACCCCCCAGCTCCGCCTTGTCTTCATTCGCTGGGCCGTTCAGCGGAGAGTCACGGCGCTTAATCACATCTATTTGATTTCCAATAATGAAGTAACTGGGCAGATCCAGCCGATTAAGATTTCATAAATGCCATCCCATTATTATAACTCATTTTATTTCAGAGCGGCACAGCCAGGCTTGCCACGTCCGTGAGCTCACCCAAAGCGATATCAATTATGGGATGTGATTATCAGTTAACACGGTCACTGACTGGAGACAAAAGAAAGTCACCCATCCCTACCTTTTTATGTTTGCTGTCTGGAAAAAAAAAAAAAGCTGTACTATTTCCTGCAGTGGCCTTTAACAGCACATGTGGATGCTGTAAGGTCAGTCTTGTGTGAAATTACAACTTAGACCACTCACAAAAAAATAAAAAAATAAAACAGAAAAATAAAAATAAATAAAACTAGCTAAAATGATGGGTAGATTGCGAGGCAAGACAGTGGCTATTAAAAGATGACACCATTCGTCTGACGTATACTGAGAGGAGAGTTTAAAATATTTTTCTCAAAATGACAAGGCAAGCAGCTCAACAAAGAGCAAGTAGAATTCATGAGGAAACTACCAACACCTTTAATTTGTGCCTGTCTCGGCAGACTTATTAGAAGAAGAAAAAAAGCAGAGAAGAGAACATCTCTCTAACATCTGATCCCTACTGATTAGCTGAAAGACAGCGTGCTCTTGGCCAGTCTGGGTGTGATGATGATGATGATGATGGGCCATCGCTCTCTCCCTCCCTCACACTCTGATGAAGAGCAAGGTCTCAGAGTGAACGGGTCACTGTTGTCATGGCACTCTGAATGTTCTTTATCACAGCTCCACACATAATTTCATATATTATTAAAATTTCCACGCTGTCAAAGCCACGACTTACATGGTTAAAAAAAAAGGTTTTATAGAGGTTTTTTTCTTCATTAAATTCACTCACCAAAAACAGGATATTTATTTTTTTATTTCACAGATGACACACAACTGTACTTGAGGAGATCTCCCCGAACGCATCTTTAATTAAGTAAATTACACTGAAAAAAAAAATCTTTCCTGTCAAAAGAGGATAAAAACACATTACTGACGTTACCAACCGCCAGTCCTGTTAAGAACTCTCTGTGTCCTAATAATTCACAAATGACTCAATCAGCTGGCTTTGAGTGAGCAATGAATCTATTCCGTGTCAATACATCCTTTTTAATTGATAAAAGAATGCGGCAAGCAACCTTAAGTGTAACAGCGAGAGACCATTAGTTTCAAACCAGTTAATAAATCAGGATGGAGGTTTACTGTTAAAAAAATAAAAAAACAAAAAACAAAACAAAAAAACACAGGATTATTTATTTATTTAGTTATTTATTGGGAATTCCGGCCTGCTGGACTGAAGGAATTGTTATGTGCAATAAGATGTCATGTGACCAGTTGAGTTGAGCGCACTCACACACGAAAACCACACTGAACAGTTCTTTTTGTTTCACCACACCACAAAACCAAGACATAACGACAGAGGTTCAATCAGATCAAAAGCGGGGACACTACTGCTGTCTGTCATGAACTTCTGTACAGGCTCTGGTCCTCTAATATTAAATATGCATTTGAGATTTGCAGATGTTTAGCAGTGCACTGCCCTGCAGATCAGTAAATGGCTTCGATACGGCTTCACGTTTCCCCCAGATGGGGCGCGCCCCGTCATACCCCCCCACGCCCCCGGGGGCAGTGTACTTAACCTGAGCTGCTTGAGTAAATACACGGCTGAATAGATGACTAATAGGCGCAAATGTAATCTGCCGCACGTCAGTCACCTCTGGCAGTGACCGGAGAGCATTTCAATTAAAGAAAAAAGAGTTAAAGAAAGAAAGACCCCAGGTGTGATTCTCCAGGTGAGGCGCAGACCGCTGCGCGCCAAACCGTTAGCGCTGCCGCTAAGGTGGACGGTAAACATCGTGTGCGCGTCTGCTTGACTGCTGTCTGACTGCCGAACCGTTTGCCAATAAAGTTGTGGCGTACGCTTTCAATTATTATTAAACATCTTGTATTTCTTAACTAAATGTCAATTAAATGCGACGTGCTAAATGTTAATGACATCAATTGTTTCAGCATCCCCCGGTGCCGCGAAGCCTGCGCATGTCAGTAAATGGTGTATTTATGGCTTCTGATTGTCATAAGAATAATTGTATCTACTGATCCAAACTAAAATAGATTCATGAGATATGGTTTTCTCCTGTTATAAATCAGCAATGATATTTCAGTTAAAGGCACCGAATAAAATATGCTCAAAGAGTTTCTGGATTTTCCCTTAATGTAATTTCTTTAAACACAACTGAGGACTTATATTAATGAAATTGTAATGCAACAATTATGTGATGTCTAGCAGTTTTATTTAGTCAAACAATGAAATAAATAAATGTCCTTCAGTTGAAGAAAATGCATTATATATTCTGTATATATTCTGTTCGTCTGAATAGAATACTCTGCTTGATCTGTTAAACACATCACAAATGATCTAATAAGAAATTAAGACTAAAGAAGCTCTTTATATTATTGTTTTATGAGGCCTACAGTCACGGTGACCTTCAGGAACTGCTGAGTGTTTGAAAATCAAGCTGCCACTACTCTGTGTTTTTATTACCCTACCATCAATAACTGCAGAAGTGTGGAGAGCTTTTCCAGCGCACGCTCGTGTACACACACACACACACACACACACACACACACAAACACATGCACACACACATGCACACACACACGAGCACACACGCACACACGCATACATGCACACGCACGGACACATGCACACAGACACGGATAAATGCATGCACACATGCATACACACACACACACACACAGTATAGTCAGGATAGAGCTAATTTGATCCTTTTTGGGGACATATTGTGAATATTTTTTTTCAATCACGAGTCAAAACTATGTTCTTAGTGAAAATTGTTATGCAGAAAAAGTTAAACCCTCTTTGGTACAGAGTCCCGTTATAGCTGTCTGAAAGAGAAAAGAGGGCAGAATGGGAAGGTCAGGTCGCTGTGCTGTGTATGCATATATATGCATATACAGCACAGAACAGTTGAAAGAGAGGGTACCAAAATGTTCCAGGTTCAGTACATGACGACTAATGACTTTGCTCTGTGGTCTATGGAGCACCACAGGTAACAGGTAAGCCAGTTGCAAGCTGATGGGAGCCTGACCTGAATTTTAGAGGGGAGCCAATTCCATCCTTCCATTCCAGCTTATGAAATCCCTTCTTCAGACATCCTCCAGTATCATCATTCAGCCTCAGAAGCTCTCCGTTGGGAAAGAGGGGGCGGTGATTGTGAGGGTTTTAGACCACGCTTCTCAGGATGAGGACATATGAAATATGGAGGCCTAAGATGAATTAAACAGCACTTTAACTGAAGGCTCGTTTTGCATGAGGTCAGGTTCAGGGCAGGGATACTCGAATCCCTGTCTGGTCTCAAATCAGCACTGCTGGTCTGCTATTCAACCGCATGACTGAATGATTGATTTATTAATGTCCCTGATTGGTCAGAGGCTTCCCTCACCTGCCGTCACAGGTCTAATCAGTCCCTGATTGGAGGAGGAGAATGTCTGTAAAAAACTATTGACACCAAGGATTTCAGTGCCCCTGGTCTGGGGTTTTAGGGTTTGTGGTTAATACCTCAGGATGTTCTAGAATGAACACGGTACATGCTACCCCAACCTTGTCATGGCTGGACGCAGCCAATCATGTCCCACTGCTGGAGACTTTTAATTACCCTTATGGCTGAAACCCATGGATGAGAAATTAAGGGGGGACAAAAATATGTGAACCTCACAAAATATGTGAATTGTGTGTTTTTAGAAATAAGTAATTGATTTTTATTTACATACATCTAATACGTTACCAAACAGAGCTTAACAAAAAAAAAGCTATGCAGAGAATTGTGGGTATTGGCATGGCTGCATTCCCTCACGTTTGGAACACTAAAATGATCAAAGACATGGTGAAATTGGAACTGGTAAAATTTCCCATTTTCTGTGAAATTTTTTATTTTATTTTTATGCACACTTTTAGTGTAAGACTTGCCTTTCTTTCTTTCACTATAAATGTTGCAAGCTGTTTGGAGGTTAAACGCTTCTCTTAATATGACAGCAATTCAGAGTGCTTGGGGATATGTTAATATGCAATTCCTCTGTGGCGTATTTGTCAGTTTTGCAGTGTAAAAGCAATATCTATCCTCAAAATATAGCACAGTGAGTAGCTGGCATTGTGCATTGATAAAAAGCAATTATATGCACATTATGCAGCAATGGGCTAAATTAAATTAAACAGCAATATACCTGAGGGTTGTAATACTTTAAATAATTGTAAATCCTTTAAATCCTTATATGGCCTATCACTTACTTTTGGTCAAACAGTAATATGGTGCTCATGAATAAGTAATCAGACGAAATGTAATCACAACAAACAATCCAACTATTTAAGAAACCAACATATTGGGATTTAGCTTTCATTCTACTCTCTCTCTCTCTCTCTCTCTCTCTCTCTCTCTCTTTCTCTCGCACACACACACACACACACACATGCAGACACACACACCTTTCTGAAGAAAAGTTTGCTCCATGTTTAATCCATAAAACTGCTCTCTTGAAGGCGAGACACTGTCTGTCTGTCTGTAGGATTGCTGGATTGTTCTGCTGAATTGAAAGTAACCATGGGAAAGGCTGTTTCACTTTGAGGCTTTACAATGCTACCCTCCAGGTACGCTTTTAAAGGAGCTTAAATGGCTCCTGTTCCGCAGAGAGAGATCCTGGAAAAAGACCCGGACCATTACTGACAGCAGAGTTCCCACAATGCCTTGTGAATGTGTTGCGCAAGCCACTGCCATTTCCAACGCAGCTTGCCCCATCCCAGACCCACCTTATTTAAGCACAGAGAACATGGAATGTTCAGTTCGATACAACAGTTCACACGTTAATCATTTACAGAAGGCCTATCTGATGCATGACATACATGCCCAACCAGACGCCACTTTTCCTGCTTGTGAGCAAACAGAGGTCAATATGAAACTAAATTAGCCGGGTAAAGATTTGAGCCCGGTGCGCTCGACGTGACTCACGGTGCGTCAGGCGAATCGCACCGGCCTGTAAGCCAAGTCCGACAGGAGACGGGAGACATAACCGAGAGCGTGAATGAGACGCATCCGTCTGCACACACGCTGTCTCCCGTTTCGGTTAATCAGGGTACGCCACCATTCATTAGTGAGCTAATCCACTACGCCCTGCGCTGTCTGTCCTGCAGCCGACAGCGATCAGACGTCTCACCTGTCACAGGTGCTGCAGTGAGCGTGCCTTCAGCTTCAAGTTTGGGCATTTCAGGGCATGTGTGTAGAACTTTTCTAGGGCTCTTGTCCTGATGTAGTCATTGGGGCTTGCTAGTGGCTCAAAGTAAATAAATAAAACACTTGTAATTCTTGAAATGGAAGTTTTTTTTTTTTAATGCTAGCATGCATGTAACAATGGTTTGGCCCAAGATGGGAGGGGGGGGGAGTGCTCATTGTAATAAGATAAACCCAGGCACTCCTTATATGGTTCTGTGGGTGGAGCCAGCACCAGCCACTCCCTTGGCCATGTCTTGCATGTGGCTGGATATTTAATGAGGCACTGCCAATGGGAGTGCGCTGCCTGCAGCCTGACCATGTCCTTACTTAAGCATCTTTGCAAAAACGCACCCTTTCAAACGTAGCTGGTGCAGGTCATTTTTCGGTTAGAGCTGAGCACCGCCCAAGTCACGCAGCCCAAAATAGAGCGATGAGGTTTCATAAGCTGTGACACGGAAATGGATAAATACGGCGCTAGAAATGTGTTAAGACTCAGCAAAAATATGTTTTAACTCAGATTACTTTCTGTGCCACGCTTCAGAGGAACTCCCTAGCCGATGTTCGGGGCAACGGCAGTGCAGCTTGTAAAATTGTGTTTGTGTTTTGGGGGGGGGGGGGGGGGGGGGGGGGGAGCGCCTACACCACCTGTGTCCCTCCCTCTGGCCCCCTGAGGGAGCCGATGCTCACACGCATCACCTGAGGACGGCCCCTCCAGGTTCCTCTTGCCCGCCAGGTGTATCTGACACGCTGCGTCGGGGGAAAGCTTGTCGCGTGTCGGACTTCCAAGTTAGTCGAGACTCCCTACGAATTTCCAGAAGAAAAGTGCGACATTCTTCTACTGTGTATATCGAATCTCTTCATCAGCGAGGCGTGAACAATCTGCTGAAAAGCACGCTTGATTTGAATAGCAAGTGAGCTCAGAACACGCATGTGCATGTTCTATAATTCTCGAACACGAAATGCCTTCGTGCGTGCCAGAGGTCGATTCTGTGCCTGAAAAGAATTTAAGCATCAAAGTTGCCGCGGGCCCCACGTTGTCACGGTAACCGTTTGTTTGTTCTGGCTTTTTGCCCCTCGGGTTGCAGGTGCCAGCCTTCCCCTGCATCAGCAGCCCGTTCACACAGCGAAGGGCCATGAGCACAGGAAGTTGTGTCAGTGGCCCCCACTGTGCAGTGATTGGACGATTGCTTCTGCCTCATGTCTGAGCATTTTTTAAACTTTATTTTTTTAACTAACTTCCTGGAACAGCGTGGCTGGGCAGGACTGTAGAGGCCCACACGCCACACTCAGAAGACCCCTCGCTTGTGGAACTCTGCCGGGGTCATCCCCTGCTACAACGCTAATGATTTATCTTCAGAGAGGAATTCAAATGAGTTTCTCCTGACATGAGCAAGTACCGGGCCTCTTTTCAGAAATTGCAGACAGCCAAGTTAATAAAAGCTTCAGTCATGCAGAAAGATGCTTCCAGATTTTCATAATATAGAGAAAACACAATTTACATGATACATTGCCCAGAGATAATATCTCCCTGCCTTGGCGGTGGGTTCGTCCCCGTTTTGTCTCTCAGATGTCTGACAGCGTGAACAGAACAAAGACAGAATGCTGCAAAAATCAAGCATTATATATGGATTATTTTCTCCTAATTTTGCTCTAAGAATTTCCCAATAATTCATTTTTAATATAAAACAAAACATGGCTAAAAATGGAACCTATTCCATAATGCTGCTGACAGAGTACACAAACACTGCATTGCTGTATGCCCACCAAATTATCGATGTTATACAGCAAATGCAGCAAATATTCAATTTGGAAGATGAATTAAACGTTCTTTGGGAAGCACACTGCATTAATTCTGACGGTTTTTTTTGTCTTACTCTCTACACTGTAATTATGAGATGTTTTTCACATAGCTGTGAGAAGTCGTCTTGTAATTTCGAGAAAATATTTCGTAATATCGAGACAAAGATCTCGTAAATATCATAAATATGGCCTTGGGAAATAAAGCATGTGTGAAATGGTCAGCTATTCAGCAGTAGGTCTAATGGGTAGCCAAGCAAAGCTATTTGATTTAATTTGATTCTATTTCCATCTTCTTTTCAGACATTGGGAGATATTAGTGTCTCTGAGCATTGAAGACATTGTAGGCCTACACAGTGAACAAATTCACGTGCTTGCTCGACTGGCCCCATCAGTGAATGAATCACATTATTTGTGACTTGAATGTTTTCGCCAAATTAAATGACTTGAATCAGCGAAGTGATTTGTAAATTCCACCACTACTGCAGGCAGTAATCTGTACCTCCTTCCCGTAATTATGGGAGATTTGTTTCTCTAAAAATGACAAGATCCTTTCTTCATAATAACGAGATCCTTTTCTCCTGCAGCAGCTCAGTCAAATTAAAAAAAAAAATAAAGTTCTGTGTGTCAGCCGAAAATAATTTATACACACATGCTGAAAGCGTAAATGTACTGATGGAGATGTCTGAGTCTTAAAAGCAGGGGATGTAATGTAATGGGATGGGATGCGGACTTGTTTTTCTCAGTAACGAAGGTCATTCTGACATGACATGTCAGCTGGAGTTTGGCAACCATCAGTTTGTCTGGGAGAGCAGCTTCTTTTTTTCCTGTTTTCATGTTACTGAGAGACTATACATAGTGATGAGTTGCTCGCGCTATTTTAGAAAGGACATGAGAAATGCCAAGTGTTTATTCTTCACGTGTATGAAGAAAGAACCTTCAATTTCAGCACTCTGAACCTGCGTTTTTTCCACGATGCTCAAAGTTACCGGATCTTTTCTAATGTGACATAACAAGTGAGCAAAAAAGAATGTTCAGAAAGAATGCAACATGCTTCTCCACATTCATACCCTCAGTTTTTTATGTTTCTTATTCAACAGCTTTAGAAGCAGAAGGCTTTACACATGAAAGGTTCACTCTTCCTAAGTGCCTGTGTGAAGCACTCCGGCTTCTCCACTGTGCTCACGGAATAATATGTAGGCTTGGCTGAGTAACACCTTATAAAACCAACTGCGTTTCTTCATGGAAATGTAAATATGGAAATTAACAAGCTCTCTCTAAGCTTGCCATTTCCCAAAAGACTGCAGCATCTACCACTGCCTCGAGCCTATACTTAGAGAAAGGCACAGAAAGGTCTCTGCCTCAAATCATTAACAACTGCATGTCTGTAACATGTAAAAAAAATAATTAAAAAAAGCTCAATTCTAAATGTGGACTCGACTAAAGTATTATATAACAACATTGTAATATGTTTTCAATCAAAGCCAGTTTTTTTTTATTTTTTATAACAATTTGTACACTTTGACAGACTTCTATCAAACTTTTATTCCCAAGACTTTTTTTCTTCCACATTTAACACATTTTAATTTTGCTACTACTTTAAAATAATCATGCCATATACTGTAAAACAAACAGTACAGAACATTTCATACAGAACATTACATTAGCATCACTGAATAGCATGTGTCTGATTTCCATCCACTTCTGGATGCAGTACTAACCTTAGATTACTCCGTTAGAATCTAAACTGTTGGCCAACGTTTGTATTAGTTGCTAATTCAGCTAATGGGATCATATTATTTATATCAAGGTAGATTTATGTTAGTAAGCAAAGGCAGAACGATGATCCATGGTGTAATTCCCACAGTCACTGGGTCACACCAATAGTTCCTGCTTTCATGCCACAGCTCATTTTAGACCCACTCTGACATATCGCCTGAATTTCCCACTTATTTAAATTCTACAGTGGATCTCTATCCTATGAAATGCTCTTTGATTTTCATGTTTTTGTGTTTGTTAAAATGAGGCCATGAAGTGCACACACACACACACACACACACACACACACACACACACAAAAGACTGTTACCGCAGGAAAAACTGTTTTGTTCCACAACTCCCCTGGGTGTGAAACGGTTGACAGAAGGAAAAGACGGTGATTTGTCTCAGACTCACTCTTCGGAGCGCTTAGAAAGTGAGAGAAGCCAGCAGACTGAGGAAGCCCAGCAGGTCTGGGCCAATAAAAGGGAGATCAAAAGCACTTTAGGGGCAAACAACAGCCAAGACAGAGAGCAATGACTTAATTGAGAACGTACACACAGGGCAGCACAGAGACGGAATGCCTAATACTGAGCCACAGTCACAGGTCATCACGGACATTTATTATTCAGTTTAATGGGTCGAGATTTAACGCATCGTTTAAGGCCTGATAGTGTTTGCAGACAAGTCATCCAATACACCTCCCTTCTGGGCAACACCCTCACAAGATCACCTCCTCTCTCTCTCTCCCTCTCTCTCTCTCTCTCTCTCTCCTTTACCCACATGACCTAACATGGAGCCAAGCTCCGCATAGCTTAGCAGATGACTAGTCTATATTGTTATTCCTAATTTCAGCTTTATGTTCTGCTACATAAATTTTTCAGTGCTTGTTTAGTATGTCTGACAAATGAAGAGATGTTCCATGGGGAGAGTGTGTGTGAATGACTCCAGTGTCATTACATTAATAAAGCCCCATATTCGCACTTTGGGAAAATAATTCAGTGTTTGTGGTATTTAAATAGTGTGCACAGTGCACACACTTGTAGATGCCACCAGGGAGAATTGGAAACCAAGGGACTGGTCCAGGTTTAAAGCAAGGTGAGCTGACAGTCTTCTTTTTGAGGTTGCTGGACCTTGGAGAAAAAAAGGACAGTGGGTGTCTACTGGTCATTTGTCAAAGTGAAGTCAGAACATGCTTTTGATATAATTCTGTTAGAAAAAATAATAATTTGTATATATATTTATTTATTTCTATTATAAAATAAGAAATAAAATAAATTTTACTCTGAATTCTTAGACTTCAATTTTTTCAAGGTTGGGTGTTTTTTTTTTTTTTAGTTTTTTGAAGTTAAGTTGTATTGGAGTCACCTGAATGGTAAAACTGGGCAGTTAATAAATGGTATTCATACATGGACATATTGAGCAGAATCCCAAACGCAACTCAATGACAAAAAAAAGTTCAATTTCTGTACTCTGCAAAGAAAAGTTTTCCAATAAGAAATTCACTGAACATTGACTGGCTGATAATAACGCATGGAGTTAGCCAGAGCCAACCCCCCACCTTCCTAGGAAAAGGTGTGTGTGTGTGTGTGTGTGTGTGTGAACTTGTAATACTGTCTTTGTGGGGACCAAATGTCCCCACAAGGTTAGGAAGATGTGGAAAATTATGCTTTGTGGGGACCTTTTGCTGGTCCCCACAAGGTCAAGAGGCTGCTTTAGGGTTAGGGTTACAATTGGGTTACGGTTGGGCATGTAGTGGTTAGGGTTAGGGTTACAGGTTACGGAATGAATGTAGTCAATTGGAAGTCCCCACAAGGATAGCAGTACGGGACTGTGTGTGTGTGTGTGTCTGTGTGGAGAGTTGGAATTTCTCCAGTTTTTAAAATACCTGTCAGTGGTATATCTATGATCTCCCCAGTTCTGTGAGTGATGCAGGATATGTCCCATCAGTCTTGCACCCTTATATGTCTTAAGTACTTAAGTACCCCATCACTCATCTAAATATTCTCCAAAACATTTTTGTGCATTGGATGCACTTGTAAACATATTTACAGCCACTTCTCTAGTAAAAGTTATAGTTTATGGAATCAGCAATACCGATATATGCGACAATCTTTTATTATTATTGGTCCAAGCAGAAGTATTATTATTATTATTATTATTATTATTATTATTATTATTATTATTATTATTATTATTATTATTATTATTATGTCTTTGTCTGCTACAATACCAAAAAGAAAAAAAACAATGGATCTTGAGTTGCATGAATTTCAAAGAGCCTTTCAGTTGCCCAAAATTCTTTTTTAACATCAGCACACATATTACAATAGTCTAACTTATGCCTTTATGAGCTGTCTTTTATAAACTTCAAAAAAGTCTATTCTTTTGTCTCAAACTCTCTTATAAAAATGTATTCATGCACTGTGGGGATTGCTTTTGCAGCTTACTGCTTATTAATCCTGGAACAAACTTGCGCTACACATCAAGGATAACCCTTTTACGTTTGATCGCCACACTTTTGCAATATTCAAGTTAAGTCTAAATTGCTTAAAATCAAACATTTGTATTTGTAGTGTTGCTGTAAATCAATAGTTTATGCCAGAAGGGTAAAACCACATAATAATAATACATAAAACATTTACTGTCAATGGATTGTCAATGGATATAGAATTTTAAGCCAATCAGATGAGGTCACCTTGAATCTTCTAAAAAAGATAAGAATAAAATTTTGAAAAGACCCAAATGTGTGATCTATTGCTCATCCAGTGCTGTAATGTAATGTCCTTTTAAAAACCCCCGATTTCAAGTCAGTTCAACCAAACATGTGAATTCCCTTGTTTGTCTAACTCTTGGCGGGTCTGGATTCGCCTGCAGGCGTAGGGGATTTGACAGACTCATCCGTTCAGCAGACTAACTCCTGAAATATGGATGTAATGCCCATGGTGTCCAGCATATGGAAAATTATTATGGATTTTCAATAGATTATTCACCCCACTGTATTTTATTATTTAAAAAAAGAACTTCTTACCAATAGATATATTTAATAATACATTTAATGGTATTCTCATAACAGGAAATTAATTAGTTAGAATTCAACACTTTCAGTGTTTATTTTATTAATGACTTGGACCACATTTTTAAGAATACGTGATTAGTAATTTCAGCGTACCGTGTCATTATCGCTATCATTAAAGGACACCGCACTCCCCAACCCCAGAAATCCCGCCACCAGCGCTGTCATGGTGTCGTCTTTAAAAAGTTGAAAATAGCAGCGCTGCACTTTGAAAGCGGACAATTAATTGAGAGACGAGTTTAGGATGTGCATTTTCTGTCTGGCTGGAGAGCGAGAGCTCACAAATAACTGCTCAATTTCAAACAGAGTCCTGACACAGTAATGGGCCGGGGAAATGGTCTAAGTGATGGACTGCTAAGTGTCAGTCCAGCAAGGTGAGCGGCACTGGTTATTACTGACCATCATCCCTGCAGTCTGACTCAAATCTGAAATAAGCTTCTGTAAAATGACAAGGGATGGAACATCTCTACAGCTTAAGAATGCAGACTCACAATCAATCAAGATTTTACAGGACATTTATCAAATAAAATTTGTACAATAGCTGAAAATGTTCATAAAATACATGATTGGTGGTCATTATACTGTGAGGTTTGCCCTTCTCAAAGTATACACTACTTCCAAAAGTGGTAAAGAGACTTCTACAACTTCTACAACTAAGTTTGTGGTTCATAGGCATTTTAACGATGCTAATTAAATTGATTGCCCAAATACTTGCTTTACCTCTAACCCGAGACTCTAACTCCTGCCCTACTCACATACTGTACAATGCACACCCACCCACACACACAACACATGCACACATACACTCACACATCCACACACACCCACACACAAGCGCAGACACACATGCACACACACAAACAACACATCCATCCACCCACACACACACACACACACACACACACACACATCCACACATACCCACACACAATCGCACCCACACTCACAGATGCATGCATTGGTGATCTAATGGCATAGCCTCCTCTTAGCACAATGTGGATTAGCTCCTGCTGGGTGTTCAGTAATTACGCGTGTCACATGGCTTGCCTGCTCACCAGTGGAACCCGCTGCTCGGAACCCGCTGCTCGGAACCCCACGGAGGGGATCAGCAGACGAATGCTGATGTTCTGACACTCATCGGCTGAACAGAAATGATACGCGCATGCTTAGTAAAAGACCTGCAGCGCTACATCCACATAAAAGGGTTGGGGAAATGCAGTATGCTACTAATAACAATGCATATGGGAAGATCCTGGAATTGAAATAAAAAGATGCTTTTAAAAATGGCTGAAAAGAGATAAGGAGAAAAAACATTAAATCAGAGAAGCTCGAGATGACAAGATGAAAAAAAATCAAATGATTAATGACAAGTAAAAAGAAAATGTGTTTTGTTGTGCTTAGTCATTTACAAATCTTTTCAAATTTATTTCCAAGTTGCTCCGCATTTGTTTATTTATTTATTTATTAAATGAAATGCATCATTGCGAGTGCTTTTTATTTATTTATTATTATACTGTGTTATTTTTCAGATGTCCATTTTTAAACTCTTTTGTTTCCCTTGCTTTGGGCCACTGTGTTGTATGACATTCATAATTCACGGCCTTTCCACGAGATATGCAGCAACAAGCAGGCATCCAGTCTGCCATGCAGACCACAAGCACACTCTTTTATTGATGACATTATAAATATGCCCTGGCAACCCCCCCCCCCCCTCCCCCCACCACCACCACCAGGTCTGGATTGTTTCAGAGCACCATTGGCTGCTCATGCAGTATAGATGTATAGCTTTTTAATCCACAATAGCAGAAAGCAAAATAAATATCACATTCTGTGGGATATCACAGATGAATGAGGCTGCACTCATAAGAGTTTCGCTGTTACTGTAAAATTTCCACCGGCCCCCATTTTGCAGCTTGTCTTAAAACTCTGGCTGTGGTTAATTGATAACACTACTAAGCACTGTCAGTAACTACAGTGCAGTGTCAACTTAAGATTTTGTTGTTGTTAATTTGTGCTTTCAATTTAGACACACCATGCAACAGGATACTACAAATAAATAAATAAATGACAACCCTGGTTTGATTAAAATCTGTGGGCAAAGAGGAAATGGACAGGGAAAGAAACCACGTTTCTGTTTCTTACAATATAATTCTCTACACATTCTAATTGACTCATTTGACACTGTCATTATAAACCGTTTACACACAAATTATTGTTCTTCTTTTCTGGTTTGTTTTTTCATTTGTTTAGCAGAGTGACTCATGCAAATGACATTCTTTACATACAACCCATTTATACTGCTGGATATTTGCAGAAGTAATTCAGGCTAAGCATCTTTGTTCAAGGGTACAATGGCATGACCTCATCGGAGAATAAACACGACGATCTCAGAGTAAGCAGCACGATTCCTCGCCCGTTCTGCTGCTTTGCTGTAGCCCACTTTGTTTGCTTTTTGGTTTATAAATGGTAGCATTTGCTGGATATGCCGGCACTCAGTGTGTCTAAACAAACAACCTAAAACACTCTGATCCTGTCAGTCAAACCCACAGGAGCCTTACGGCCGGTCTAAACAATGTCGGATACCACTAAATAAATAAATAACATCTAAATGTGGCTCACAAAATGGTGGAATGTCTGCCAGGTGCAAGCTCTGGATCTCTCATTGCGTTTTGTGTGGTTTTTCTGCAGAAGGGAACACACTGGACAGATGCTAAGTCCATTCTGCTGTTGGGCCAGTGCCACATCCTGCAATAAATAGTTGTTCTTGGATGTCTTCTTTTATTTCTCTTATTTATTCTGTGTGACGCGGTGGGCAGTTCGGTGCTTCAGTTCGCCGTAATGACCATCATTAACTCCTCTGAGGAATCCGGGATGGCAGTAATGAGATAAGGAGTGGTTCTCCCGACGCTCCAGTTTCAGCTGCGCTTTCTCCTCACCCCATTAACAGGTCTTGTTTGCACTTACTTCTTGGCACTTGGCTTTACCCACAATGCCGTGCATGGTTGGCACAGACCCCTCCAGCATTGGTGTGAAAGAACGTACGGGTTCCAGAGATATACTACAGCCTGGTCCACCATCGTTTGTCCTGCATTTCAATCAAATATTTTCTCATAAAAATAAAAAAATAAAAAAAAACTTGTTCAGCCGTGATCTCTTCACTTGCGAAAACTATGTTTATAAAGAAAAAAAGTTTTTACACATAATTGTAACTCCGGTATCTATGTTTGCTTCTCTGCAGACTCTAGTCTTACATGGTGCTAATGTACACGCTGCTTCGGAGGCAGATGGTCATGGGTAATTATTCTAACCAATGTTCTATTATTGTATATTGTTCTTATTTTATCATTCGAGGTCTGGCATGAGACAATTTCTTTCTTAATGTCGAGCATCCGCAGATGGAAATTAAGTTTTAAGCATTAGGACTGTGAACTGGACACGCATGATCTTTGCGGAAATTTAGGGGTTTGCATATCAGTCAGTCTCCTTTGACTGCATTAAATATGGGACTTGCAGAAAATAAAGGGACAATTGAGAATAAATCCATATTAATAATTCACAGTACTGGGCAAGACATGAATATGGAGTTCCCATTCTTGTTGGACACATTAACTATTGCTGACACAGCAGTTGACAGAGTGCATTAATTTTTTATTTTTTTTAAACAGTGTAACTTACTAATACCAGGTGTACCATCAAAGAAACTGACCATTAGACATAATCCTGTCCATATCTGCAGTACAATGCACTTCAGCTGAATTGAATGAAGCCATATTGGGGATTTTCGAGACATAACTAAAATAACAGTGATGTCTGAGTGCTTTCCTCCTGGTCATCAAAGCTCTTACACACAAACAGGATGTAGGTACTGTTTTCTGAGGCCACGTATTGAATGGGTAAAGGCTGAGCATTTTTCACTTTTGTTATTTTTCAACCAAGAATATAACTGAAAGTCAGCTAATGCCCCCCCCCCCCCCCCCCCCCCCCCCCCCCCAGTGTGCTTAAACTGATAATTCATATGTTTCTCTATATCTTTGCTGCAGTATGAATCCATGCAGAAGAGTGCATTTACTAAATTTGGTATTTCTCATTATTTTACATTATTCTGCAGTAATATAACCAATCACTTACCAGGGGGTCTCAAGCAGGCTCCAAATGCATTTCTCCCTCTTTGTTTTCTCTCTATTGTAATGCATTCTTCAGAACATCATTACTGTATGGTTCTTTAGCCTAGTGCTACAAAGCCTCAGGTGAACTGGGAACTTTCCTTATCTCAGTTCATAGATTCAAACCAAAAAATCATGCATGTGAAATATGTAAATATAAAATTAAATCACATGCCATATTCAGTATGCCTTCAAAGAACTCTAAGACTGTCATGGTATGGACTAATTCACATTAGGCATAAAATATATATGCAATAAATAAACAAATATAAACATTGTATGACTTTGATTATATAAATTAAATTAGTTAGTATATTTACCAGTTAAAATGTTCACATTTTAATCTGAAAAAAAGACATTACACAACTTATAAATTTGACAGTTGACTCGTTTGTAATTATTATACAACATACACACACTCCCACACACACACACACACACACACACACACAGCCCAATGGTAATCTGGTTCAAACACCCTGCGGTACTTTTCCTTGACCGTAGCCTGGGGAGTGTACGAAGCAGAGTCTACTACGGCACGTAATAAATAATAAACCAGCACTTCACAGCCCTTTCATCTGTACGAGCAGCTCTGAGGATGCTCTTAGCAAGGTGTGCTACGCTGTCACATATTAACGGCTGCTCGGGTGAATGATAGCTCAGGTAAATACCGTTAGCTACTCTGAATGTAAAGGCCTAGAAACCGTTAGTCACTCTGAAAAAGTGAATCTGATAAATTAATGAAAATGAACGTAAAGCCTGAAAAGAAATATCAGAAAACGAATTAATTCTAATTAATCTCATCTTCAATTAATTTGAGGCAATGTAATATCAGAAAGGTCAGTGGTTCTTGCTTGGATTCATACTAATTGCTAATGTAAGTACCAACTTGAAAATAAGTTTATATTTGAAAAGAAAATACTTTGTTTTTATACAACTTTAACAAAGCTGTGTACCCTGCTGAATTTATTACAAAAATGAATGTCTCATTTTGATTGAACACAGCTATTATATAATAATATTCCATCAACAAATTTGTCAAGACAGTTTAACGCATAGTTGATTTCACATTTGTTATTCAACAAGCTATTGTGATTTATCTTCAACGTACAATTACTGACCCCAAATGAAGTCATTGAGTTCTTTTTCTTTCAATAAAAATGACAAATAATGACAATGTCCTGGTTTCCCCTTTTACTCATCATAATGAAATGCAAAAAAATCATTATTTTCATTTATCATGTTACGTCCATCACAGACACACAAAACACACACACACACACAGAAACAGGCACACACACACACACACACACACACAGACACAGGCACACACACACATGTATGCACACACGCACATACACAGACGTGTGTGTGTGTGTGTGCGCGTGTGTGTGTGTGCGCTCTTTGGGGGAAACTGATCTAGGTCTAAGCGTGAGGTCTCTCTCTGTCGTTGTAATAATGGCCCTGAAGACAGTCACTGTGTAATTTGACTCCGTGACAGTCACTGACATTAATAACATTACCAAATGATTTCTGTCACTATTGATGAGACATCGAATGTTATTGTTGTTATGAAAGGAAGACGGACACGGTAAGTAAGACCTGTTACAGGTCCTGGTACACGGTAAGCAAGTCCTGGTACACTCAAACCCGGGGGAAAAAAGAAGTTTATTTGTGTATTCTGTATACATTTTGGGGTCTCACAATCAAGGACAGGTTTCAAAACTGTCTGTCTTAACAAATGTCTGTCTTATATTAAGGTTTATAGGTGCATGTAAGGCTTGCAATCACAGCTGATTTTTTTTTTGGAACAACTTAACAAGGGGCCAGATACGGGCGCTGTAAAGTGTATGCACTGCCTTGTATGCGCTTGAGGTTTGAAAATACACCTAACGGGGGATGCGATCCAACGCCCGAGAGCTGAAATGCTGTTATATTAGAGAGAAGGGTGAAAAATCTGTATATTTGAAGAGGGCTTTCATTCACAACAGACATAAAGAAAACGTAGTCACGGAAACTGAAATCCAGCTTTATTTCATTTGCTATCAATGGTTCATACAGTTCCGTGTTAAAAAGGCATTTTGTTCACATTTAGTTTTGATCAAAACAGTCAAAAAGGTGTTTGTAATTCTTTTTTAAAAAAAAACCAGGTGCAAATATACCTCAAAACTCTCCAGACATTTTTTTTTTTTTTCAGACTTTTTGAAAAGTGTTCTGTTCACTCCGTATAAAGAAGGGACCATTGAGTTTTTGTTTGCTGTTCCGGAAGATTGGTAACCATGGTTACGACCGAAGTCAAACAAAGGCTGCGTCGTCCATATCCAACGGTTTCTGGAGAGAGGAGAAGCTGGGGACTGGCGGTGCCCGTATAATACACGTCTAACTCTCCAAATGTCGTTCTCTGAAAACTTGTTTCTCAGAGAACATAGAGTTATGTGTGCTGGACGAGTGCTGTAGCCTGAAAGCACGCTATTAAGGGTGGCAGGGTGAGTCATAGCATCGCTATCTTACAGAGATCGAGAAGCAGCACTGTGAGTGTATCTCTCTGTTCTAGCTGTTTGGTCATAATGTTGGTTACGTATTCACAAAGAATAGATCAGAGTTCTACATGGTTAACACGGTTAACATACAAAAGTACTAGGATCTTTTTGCCTAATATGTTATTATCAGGCAAATTTATTTTGGTATATCATGTCTTCTCTGTAATTATATTCTTTGAATGTGCGCCCTGTCTAAATTAAATTGAACAAAATGAGATTCTTCCGACCTAAAGAATTATGATTGGGTAATTATGTTTTATTATGAAAACTAAACCTTCTGCTGCCATAACAAGCAGCGGTATTTAATAGCCCGATTCTCACGAGCCACTCAACAATAACAATGACACTACTTAATTAAAGCGCTGATCTAATTCCACCAGGACGACAAATTGACATTTTACATAATTCATTTGTCCACAGTGGGATTCCAATGGCATCAAACAGTCTTTTGCAATATTCCTAGAACGTTGCGTGAACTGCCTTATTAAGGGAATATCTCATAAAAAAAGAAAGCAAAAGAAAAAGTACGTGTTGTAGTTTTTGGGAAAAACCAACGGGGTCGCAGGAAGACAGTTAATGGCGCTGCATGGAGCTGAATTTTAGTTCTTAAACAGCCCTGTGGACAGAGGCTTTCCGGGGATAGACAGCGTGATGGATACCCATTAACAGCCAAGTGTGTGGCGAGTTCTAGAGCGCTGGAAGTGCTGCCTCAGAGTGCAACCTGGATTTATTTAGGTGCAGTTGGCTATCGAGGGCCACTCAAATTTAACAAGCATGATATTATGAGAAGTTCCCCCTGAGTCTTTTCATCTTCATTGTGTTACTGCATTTTACAGACTCCCTTGTGCTTTCCCCCCCTTTCCTCCAATATCTTTGGGTATTTGACCCTTTGAAGAGCACGTTTTTTGGAATGCTTTCTCTTTTTTTTTTCTCTCTCCAAATTCTGTCAGTGTTCTAGAACTCCACTGCTTTCAGTCACCAGTAGTGATTGTGACATCAGCGTTAGAATGTTCAGTCAAGAACATTCTAATCACATATTTGTGACCTCACAGAGGAAAAGGCTCAGGGAAATAAGTTACAGCGGAGAAACTTAAATGTGGGAACTCAAATGCTAAATAAGCGATCTGAAGATATGTTCATACAGGTTCTGAGAATGGCTAAACCGCAACTTTGATCGACGTGTCAATCACAAATTAAAAATCCATACTTCATCTTATTTTCTTTTCAAAAGTGGCTTCTTATGCCTGATGAAGCAGCATCAAGCACTGGGCTGGAATTGTGTTACACTTTAGATTTGGTTGTGACCAATGGACCGTACATCTTTATAGTAATTGAATTCTCCAAGTAATCTCAGATCACATGGCCAGGCAGAGTTCTTATAAGGACACAGTTGAGTAATGCACTTTGCCCAACAAAAGAGTCCCTTGACCCTGTACCATACTTCCACTGTCAACATGGATCATGAACAAGTAACCGAATATTGAGAAGTACAACAACTTAAAGGACAACACTGACCTCACCTTCTGTACAGTTATTACCCCTCATATCCCCCTGCCTCACTGCCCCCACCTGCTCTACATTTATTACCCCTCATATCCCCCTGCCTCACTGCCCCCACCTGTTCTGCAGGTAGCCCCCTCACACAGTCTGGGCTGCGTCAGCTTCTGCTGCTCACACACTGCTGAGTCTGGGCTGCGTCAAAAGTCTCTCTCCTTCTCTCTTCATCGCTGTTCAGACAACGCTCTTCAACTCTCTTGATCTCTTCCCCGCTGTTCAAACTCTCTCATCACTCTTCATCACTCTTTATCTCTTCCTCTTCATCACTTGTCAGACAGTCTCTCCTGACCTCTTCCTCTTCAGCTCTTCCATATTTATGAGCTGCCTCCCCATTGGTGGTTTTACCGCTGCAGTTGCCAGCACCTGGACGTACACGCGTCCTCTTCCTCCTGTCTTCCTCCTGCCCAGTGACAAATCACATCAATCCCAGAGCATGCTTTTTTCATTTTTCTTTTTTTTTTTGATTAGGCTTTTCATCATTTTTCAAAAACCAAGACAAACAGCAGGCAAAGCACCTCTTTTTTTAAACAACTTTGCCAATGAAAGATTGATAATGCCGAGACTAGAAAAAAATGCAATAAGACAAAAAATACAGGCCTTGCAAAAATGAAAAACTGCTGGAAAAAAATCACACAATGATGTCATCTCATAATATAGGTCAAGTGGATTCAGATATGTCACAGTTTTGCCCTTTCAAAATCATAGTTCAGCAGTATTGGCCGGCTATTTTGATCTAAGAAGATACTGATTTAACGTTTGGAAACCTGCAAACACTGCAGTATGAGTTAATATCGCTCTTACACAATTTTTGTCATTGCTTTGGCCCCACGCGCTAGCATAATGTAGAATTTGTTTCTTGGATAACCGTCACACATTATGTGCAATTTACTGTTTAGGCATTCAACAGATGCCTTTTCCCCAAAGCGATCTGCAAAATGTGCACTTAACGCGGTGTGAGAAAGCAGCGCTAAAGATAGAGCTCGGGGAGGCGAAGCCGCGCTCAGGTCAGCGTCGCGGAGACGAGCGAGCCACGCAGAGCCTGCAGAGCGGAGGAGATCAGCATTAATTAGGGTGAAGCCTGAAAGGGCCGCTTTTCCACACTACTGTGGGAAACAGCCTTGGGTGGCTGAGTGGAGGAGGCCACTCCACCGTCAGGGGACGAGGGTAGCGAGGAGGGGGCGGGCGAGAGCGTGGAGAGAGGACGCCCAACTCATAGATCCGATTGGAGGGCACGGGCGCCACCCGAGATTTTGGGCCTTGTGAAAAAATCTCACGTTGGACCCCCCCCCCAGCCCAGAAAATCCTGCGATTTTCAGGGCCCCCGTCAGTCAGGGGCCCGTGGAATCGTCCTAGCTGTTGGAGGGTGCGGCGTATTGCGCAATAATCGATTCTCCACAGGTGGGAGGGGCGCCGCCGCGCTCCGCTTGGCACGCCGCTCTCAGGTGAGCGGAACTGGGTGTGAGAGGCGGTGAGAGACGGGCTGGCATCTGCGGGGTCAGGCACCGCTGGCGCTCGCTGGCAGCAGGCAGCTGCTGAAACGGTCCCGGTGAGAAATCACACGCGGCTAGCGGCCGAGCAGACTCCTGGCTGAGCGGGCTAGCGGCCGAGCGGGCTCCTGGCTGAGCGGGCTAGAGGCCGAGGGGACTCCTGGCTGAGCGGGCTAGCGGCCGAGCGGGCTCCTGGCTGAGCGGGCTAGCGGTCCAGCGGGCTCCTGGCTGAGCGGGCTAGCGGCCGAGCGGGCTCCTGGCTGAGCGGGCTAGCGGCCGAGCAGACTCCTGGCTGAGCGGGCTAGCGGCCGAGCGGCTCCTGGCTGAGCGGGCTAGCGGCCGAGCGGGCTCCTGGCTGAGCGGGCTAGCGGCCGAGTGGGCTCCTGGCTGAGCGGGCTAGCGGCCGAGCGGGCTCCTGGCTGAGCGGGCTAGGGGCCGAGGGGACTCCTGGCTGAGCGGGCTAGCGGTCCAGCGGGCTCCTGGCTGAGCGGGCTAGCGGCCGAGCGGGCTCCTGGCTGAGCGGGCTAGCTGCCGAGCGGACTCCTGGCTGAGCGGGCTAGCGGCCGAGCGGACTCCTGGCTGAGCGGGCTAGCGGCCGAGCGGGCTCCTGGCTGAGCGGGCTAACGGTCCAGCGGGCTCCTGGCTGAGCGGGCTAGCGGTCCAGCGGGCTCCTGGCTGAGCGGGCTAGCGGTCCAGCGGGCTCCTGGCTGAGCGGGCTAGCGGTCCAGCGGGCTCCTGGCTGAGCGGGCTAGCGGCCGAGCGGGCTCCTGGCTGAGCGGGCTAGCGGTCCAGCGGGCTCCTGGCTGAGCGGGCTAGCGGTCCAGCGGGCTCCTGGCTGAGCGGGCTAGCGGTCCAGCGGGCTCCTGGCTGAGCGGGCTAGCGGCCGAGCGGACTCCTGGCTGAGCGGGCTAGCGGCCGAGCGGGCTCCTGGCTGAGCGGGCTAGCGGCCGAGCGGGCTCCTGGCTGAGCGGGCTAGCGGTCCAGCGGGCTCCTGGCTGAGCGGGCTAGCGGCCGAGCGGACTCCTGGCTGAGCGGGCTAGCGGCCGAGCGGGCTCCTGGCTGAGCGGGCTAGCGGCCGAGCGGGCTCCTGGCTGAGCGGGCTAGCGGTCGAGCGGGCTCCTGGCTGAGCGGGCTAGCGGTCCAGCGGGATCCTGGCTGAGCGGGCTAGCGGCCGAGCGGGCTCCTGGCTGAGCGGGCTAGGGGCCGAGCGGGCTCCTGGCTGAGCGGGCTAGCGGCCGAGGGGACTCCTGGCTGAGCGGGCTAGCGGTCCAGCGAGCTAGCAGCCAGGTGGACTCGTGGGCGAGAAAAGGACTCTCATTCCTGCAGGATCCGGTAGCTGCCGCACTGTGTGCCGAGAAGCTCAGCTGGTCTCTCAAGGCCGTAGAAAAGTCCTCATCAGACTGAGACTTAGACTCTGTGGAGCCAGCGATTAAAGCAGCTTTCGGTAAGGGGCCCATCCCCAGGCTGGGCTTCAGGTGGTGGGGGGCACATCCAGGCTGGGCTTCAGGTGGTGGGGGGCCCATCCCCAGGCTGGGCTTCAGGTGGTGGGGGGCACATCAGAGCTGGGCTTCAGGTGGTGGGGGGCACATCCAGGCTGCAGAGTCAGCTGGATGTGATGCAGGGAGCTCTCTCCACACGGTCTTGCATTACCGCTCTCCTCCCCCATTGATCAATAACAGACGCAATGCACCGTTTTTTTCTTTTTTTTCTCCTCCTCTCCACTTTATATATTCATTCAAGAATAAAATTCCATCTCCTGCAGGTTAAATAAAGGCGGAGGTCGAATTACGCGGACGATATTTAGTGCCCCCCAGGAAACATTTGATACTGTCAGCTGCAATTTTGCGCTGGCCCCGCTCTGCGGAGCTTCTGTCAGTTTGGGTCGTGTGTGCCCCAGTGAGGAGCTGGCAGCGACCGGCGGGGGGGCGGGGGGGCGGGGGGGTGGGGGGGGGGGGGGGGGGGGTCGCGCTTGAGCCTGATGAGAGCTGGCTGCAGACAAACCGGGATTTAACGGCATGGGGCAAACCCCCCCCCCCCCCCCCCCCAAAAAAAAAAAAAAAAAAACGGCTTCTCCCTTAAATAAGAGACGCTGGATTTCATGTGGGTTTTATTTTTTCTGTTTTGGTTTTTTTTTTTTTTTTTGTCTTATTTTTGTAGGTCTCCTCATTTGATTGTTCTGTAGCATGCTCACTGTTGGAAAGAAAAATAAAAAGCAGTACCTGTGATTTGCAGGATTTCAATTTCAAATACATTTATTTTTGAGGGTGAGAACCAATACATATTGCAAATGCAGATGTATTGGGAGAGTGACAATTTTTATGCTTTGGTCCTGTACTGCAGGATAATTTATTAATTATATAGGACATGTACATATCTGGTGATCCATGAAGGATTTAACATTCTTTATAAATAGTCCTCCATTTTTTGGCAGCAAAGGTTGCTACAAACTGACAATGGCTGCTTGAAGTCTGGAACCCATCGACATCACCTATGCTGCCTAACAACAGACAGGAGCTGGACATGGCTGCAGTGCAGGCCTGGCAGAGCATCACCAGGGAAGATACCCAGTGTTTGGTGATGTGGATGCCTCTGATATTGATATACATACCCTCAAATGAAAGCTCAAAGTCTGTACTTTAACCTTTAACCTCATATACATTGTTTTATTCAAAAGGACTGGAGTACAGAGCCGAAACAACAAATATATTCATGCTTCATGCAGTTATTTATAAACTTCATACTTACGTGAAAAATGAAAATAGAAGTAAAGCGTCTGGCTGCTGCTTCCTGTACAATGGCTCCTCTTCCTGTTTTGCATTTAGCTAAATATGAATCCATCATTCTGCCATAACGCATGAATATTTATAGCACGCTATCATTTCCCATGCATGGACCTGCTACGCCTTGATCAGACTCTGTCATAAAGGAGTCTGACAGCAGTCGTTTAGAGAACACAACGAGCTGTTTGTACACATTACCACCCTGCAGTACGGAAGCCATTCAAAAAAATAAAAACTTTATCAAAAGCATCGAAAATATTAAGTACGTCCAGAACATTGCCTGGACAGACATTTTGCAAACATATAAACTAGACACAAATGAGAGTAGACGGCTAGCATTGGATTTAATTACGGGACTAACTGCTTGCAGAAAAGCTTACCTTTTCGATTTAAAATGCAAGCAACTCACTTGAGAGTCCATTCTACCTTCTGGCAATGGGAAAATTGCAGAAGTTCATTTTGAAATATGTATCTCATGTATTAAACAAGAGTCCCCTGTTTGTGCAGTGTGCCAACAGACTGTGGAACACACAATGCCAGAGACTTCCTCTGATCTTCTCTTTTGAAATGAGAATTTTAGACCAGAAAGCAGACTCTTGCTGAAGATGACAGACAGCAGATACATATTTAATATAGTTACATAGTTACCGACTCGACGACTTTGCCTTCCATTTTCACCGCCACATCTGAATCCAGAAGAAACATGTCACTTTAACCCACATACAAATGCCCTTATAATAGGGTCATAGACGTTTATTTCTTCATTATGTTTGTTCCCTTCTTTCTTTAGCTTCTTTTTTTTCTTTCCTTCTTTTCATTAAATGGCTTAAGAACTAATCTTGCAACTCAGGGGTTGCAGGTTCGATTCATAGGTGGGTCACTGCTGTTGTGCCCTCAAGCAATGTAGTTAACTTGAATCATTTCAGAAAAAAAAAAATCTATACATGGAGGGAATGTTGAAATGTGCACTGTGTAAGTCACTCTGGATAAGGATGAATAATGAAATGAAAGTAGCGCAGTATTGTTTACTTATCATTTGTATGAACTTAGGTTGAGGGATATGACTTCTTCAGATTCAAATCCTTCTTTTCAAGGTTGTCCGAAACAGAACTGCGCTCACGGTGACTAAATCAACACGTTTGGTTCAGTTTTAGGCGGCAGATGAACGCGAAGCAACATCGATTCCATACTGCATCGCAGCGATTGGCGCCGATATGTGCACACTTCCCGGGCAATTTTCCCCATTACTCCTCAGCCTCAGAGCCCTGACAGGATTATAAATCTGCTTTAGATGCACCGCAGTATGGCAGCGGTCTATTACAGTGCCGCCCTTTCAGGATCTACCCGTCTAGATATCGAGCGGCTCTGACTGAGGCCCCGCTGAACTGCCAGGCGGTGGCGGGAATGCTGCTCTCATCTGCATGTGCAGTCGCATGCGCGGCCCCGTCCCAGGAAGCGCATCGCCAAACAAATGCGACGCTATCGCGGCGCGCTAACACGGAACATAAAACATGGCCGCAGGGCTGAAGGGAACTTCTTCATGCGTTAATTGCGACAAATGACATGACCAAAGTTCCCCCCCGTCAGTCGACAGGGAAAAAAAAAGGTTTATGAATTTTCTCCAGACAAATGCACTCTCTAAAGGGCAGAGCAATCCACCAATGACAGATCTTCTCTGGTGGATACTAATGTGTGGCCGTCGTCTGTACGGAAAGTGTGTCTATTGAAGGGGTAATCAATATGTGGGATAGAAAGTGTGTCAGATTGCTTTATGAAATGACATACAGCAACTAGATTTATTCAGCCACAGTAACATATCTTTTTTCTTCTTCTTCTTCTGGAGAATTCACGCAGTCAGCTGCATTTGGTCCATGTATGTAAGTGGAGTTCCGCACAAAGTCTCACTTTGTAATGAATTTATTTAATTACAAAGATTTGGATCCTCTCTGTGTGGAGGTTGCATGTTCTTCTGTTCGTGTGGGTTCCTCCGGGTACTGCGGTTTCCTCAAACACTGAAAGACATGCATGTCAGGTTAGGTGCACTCCTAGCGTTGCCCTTGACCAGGGCACTAGCCTCAGAGCTGGAGCTGGTCCCCGGGCGCTGCACTGCGGCCGCCCACTGCTCCTAACTGACTAGGATGGGTTCAATGCAGATGAAAAATTACCCCATGTCGTTCAATAGAGTGTATCATATCTTATCTTTCTTATCTTATGACCAGAATATTGCAATTCAATAAATGTGTTTCTAAGTGAGACATTGTGTGGTATTCCTCTTGCATACTATACAGTTTTTATCTCCTGCTGCACCTGTTACAGAAGTCTGTTGTTCTGCTTTACAAGAGTCTTTTTAGTAACTGCATTTATTTCAAAGAAAAGTGGATGTTGAACAATTTGTTGTGTCATCTTCTAGCAAAGAACTGAGCTCCCGTGGTCAAGAGGATGCCTCTGAATTTCTGAATAATTTCTTCTACTGCAAATCTTTTATAACCTTACGCTCAGTTATGACAAATCAGTGCATTTCATTTATCACTACCTTCAGTAAATGGAATAAATGGTATTGTTAATTTATAACATTTTCTTAAGGTTCCTAGATGATTTTCTTTTGCAGCTCTTCAGCTAATTCCGCACACCAGCTCATCGTTTATGTCCATTCAGGGTTCTGATCAGCCTTTTCTGAATCCAAATCTGCCCCCGTTAGCTCGTCTTTCCTCGAACAGTGCACGTGGCAGCCACGTTTAACCCGCCCCTGCCTTTGAGAACGGCCCTCGGGAGAACGTTGCGTAAGTCGTGTAATTAAACGATACGCAGGCGTCCTGTCTGACGAGATCCGCCTGTAATTAGGTCAGGTTAACCTGAAGAGACCTGAAGAGACCTCCGTGTCAGCCAGCGGACTCCCGCCATCTGCGTTACCACGGGGATCAGGAGCCCCACACGGCCAGCGCGGGTTCTTATTTATTTTATTTTAAAATCCAGGTCAGAATTCAGGCCAGCGCGGCCAGAGTGTGTGTGTGTGTCTGAGCCGGCCTGTGGACCGGGCCGTCCAGAGTGTGTGTGTGTGTGTCTGAGCCGGCCTGTGGACCGGGCCGTCCAGAGTGTGTGTGTGTGAGCCGGCCTGTGGACCGGGCCGTAAAACAGGCTTTAATATTGAAGTGGGGGAACTCTCAGAACACTGCGCCTTTATTGGCTTCCTGTGAATGGCTTTAGCGCTATTGAATAAACTCGCGGCTGTAAATTACACACCCTTACACGCCAGCCGAGGACTTAACACTTCATGCTACCGGCGTGGGCGATACTTTTATTGTATGACATACGACATGCATTTATTTATTAATATTATTATGGAGGTGGAGTGGGAGGTACCCTATATATCAGTACTGTTTTCTGTGTCACATAAAATTGTTACTGGAAACCTGAAGTCAACTACCAATGTAGCTGCTTTGGTACATGCCATATGAGATTATTTATTTATTTATTGCTTTTTTGTCAGATTTTTGCTTGCAGTTGAAGTACACCACCAGAAATACCAAAAATAAATGCAGTGACATAAATGCAGTGAATGGTATCATAGATGGAAGCTTTGAGGACCAAAGTGTTATCACACAGACACACAGGGTTATTTATACTTCAGCTGTTTCTCCAAATTAATTACATCATATACTACACGTGTATGGCCTTAGAAATATGGGCCATTTTATACTGAAGGGTAGAAATCTGCTTCAGACAAATCTGGGGTAGTCCCCTGCCAGAGGCTTAGGAAGCAGAGGGAATGTGTTGTTTTGTTACCAAGCTGAACAAATTACAAGTGAGCATTATACATTTGTTTGTTCTTTCTTGTTTCGTTCTTTAATTTTATGATCCTGTGTTGCAGCCACACAGGCTGGGTGTGTTTCTTTATGTATCTGGCCTTGTTTGCTGGGATTCTACCTCCATCCTGCCTGCCCCCCACATTTCATTTATGAAATCCCCTCGAATCTGAGAGCTGTGCCTCCATGGCAGTGTTTTCCTCTCCCCAAAAAGGCGCTCCTGTAACCTGTAATGCTCTGATGACGCTCCTGTAACCTGTAATGCTGTAAAGGTTGAAACCAGGCTTACGTCTCCTATCAGGAAGTTCTTTACAGTCTTGACCTTTTTGTTCAGTTTGAGTTTCTTCTTTTTTTTATTTTTTCAATTAAAAAAAAAAAATATATATATTTTTCTTTGTGCTTCTCATTATCTAATAACACGGTTTCGTGTGGCACTGGTTTGATCCCCTAACGGGAGCATGAGGTAAATGGCGTTTATGTTGCTGTGTTTAGTGCTGCTGTAACAGGCTGCCATCTGGACCCGGGGGCCACAGGAGGCCGCAGAACGGCCATGAGTACACAGTCCCCGAGAAAGCCGTAAAGCCACAACGACCGGCACATTCATAATTAGCGCATGGAAAATAATAAACCAGGACGCGGGGCGGGAACACAAACTCACAGGGCAGGATAAATGGCCCGTGTGTGTTTGCTTTTCCCCCGAAAGCCCACGTGATCGTCTGCTTAAATCCCAAATCTCTCGCAGCCTGCCCGGCTGACCCGACCAGCGGCACACGCACACGCCCTGCGTGAGCCCGAACCCGAGCCCGAACCGAGTCCGAGCCCGAACCTGAGCCCGAACCGGTGTGCGTTAGAAAAGCAGTGCCCGTAAGAACGCGCGTTCTGTTGTCATGGCTGAGATCAGGAGTGTTTGCATATTCCTGACTTGTTTTTATTTTTTTCAAGAATATACAACTGCACAAACACTTTCATACAGCCAGACATTATGCACAGCGACACATTCGTTTTAATATGCAAATACCATGCAAGCATGACAGGATTATCCATGAAGGTTTGCCTGGTTAACAGCATTGCTTACAAGCAAATCTCATGTAACTGGAGGCCATTTTCAAAGCTTAAATTCCCTCAAAACAATTAAAACATGCATTTTTTAAATTTATCTAAATTACAGACAATACGCAGCATGCGTTAAACATTTAATATATGTTTTAAATGTACCTGTGAAAATAATGTATATCTGATGTTGTAAATCTGGTCTAAATGCAGTCAAATTTGGTCAATGTGTGAAATTTCCTCCATTAACAGTTTTGTGGTTTTAAATATACTTCTGCTGTGTTAACCTTTTAAGGTGTGAGATCACAAATGTGTGATTAGAATGTTCTTTACGGAACATTCTAATGCTGATGTCACAATCACTGCTGGTGACTGAATGCAGTGGAGTTCTAGAACACTGACTTAGAATTTTTGAAAAAAGACTTTCAAAGGATTAAACACGAAAGGGATTGACCTGTCGGCATGAATGCATTGGTCTTTCTAAACTTTGCTTTAAAAAATTAATACGGCTAACCTTTGCGCCATTTAAATTTGCTTTACAAGTGGACCTATTTAATAAGCTCAGAATGAATGCAAGCCATTCACCACACACTTTACCACACATCATGTCCTTCAATCATAGCTTGTAAACAATTAACATGCAGCATCCTCAGTCAATCTTCCCTTCACTATGTTTCTAAAACTGACTGAATGTAATTAATTGTGTGCTTTTACTCGAAATGGCAACACTGATGCAGCTTATTCTGAATAAAGAAGTGATGCTTTTATTCTCTCGGTTTTATGTTTAGGCCATTCATTGTGGACCCACGGTTAGGTTTTTTTTTTTTTCAAAACTAAGCCCAATTAAAACAGGAAGTGTCACGTTGCGATGGAGAGCCGCGCGGTGATATTTCATTAAATGGATTACTAATAATCAGAAAAGGTGAGGCGTTTAGCAGGTACTGCAATCACAGAAAGACATTCGCCGTGTGGCCCAGGAGGCCTTTGCTGCTCGTTATTCCCCCAAAGCTGAGAGAGCCGTTGGGCGAGCGGGCCTTGCTAACGAGCCCGTTAGCACTGCTGGCGTCTGCACTGCACCGTCTGTATTAATTAGCAGAGTCCTCCGGCCTGCCAAAGCCGGCAATTAGCGGCGGCTCACGGAGGAGGGTATCGATCGCGGCGGACAGCGGCGCATTCCTCAGCACCCACGGCCGGCGACCAGTCACACCGGCCGCCTGATTATCGGTCCGGGGGCAAGCCCAGTGTCAAGAGGCTCGCAGGACCGGCCTCCCTGTCCTGCAGACGGCCGTTCTGAAGAAATCAAGAGGATCTGTGACCGAAATGTCAACGCGGCGCCCCCGGCTTTGTGTCCCCCGGGGGCTGCGTACCCAACGAGCGGACTGCTTAATTACAGGTGCATCCCACTGGGGGGGGGTTAAGGGTGAGGCTGTGCCCTCAGACGAGCTTCACCGCTTTGCTGAGTCCTGTTAGGAGCCCCGCTCTTGTGTAAGAGTGGAAGCAATAAAGTCCAGGAATTCTTTCCCCAAAACAGAGAATCAGAGCCCCCCCCCAAAACAGAGAATCAGAGCACCTTAACGATTATTATTTATTTATGTATTTGTGTTAATTTGAATGTGGCACACATGCTGAAACATGCAGACGGCTCGCTCTGTGAACGGAGCTTCTGCCCTACGCGGAGCTCTGGTACAGTGAGTGCTTGTGGGTGTTGGGCGCTTGGAGACGTGCATTTTAGCGCTCCCTCACGCAGCTCCCACACCGCGTGCGTTACGTAACGGCACATTCGCTGGAACCTTTAAAGGCCGCGTAGGCCCTGCACCACCTGGGCGCTGAGCTGCTCGTTATTCAAACCATCGTATGGCTTCGTCCGCCACCAGAATCAGAGCTGCATTTCAAATAGCTTATGCGTGTGTGTGTGTGTGTGTGTGTCTGTGTGTGTATGCCAGTGTGTGTGTGCATGTGCGAGTGCACGCATGCATGAAAGCGTGTGTGTGCACATGTGTGTCTTTGTGCATCATAGCAAGTTGGTAATGTCTATGAGGAATTTTTATCATAAGACTGAATCCTTGATCCGTAATTTTTATGAGCCAATCACAAAAAGAAATAGAATTGGAGAGCTATGACGTTTTTTCAAAAGTAATCTCAAAGCACAATACATATCAATAAACACAGACTTAATATGATTAAGATGTGTAGTCAAAACAGCATCAGTCAACAAGAGCATAATTCAAGAAGCTGTCCATTATGCTTTTACTGGCTGGCATTTCAATTGGTTCTGATCAATCAGTGTTACTTAACTAGGTCTGAAGCAATATACCGTTTCATGAACCTGGATTTTTATATAATGTGTTGACACACTAAAGAGTTTTATGAGTCCTCTTAAATTTTTAATAGTCTTTTAAGAAGCACAAATCAAAGTAATTGCAATCAGTCTTAATTTAGTCTCAGCTAGCTTGCATCACAGTGCAGTTCAACACCATTACTAAATTACGAAATCGCTAAACTATTCTTTTGCCCACAAGGCAACAAACACACATCCACTCACATTTGTGAAAAATGCCAGCAGATCCATTTGCCGACAGCCGTTAGGAGTGCTGCTAAGTCAGCCGTATTGTAATGTGATTAAAGTGGCTGAAAAGGTGCTTTCTGTGACACACCTGGGTTTGGGCAGCCTCTGGCGTTAAATATCAGGTGTGTGCAGCTTTCCAAAGCCCTAAAACAGCACTGCTCTTACTTTTGCTCTATTAATCAGGTCCGTGAGTGCCCTACATTGACAAGTCATTTTAAGTCAACATATTAAGTCAGCATCGTACTACAAAAAATGAATGCTAGTGTTAGGAACTTTTATTCGTTAATGAACTAGTTTTTTTGAGTGCAATACATCAACATGAATGTGTTTACCGTGTGCCAGTGACACGATACCTTGTTCTGGTTTTGTTGTGTAAATAAATAAATACATACATTAGCTTTGTCATACATGCTGTTTACCTTTTCTTTCTGCCCGGCTGAAGCTAAAGTCAGTGACTCACTGCTCATAGCAGGATGTGAACTGTTCCTCTTTCGAGCAGTACCAACTTTGTCTTTATTTTATATATTTTTACTTATCCATATTTTATAATCATACATTTCTATTCCTCTTGTTTTCTTATTGATGTAAATAAAGGTCTTTGCACTGAAGTCCTACATATAATTTTATTGTTTATTATCAGTTCCAAATAAGTCTGTTCTATAATTCAGGACAACCGTGTTTACTCAAAGCAAAACAATCACCTGCTACAGGCTGACTCAGTTGGGCTTGGAGAGAAATAGCCCATATGCTAATTTATTTATACTTACCAAATGAGCGGAAAATGTCCTTCTAGAACTGATTAAAAAGTTAAAATTATCATTAAGCTGTCATCAGCCTCATTATAAACATCCCTGCAACATTGTTTTTCGACATTTGTTTTGGAAGACAAACCATTTTGTTTCTGTCTGTCACGGTGCATGCTGAGTTTTAAAAATAAATAGCGCAAAAAAAGATTTGTTTGTGCAATTTGGAACAACACTAATGGGCACTCACATCCATTTGCTCTGAAATCCAAAATGTTTTATTAAGTTCGAGCATGTTCAAATGTTCTTGGTCCAATGATGGAGCACTCTTTGGAAACTTCCCTCAAATGATCGGGTCGATCGTTCCTCTCCTGGCGTATTTCTTCTGCCCTTGATTTTAACACTGAATGTGGCGTATAAAACCGAGATTTATAAAGTCAGGCCGTATTAAATCAATTCATACTCGAGTGTTAACAGTGAACGATCTGACGCCGCGCTGCATCACAAGATGTTCTATCAAAAGTGCTTCTCCACTTCAACAACTCCTCGCATGGCCGAGGAAGAAACACAGCACCTTGTCCCGTCCTGACCATCCCTGGCATGTTTCTTGCGTGCCGAAACCCTTGCTTTGATACTCCGTAGTGCTGACAGCACCCCGCCGCGTCAGGCATTACACCACGGGGAGTTTGAATGTAAACATATTTATCTGTATTAACCCATAACTGAGTGCTGACTTGGTACTGGAGCGAAGCTATTTCTCCCTTCATGCGGGGAACCCAGTGTGTGAGCTGTGTTTCTGCGCAGTGCGATCTTAATAAATCAGCATCAAGCTTTTAATTGAATGCGGTCGCTATTGTGGCATCCAGTGACAGCTTTCCCACTGTAAGTACTTAAATGAAATTGCCCTTAAAGAGCTTTTGGAGGGTTTTTCCAGCAAGAAAACACAATTTAAAGATTATTCCTCGGCTATTTATTTATTTTTTGTTAATCTCTGTCCCTTGGGGCGGCTGTCTCAGATGATTAAGCCAAATCAGTTTCTCAATTGAATGCTCGAGCCCCTATGACAATTTAATATATTTAACCACTAATCAATCTTAGTCGAGTTGGATACCAATTTGTAGCACTGATTCGTTTAAGGGGCACACAATAATGAACACAGTCTGGCTTAATTGCTTTACTTGTATCTCTATGCGCCAACATTATTATTTTGAATTGTAGTTTCCATACACCATTATTTTATATAATTTTACGATTGCATTGCCCAGGATATGTGAGGCTTCTGTCTGCTAGGGGTCTGAGTTTCACTGCGACCCCCACTGGTCGATCGGGGGCCCGTGGGCTGCCTGTCAAAGCCTCATATGAAAAGGTCTTCCTCAGACTCAACTCTATACAGAGCTTAGCTGGAGTGTGCATGAACGTGGCTGCTGTAGCAGGTAGTTGGCCGTTCCAAATTAGGGTGGGAATTGGACAGGTTCAGCCCAAAAACTTTTATTCAATCGTATTTGCTTCTGCAATATCAAGACCAACCAATGAATCACTCAGAATCACCAAGGGGCCCCTCGATCTAAGATGTTTTATAACTTGATTTTCCATTTAGGAAATACCATTCTGCATGTGGACACAATTGGTATTCCACACATTGCAAATGCATTTTCAAAAAGGAAACCTGAAAGTTTTGTCCCATTAGGTTCTTAAAGCGCAGCTTCGTCAAAAAAATCTCAAAAAAGTATCAACTGCGTGTTTGTGCATATGTGTGTGCGTTTATGTGAAAAATGATTATATAGCTCATAAAAATTTTTAGATAGCACTTCAGCATGTTTGTTGTTTACAGAAAAATGCACTGTGGTTATAAAGAGAAGGGCCTGGAGTAGGTGCCCTGCTCTGGCCTTCTCTGGTGCCTGAGTACAGGGTCTCATGCCATATGTATCACATGTAGCGTTAAATTTGACACAAGATGGAGAGTGACTCATTTCCTTTTCCCGATTGCCTCATTTTATGAGGCTGTAATGTGCATTTTTGTGCTGTTGTGGGTGAAAGAGAACAAATGCATTATGGGTGATTGTAGTTCTCGTAAACTGAACAGGAAGTTGCCCAGAAAAAATGTTTTCATTTATTTTAGCTTGAATAATTCATGGATATACAAAAGCAAAACAATATTATGTATACACAGTAAAAAAAAAGAACAGCATATTGAAAGAAAATGATATTCTTCTTTAAAGCTTTTTTCCGTTACATTTTCTTTTCTTCTGTTTTCCTGTTTGGCTAAATGTCCTCTTTCAAGGATACTCGTTCCAGTTGCCAGGTGGGGGGAGGAGCCAGCCAGTTCGTACCCGAGTATCGGGGGCTGCCACTAATTGAATTTCTGTTACGAGATACCAAAAAGAATGCTCTGGCTAGATAATCGGCTCATATGAATTAATTTAAATTAGCTATGCGCCGGGTTTCACAAATGAGACTTTATGGACTGAATTTAATTAATTAACGTGGGAGGTTGCGATGCAAGCATAACAACATTGCTGGTACACACCGTGCTCTGTGGATCGTTCTACAAACCGCCGGTATAGCTTCAGATAAATGGACATAATAAAACTGACAGTTACAGACCTATTGGATGAGCATGCCAGCCGCAGCAATATTAATGATAAATATGCTCGACAACATTGATTTTCCAGATAACCTCATCTTGTAACTTGTAGCAGCATTCACAGTCTTCAAAGGTGATACTGTCAGACCTGCCAATGGTTTAAATCTTAGCACATCATTCAGAATTTAACGTAAAATACAATGACATACATTTGTGTCCAAGAAAGAACAAATTTGCAAATTTAAGCTGCTGGTGAAATTGGAGTAGGATGCATAAATGAGGACACAAGAAATGAAAATAATTCACAAGGGAGAAAACATATTTTCATGAGATTTCCCACTCATCCTGGACTTGGTAATTGCTGATGTGAAGCATTCTTTTCTTGTTCTACACACATTTTTTTTCCATCTTGGCCCCATGAAGCTTGGCTGAACATTAATCCGCAATCTCCTCTGGGATCCTTCCAAGTTTGTGATTGTTCTGGAAAGGAAAACAGAAGAAATGAAAAACTGACCTTTAATAGTATTTCCATCTATGCTTTTCTTGGTTCAGCACTAAACTGAATACAGAAAGCTGTAGCATTGTTTGAGCACGGCTGTTTTTTTATTTTTTTTATTCTTTGTGTCCCATACCTATGAATTAATAAATTAATTTTCCTGCTCTTTTTGGCAGCAGATCACACGGCATTGTTGAGAGTAAATAACCGCAATGACTTCTGCCTTTTATCACGTACACAAAAACAGCATAAAAGGGAGAAACTGGGACGTTCGCTCGTCCCTCGGCCCTGGCTCCTTACCCATCTCCCCCCTGTGTCTGGCTGTGTCTGTTAGGCCGTGTTCGGTCACCAAACGCAGAGAGAGAGAGAGAGAGAGAGAGAGAGAGAGAGAGAGAGAGAGAGAGAGAGAGAGAGAGAGAGAGAGAGAGAGAGAGAGAGAGAGAGAGAGAGAGAGAGAGAGAGAGAGAGAGAGAGAGAGAGAGAGAGAGAGAGAGAGAGAGAGAGAGAGAGAGAGCCGTGAACTCAACACTGAAGGCTCTTTCTCTTACAGTCTTCATATTTCCTTTGTGCCTAAGTTTGTGCGCCATATGAACACAATAAGACAGTAAATGAAAAGCGAATAAATATGACGCTTCTTTCTCCTGTCATTCTTTCTGACAATGAAACAGTTCCTCAAGGCTTAGAGGGTTTGACCTGTGTGATATAGGGTTCTTTTTACTGTTAGTACTTTTCATATCTCACGATTCCACCTTATTTTATTTATTGCTTACACAAGATAATGTATTTTATAGATGCAACAAATTTGAGATCAAGGCAAAGATATCCAAATGTACTTTAAATTTATGATGCAGCAGAAGAACAAACAAACAAAAGAATCAATGCTATTTATCACATTGTACCACAAGTGGTGGAATAATACTCAATCAGGAATTAAAAATATAACACCTGTGCAGCTGCAACTTGTTCTGTTTTCTGTGGTTTTTTGCTGTTGTTCATTTCGTGTAGTTTGATACTCACTAAGGTAGTTTTGTTCTTATTTGTTGAACTTAGTTTAATATTCAGTCAAGCAGTTCAGAAGTTGTTGTTGTTGAGAAGTACTGATCTCTACACCTGTTTGCATTTCAAGTCGCCCCAGATAACAATAAAAGAAAAAAGAAAGAAAAAAGCTATCTTGTATCCTGGAACTGTATTGTTTGATTATTATTTTTACATGCCATTTATGTTGTAGCTGCCTTTTTTATTGCAGTGTGCGGTTGTCATGGCTGATCAGTCAAATCAGATAGTGTTTCAGGCAACAGCGTCTGCCCGCCTGGTTCTGCTGCCCAAATAGATCAGACTTATATTTCACGTCCATTTCCATCACTTTTAACCAAGTGGTTTACACGCCGAGCTGTCAGCTGTAATCAGATTTATGCTGATGGAAATCCATATCATTGCGCTTCATTTTCAAACGGAGTGGCGTTCTTTTCATTGCGGCGTGTAGCGCAACAAACCGCGTAGTTCGGACTGATAACTCAAAATTTTTATCTGAACTGCACGATTTAGTCATCGGACGCTGAGCATTTGAAATGTTTGACATGTCATTTAACTGCCCTCTTCTCTGTACATGGCTATGACATGTCTGACAGGCATGGAGCTCTGATGTAAGGGTGCGAGTTCAGTTCGGTTAGAGTGCAGACAGTCGGTTCAAGGCATGGTACTCTGAGGACACTGACGCAAGCTTTTACGTGGGGCATCAAAGGGGTTGCACCAAAATTCTGTTTGGTACTAACAGCAGCATCAGTGAGGAACTTCTTGAATCCAACATATATGCATTTTTCATTCGCAGATGAAACGGTAGAGTTGTTTTTCAATGCTACTTTCCATTTTACTTTTCAAACTGTAACTTGTAGTCAGTTTGTCAGCTTTCTTGTTATTACCAGTTGCCAGTCTACAGAATCCAGAAATCTGACGGAAAGAAAGAAACAAAAAACAGAAGTGTTTTGTTGTCATGTGCAATACTACGTATAAAAATCAAGTATACAGATCTATGAACTTTGTTCTTTCATCGTCATCCTCCTGCATGTAGTGTTGTTTCTATTGATTCATTCTTAATCTTATGGCCTGGTGAAGTCAGCAGCATCTGACAGCAGTGTGAATGGTAGCAGGGGCATATCTCAGGTGAAAGAGGTTTAATCCATTAAGAAACCATTTGCAGTGCAAACGTTCTCCTCATGGGAATTAATGCTGCTCTAACTTTTCATTTTGAAGTGTCTTTGTGACACGGCCCGACTGCTGGAGATCAATGTTTATGCATCTTTATTGCTTATTGATGCTCATCTATTTATTTACCGTCCCCGTTTTTATTTGACTTTATCTAAATGTTTTACGTTTTATGCCTCCCCAGTGATAGCGCTTCCTGAGCAGGCTAGTCACTCTGCGTTTGTCAGGCGATCTTCTCCAGAACGACTCGCACAGACTGGGTTTCCGCGTTCGGTACGTTCAGTGCAGCCGATCATTCAGGATAAACTGAAGCAATCCAGGTCAAGCACAATGGCAGTAGCCCACTTGGGATTCGAACCCAAGACCATTGAGTTACCTGAAATTTGTAAAGGCTTCATTGAGAGTCACTAATACAACTGTCACGTGAGGAATCCTGATAAGTCTGTTGCAGGAGTAGGACTAGAACTGTCATGGCCTCAGTGAAATTATCTACAGTACAATGAGTATCGAGATAGGAGAATAACTACAGTATATACTTAAATCGATCGATAGTAAGAAGCGCCTTTTGAGAATAACTGAGGCATTTTAATGGCATTCTGTCATATTGTGAAATAGTTTATCATGAAAGGAAACAAAAAAAAAATCTTGGTTGGCTTATTTTTATGAATACAGATTAAAGCATGCCTGGTCTTAGTCTGAGTATCAATTTAGCTGTAAAAATGTCAATAAAGCAAAAGTGTACTGGATTAAACTATATATAATTACTATGTGTAGAGAAACAACTTGTTCAGTTGTGATTCTTTGTGAATCTTCTGTATTCATTAGGGAGAACACGCATGGAAAGCTGGTGAATCTGTTGCATAATTAATGAATCGCAGAATGTACGGTACGACTGTGTCGCTGAGAAACTGGAGCACAAAGAGTGAATCACGTTGCGATGGGTGTGCTTGTAATTATATTCTGTAACTAAAATGTTTCCTAAAGGTCCACCTATCTGCTAAATGTGTGGCAGGTTTAATACAGATTATTGAGTGCAGAGTGCATTTCCCTTTCGAACCAAAAATTCATTCAGCCAACAAGTTTTTATTTCTGGTGGCTGACCAGACGCCCCCAAATCCCCGAATGGAAATGTCACAATGTGTATACAGGGAGGGAAAGAAAAGATGAAATCAAAATTTTAGCAAAAACGTATATTGCCAGACACGCTTTTTTTTTTTTTTTGTTTCTCAGAGAGAGAGAGAGAGAGAGAGAGAGAGAGAGAGAGAGAGAGAGAGAGAGAGAGAGAGCCTGAGAGAGAGAGGCGTGGCTCGTTTCCGTGGGGCGTCTGCCGCTGTAAACGCCCGAGTGTTCCCGCGCGGGGGGGGCGCCGCCGAACGGAAGCCGAAGGACTTTCCTCCCGGGAGTCCGGGGGGATTCGAGAGGTAATCAGGAAGACTTATGGAAAATCCGTACTCTTCTTTTTTTCTTTTCCTCCCGCTGCCTCCTTTTCTCAATATTTAGTGGATTCAGAGCAAGGTGCCCCAGGGTTCCCCTAATACTGGAATCATGCTCTTTAGCGCATTAACGGTGCCACTCTTTCCTGAAGCAGTTCGTCTCAAGCCACCAATCCACCAGCGAAGAAGGGCTTTGCCTGTGCAGCAATATTTGCACGTCTTGCTTGCCACCACAGAGAGATTCCCCCTGTTGAAAAACGGGGATGGTCTTTTTGGTTGCTGTATTGCAGAAAGAAAAACAGGTTTTTCCTCCCGCTGCCTCCTTTTCTCAATATTTAGTGGATTCAGAAGATGTACATCCATCCATCCATCCATCCATCCATTAATCCATACATTATCTATACCTGCTTATCCTGGGCAGGGTCGCGGGGGGCACATGAAGATGTGTCCAAATTTCCATTCTGCCTCTTCCCATTTTCATATATGTTATTATTTATTTATGTCATTTTTATTTATTTATTTTTTAATATGGGAATTAATTGCAAGTCCTGTATTTTGCTTTGATGTGTGTCAGCAGCATTGAAACTGTGAAGAGACAATAGCAAGCAACGTGTTTTATTTCAGCTTTGGTGGAATTGGCAATATTTGTGGTGGCTGGTGGTCACAAAAGCTCTTTTTCATTCTCCAAATGCCAGTTTCATTCAAAACGAAGCCTTTATGAGAAGCACATCGAGCGTTTATCATTTTTAGAAGATGATCCAGTGGTTGCGTATTTTTAAGAAAGAAGCTTGTCTAGACACAACCAACAATGTTGTCTGACATGAAACCTTATTTTAAAGACACTTTTTTTTGGATTTTATGTGTTTGCTCTTTCTTTCCTGTGTGAGCGTCATCACGTTCAAATACTAGGTGGGACTGTGGCACCCGAAACCACCCGTGAAAAATAGCATACAGTGGTGCAATGACAGAATGCAAACACATTGAATCACAATGTGTTACAGAAATTGCACAGTTGATACAAAAATGCCTTTGTGAAAAGCTATCGAATATGGCATTGTTATGGTGTTCTTTTTGGCCCAGCACTACGAACCTTAATTTAACTGATTAACTAATCATGGTCTTCAATCAAGACATGCATAAGTAGAATCAGGTGTCATAGTGCTGGGCTAAGACAAAAACCTGCTCCCACACTGGCCCTTTTCAGATAAAATTGGACACCCCTGATTTAAGCCATTGATTGGCTAAGGAAAGCACACACCTTGTTCTCAGGGCCGTAATTGGCAGCTGATTGAAAGGAAGTGATAAAAACCCAGTGGCCGCCTGGGAGTTTATTTTGGCACGCCTTGGGGTTCTGCTGGACCCCGCTTTAAGACATGAAATACGCGGTATGAGACAAGAATATCATAACCGCGTTTTAACAATTATTCTGTTGAATAGGTACTTATGTCAGAGGCCTGTTAATTTACACAGATAAATGAACAAATAAACAATGCTCAACTCGACAAAATGGAGGCTGAAGTTCTTGTATCAGAGCCATCTTTCTGAGTTTGTATTTCACGCAAACGTTTAATAATCGGGCGTTTCACACATTTGCATGTTAATGATGTGAAGGTGGCAGTCGTCAGCAGGCTGAGCGGTGGAAGATGTTGTTCTTGGATGTAAATGCTATTCTTATTTTAAAAACTCTCAGCAGGGAGGACGATTTACACGAGGGTAACGTTTCCTGACTCGTTTGCGTTTAACCAGTGATGGAAAACTGATGGAATAACTTTCAATGGTGTCACGCTAATTCGAAATCATCTCGGGGGGTTAGTAAGCCATTATGAAATGACTGATGGCGCCAGACAAAAATGGCAATCTTGGTTCCAACACCCCCAGCCCCCCTTCAATCGTCTCATGAAAAAGAAAACTTATACACCCTGCGCTGTGAAAAAGCATTTCCCTCCTTCCTGATTTCCTCCATTATTGCGTATTTGTCACACTGAATGGTTCCAGGTCTTTAGACAAAATATTATAATATTAGACAAAGGGAACCTGAGTAAACACTGAACACATTTTTTTCAAATTATCATTTTTTTTAAATTTAAGAACAAAAACATTCGTATCACCCATATGAAACATGAATTGACCCCCTTAGTTACTCAATCAAACAATTAACCTAATTTAATTGGTCATTAGATTCAGCTGTTTGAACACAGACAGGCTTGATTGCAGGCAGCCCTGTTGAATCTAAACCTCACTCATATTGAACCTTACCATCAGAGTGAAGTAGTCACCAAAAGGTTTCTACAACCACATCAGAGCAAACACCAGGCCTGTACCCCCAAATAGCAGGTACATGAGGTAAAAAAAAAACTCCTAGTGGGGAGAAAACCCTCAAACGGTGGCAAGAAAAAACTCCCCAATGGGAAGAAATCTCAAGAGGAACCCGGCTATAGAGGGGGAGCCCATCCTCCACTGGCCAGCCTGGTGTAGACTAGCAGGCAGCAAATAAAATGGGTTAAGCAGGTTACAGCTGAGGTGAAAGCTAACAGGAATCAGTCATTCCTTTTTAATCACCAACCCACTAGACAATTTTTCACATGAAGACAGGAACCAAGAGTTGATTCTTTTCTACCAAACAATTTGTTAAATATCGTCTGCGATATGGCTGACCTTAAACCCCGATAATAATGTTGTACAACAGTAACAAAAATATAAAGGGACATCAGATTAAGAGCAATCCACTCTGTACCCAGCCAAGGTCCAATATCCTACAAACAAGCGGCGGCAATAACGAACAAAACAAACAGCAGATATCTCATTAGACAGCCTGGAACGGTAAACACAAACAGCTGTATATGTGTCATTAAGTGCTGAAACTGTGACAGAAGATAAGTGGGAGAAGCAGGCGACAGAGTCAGGAATAGATTAGCACAACACACACACATATATCTTTAAAAACCAGAAACTCCCACACACATCTGGTCCCTCGCTTCCTAAGCCACAGCTCGGAAGCGCTGGACATCTCAGGTCCACAAACCAACACAGACTGGACACTGGAAACCACACGGAGGACGGAGAAGAAACGGATCATAAAACTGAACACCTGGCTCCTGGAAGGATTAAACACATTCAAATGCCACATGTGAAGCCCATGTGACGTATTAAGGACCAGATTCTTCCCCTTAAGGCCTCAGCTTGCTGAATAGCCAACGCAAGTGCAAGGCTATGTTTCGGAAGTAATTATGAAAAATGTATTTTACACTAACACTTACCCTAACACTTACACTAACACTTACCCTAACACTTACCCTAACACTTACACTAACACTTACACTAACACTTACTCTAACACTTACCCTAACACTTACTCTAACACTCATATCCATAATGCTAATGCTAACGGTCAAACGAGGGGCGGGGTCTGAGCTTGTGAATGTTGACATTTTTTCACATGCTCTGTAGCGCCACCAGTAGGCCAATCTGCGCTATGTTTTAAGTGTGGCGAGACCTTGGCCATCTAAACTAGCCAAACAAATTTGGTAAACCTGCAGTGTAACTGTTAAATGTTATTAGAAGCCAAAACAGAGAGAGAGAGAATTTTAAAAAATCATGGTTCCAGCACCTTCTGTGTTTGGACCCAAGATAACAGTCTTCTCTGTAACAAATAGGTTTAGCCATTCCATTTAGCAGTGGAGAGGAATTTAATTACTTTTACCATTAACTGGACCAGTGCCATGAAAGGTTCTTAGGTCAGGCAGTAGTTCCCCATAGTTCAGTTCCATAGATCAGTTCCATTGTACATCCGAACATGGTTGGGTTCAGGAAACTTAACCTGAACGCTTTGGATAACACAAGCTATATTTTCTGAAAAGAGAAATAACTTTCATGTAAAAAAATCCACATCACCAGTCAATTAACAGCTCAATCACACATAATTAATTAAGAACTCATCTGGAAAAAAAAATAGCCAGCATGCTCATACCTGTCAAGCTGTGTGAATGCATATCTTTATGCATAACAAAAAAGGCCCAAATGAAATGTTTTTAGGCAGAGATGATATTTTGCTAAATCTAAAAAAATAAAAAATAGAAAGGAGTCAGCAGCCAAATGAATTTATTCCTTTCTAGAAAACAATTAGGTACTGTAAGTATTTGCTTGCTACATGTACTTAAACTGTACCAAATATGTGTCTTATTATTTTCTAATGATCACTGCATTGTGAAAGAAACTAAACAAGGCAATCGCTGCCATATTGCAAATTTGCACCAGTTCAGTGCACATTTATTTATTTATTGATGTATTGATGGTATTCATATCTGGGAAATGGCCACAGTACTATATAATATATGCTCTGTGTGCTGCATGCATAATATTCTGGATATTAATGGGTACTGGCCTTCAGATTGGACCAAATACTGTTGCACTTTCACAAAACAAACAAGAAAAGAACATGATGGCTTTATTGTGCAGGAAAACACACACATGCACAACATATAGCCTGTTCGAATCAATTTGAATCATCTTGTAATTATTTTCCTAGTGCTTAAATATTTCAGCAAGATATTTTTAGCTACTGTGTCCTTTGGTTAATGTTGCTAATGAGCTTCCGGAATACATTACTCTGGATTAAAAGTTAACATCTGCGACTAGATTAACAGTTCACAAATGCAGCGCTTCGTTAAATATCCAATGAATTATTTCAAAGCGAAATCATTGCATGAGCCTGTCTATGCTTTCTTTGTGTGTTTGTATGTGCACGTGTTCTGTGTGTGTGTGTGTGTGCGTGTGTGGTGTGTGTGGGGGTGTAGACAATGACAAAGTTTATGGTTTCAGATGTTACTTCAAATTATCCATTTTGCGCAAACAGTTTAGTTTCAATGGCCAGGTGTCCACGCTTTTGTCATTATGAACCAACATATTTGACCTGCCAAGCTATGGTATAACCACTTGAAAAAAAATAATAATTTGCCATACGGCACATTAAATGAACATATTAGTTCATCTGAATGATTAAAAATCCAGGGGTATAAATGTGGCACATTTATTCCCAGCATGAATAGTTATTTCTGATATAATGTGGCCTTTAGAATGTAATCATCCTGAAAAAAGATATTAAAAGTTTCTAATTAAGAACAATGAACTTGTTACAATTCAGAGGCTGCAACTTTGGCTGGAACTTGAAGTCTTATACAAGTGTAATATTCCATAAATTACCAGCTATGTGTGGAAAAGTATTGCCAAGTGCCTGTGTGAAACAAGGTTTCACCTTTGCTCTTACATTGCTGATAACAGTTGATAGTTTCTGCATTCCATTTAAATGCCCCCCCCAACTTTCTTTCTCTCTCTCTCTCTCTCTCTCTCACACTCACACACACACACACACATTTTTCTCCCCAGTTTTTGGAATGCATATAGATATATATAATATAGAGCAACACTGCATCACTCCTACTGCACTCAGCCAATGTGGGCCCACATCATTCCACAAGCCAAGCTTTCAATAGAGCACCACTCATACGCACTCAACCAGCGTGGGCCTACAGCGTCCCACAAGCCAAGCTTTCATGGACATGAGCCAGAGGAAGACACCCAGGTTCGGCTGCAGGAGGCAGACTGTAGGTGCCTGATCAGCCAGCAGAGGTCACTAGAGAGCGCTGAGACGTAAATCGCAGCTACAGAGCCACCGCCGACCCTGGAGATGCTCCTGCCAGTGGATCATCGGTCAGCGAGCCGCTGGAATGTTCTGGATTCGATCCCAGACCGCGGAGCCCATCCATGCACATCTTCCTGGAATTCAACTGCATTTGGTGGTCATTAGGAAAACACACACACACACACACACACACACACACAGCATTTCTCTGCTAAAGATGAGCTAACTAGACCCCTGTGATTCAGAAGTAAAACAGATACAATTTCTCAGTGTTTGGCAGGAGCAATTGAGGTCAAAAGCTGATTCATGTGTTTATTTTATCATTGATGTTTTTTGTAATTTATATTCATTAATGCATTTAGTTATTGTTCAGATGCTGGTTGCACAACAGTGACTCAGGCATGGCTGGCCATTCCAAATTGGGAAGGATACAAGTGGGTGTGAACTACTCTGGTGAGTCTCCCTTTTAAAAAAAGGTGTACTTCTGACACACACCAGATTGCTTTCAAAATGAGTCAAAATCCTAGAGGAAATATTATCAGCCTTAAGCAAGCTTTTTTCTGCCAACAAATGTTGGTGTTATTTAAACACCAGAATTGTTCGGAAGATTAAATTGCTTATTTTTAGCCTTGGTGTGAACTGCTTTGTTAGACTTGGCTAGACTGGCTCTTAGAAATTGACACACCAAAGTTCATTTATTTTTATATTACATTACATTACATTACATTACAGGCATTTGGCAGACGCTCTTATCTAGAGCGACGTACAACAAAGTGTATAAAAGTAACTAGTTACAAGTGCGCTGAAAACCCTAGAGCGAAGTACAGTTCCAAGTGCAGGGAGCAACCACATAGTTTAACTTGGACCCTGTAGGTAATCTTGTTGACACAACAAAAAGTAGTCTATACAAATAAAACAGACAGTAGTGAAGCGAGTACCATAACGACAATAAACTAAAAAACAGCTTACCTAGCTACATTCCTAAGCATACATAGTCAATTGGATGCTACAGGGAGGTAGGGAGGGGTGGGGAGAGGTGCAACCTGAAGAGATGAGTCTTCAGTCGCTGCTTGAAGGTGGTCAGGGTCTCCGCTGTTCTGACCTCCACGGGGAGGTCATTCCACCATCGTGGGGCCAGAACAGACAGGAGATGTGACCATGAGGCGCAGGTGCGAAGAGGGGGAGGTGCCAGGCGTCCTGAGGTAGCAGAACAGAGGGGTCTGGCTGGCATGTATGGTTTGAAAATCTATGCTAGGTATATTTATTTATTTCTTTATTTATTTCACATCTTCATCATTTAGCAGTCACTGGAATCAACAGAAAATGATCTTTGCAGTCTGAAATGAAATAACACCTCGCTTGATTTTATCGCCAAATGTTACAGGCGAAGAGCTTTGGTGGGTAGATTGAATAGAGCCCTGAGCTGCGTTTAAAAACAGAAGGGGTGTAATCCTCGCACCCTTGACACTGCAGAGGCTACATATCCACATTGGACACTGCATTTCTACCTGCCTTCCCATTTTCATTCTGGCCTGAATGCCATTTCTTCTCAGGATTACATTTCCTGCTATTATTTATTTATTTATTTATTTATTTATTTATTTTTTTTCTCTCCAATCCCACTTCACCTATCCGGCTGAATTAAATCAAACCGAGCACATTTAAGAGTCACATGACACAGAGCAGACCATGGCGCTCTGTTCTGATTGGCTCGCTCAGCCTGGTGCCACTGAAAGCTGTTATAGACATTAGTATCACCTCATTTCATGGGTCCCGAAAAACAGGTGAGGAGAAATTTGGGTGGGGTGGGGGGGGGGGGGTGGGGGGGCAGGAGGGACACTCACTGACGTGTGGGTTCACCATCATTAGTACCTATTCAAATAGAGCCCTGCTGTTTAAGCTTGTCCAGGGACATTTATGAGGATTCAGGAGATTTCTGTCTGTATCCTTGTTATTCCTCAGACTATTGTGGTGAGGCATTAGGAGAGCTAACAGCACACTGACTGTTCTGTTTACATGAATTCACACACACACACAATGTGTGGTCTTTTTATCAGGTCACTGTCCCATTAATGCACATAGCCTGCTCCTCAAAACAATGAATCATGTGACTGCAACTCATACAGCACACACTCACACTCACACACACAACGCATAAATACATAAAGCATAAATACATAAAGCGTGCAGACATGGTGGAGAGGTTTAGTTGTTGTTCCGCCAAGCATTATAAACTTAGCAACTTTGACCAGGGTATGGATTGTTGGTGCCAGACGTGGTGGTTCCAGCGTCTCAGAAACAGCTGCCCTCCTGGGATTTTCACACACTAAAGCCTCTAGAATTTACAGAGAATGGTGTGATTAAAAAAAAAAAAAAAAAAAAAAAAAAAAAGAAATTCCAGTGAGCAGCGATGCTGTGGACGAAAATACTGTGTTAATGAGAGAAGTAAAAGAAGAATAGGCGAACGCAAGCTAACAGAAAGGCCACAAACAGCAGCTCGATGCTCAAATAACAGCTGTTTACAACAGTGGTGTGAAGGAAGACATCTCTGAATACACAGCACATCAAACCCTGACACTGTCGGGCTATGGCAGCAGAAGACCGTGCCGGGTTCCACTCCTGTCAGTTAAGAACAGGAAGATGAGGCTAAAGAGGGCCTGTGATCACCAAAACTGGACAATTGAAGATTGGAAAAGCTGTGCCTGGTCTGACGAATCTCGATTTCTGTTGCGCCATGCTGATGGTGGTCAGAATTTGGCTTTGGCAATAAATAGCATAATCCATGGATCTTTCCTGCATGTTGGTGGTGGTGATGTAATGGTGTGGGGAATGCTTTCTTGGTGCACGTCAGACCCCTTAATACCAGCTGAGCACCATAAGACACTGCAAACCTAAGCATTCTAATGAACCATGCACATCCCTTTGACCTTTTAATAAGTAAGATCACAAATATGTGATTAGAATGTTCTGAACTGAAATTAACTGAACATTCTAAAGCTGATGTCACAATCACCACTGGTGACTGAAAGCAGCGGAGTTCTAGAACACTGACTTGTCATTCAGAAAGAGAAAAAAAAAACATTCCAAAAAGCTACTCTTCAAAGGGTTCACCCACAATCTACTCTTTATTTAAATACAGGCACTCCTGACAAACAGTGGTCATAAGATCTACATGTCAAGTGTGCCAGTGATGCATTCAGCTAATGTAAATATGAAGCAACCTTCATGATCAATAAATGAGATCGAATTATCATTCATGTGAAATTTAATTAACTTATCTCTGTTGAAATTAAAGTAAATTAAGAGCAATTTGTAGATGAATGCATCTTGATGTGATTCATTTTTCAGCTCATTTGTTTGAAAGCATTTGGAAGCACACACACACACACGTATGAGCTGTTTAACTGTACATTTAATGAGAATTTAATGGCATATAGAGGATTGATATGTTAACAACAAAAAAATAATTGTATTTTAATATTTGTAATAGGTAATTATTTGAATTTTTAAATATTAAAATCAAAAGAAAAAAACCCAGCACTAATCCAGTGAATCTGGATCGGACATATACACTCCAGTCATCTTGACCAAATAGTGGAGCAAAGTAAAGAAAACCAACCAAAATAAAAATAAATAAAGAATACCTTGAAATTGTTCATCTAATGGGAGCATGCTTGATTAGACTGTACGCTTGCTAGCTTCATGCTGTGCAGATGCACTGATCCTTTAAGTGTATTGAAGGTTTGACGCACCATGTAGACTTGCATCGACGGAACCGTGCAATGCAAAGATTTGTTTATTTGTGTTGTCCTGAAACTTTCACCCTAGTTTTAAGCCAGTGCAGAAGTGCAGTTCCCTTTTCTTTTCTTTTTTCTTTTTTTACTTCTCATCGACTCCCCTGAGATGCTCAGCAAATAACCTCTGAGTAAATTGACTCCCATGATGCTTAGCACACATTTCTGGGGCAACACCCTGGTGCTGAATGCGAGCGTGCTGGGTGACCTCACGTTACCCTTGGTTTCTGGGTGACATTAATCCAGTGTTACTCCGGTGGTCTTGAGTAGCCACATGTCCCTGAGATACATATTCCTCAGAAACATTTTGGTGAGTGCATTTAGGCAATGGCAGAATTTCACAAACTGTAGTTTTTAATAAATAAACAAATAAGTACATAAATAAATACTTTTTGATGTCTTTATTGAAGTATACAACATATCATCAAGGCACATCTTTACATCCCTTCCCACTCTTTCTTGTAAACTGACAAACCAACACGACTTATTGTTTTTCAGCTGTTTGACGTACTAAGTCACACCATATTTACACATGGCAATTTGCACACAATGTGTAAATTAGAAGGCTGTCACTATCTTGGTAGCAATGAGACAATCGATGCATCCAAGTTACAAGCTCCTTAAGACTTGGAAACAGTTTAATTACCGTATGCTGTGTTCAAAAGTTTCCTCTTTTATTCTCACTAATCTCTTCAGCGTTCAACTTTCCAAAAGCAATTTATGTTCTGTAGCTTTTGGCTCGGAACCAGTCAATCAAAGCCTTCGTTCTCGTGCCCCCACTGAGACCGGAGTACTTCCCGGCTGTGAGCCCTGGAGGTTCTGAAAGCAAATAAATGGCGGGACTGTGGATTTTCCTGCACATTTGTGTCACTTTGCTCAGTTTCCTCCATGGCCGTTTTGTGAGGGCCGTCCTCCAAAGTTTGGAGCGGGCTCCGTCTTCCTCCAGTTTCCCCCTCCATGCCACAGCGGATAATTCCTTGAGCTGTGTTCATCTCGGCAAATGCACACATGCAGTAGGAAATTAGGTTGTGTGAACACATGAAAACCTCATGCTGTTACTGTCAGCATTATGCTGTCTGGTTTCAGGGGGAATTCTATACTGAGTGGCAGGCACTATTTAATGTACCATTTTTTGGAGAGTTTGTTCCACCTGAAACAGTGTTGCAGTCATCACATTCATATCAGTATTGTTCACATGATGCTTCACGGTTTACCCCACCCTAAAAACCACCACGAAGCCAGCCAGGGGTGACAGAGGCAAGAAAAAACTCCCCGGAAGACATTTAGGAAGAAACCTTGAGGAGAAATCAGACTCGGAATGGGAAGCAACGGGGAGCTCGTCCTCCTCTGACCGGCGCGGGGTGTGGGTTCACAGGAACAAGGTCAAGCAAAACGATCAGATCAATGATCCGGCCGTCTGATCACTTCTGGAAGATCAGCAGTCGAAGCAGAAGGACTCCGCAGATACACCCAGGCAGTGTTGCATCTGCTCCTCCCTACAGGCAATAAAAAATTTTTTAAAAAGACATCTGGTCATTTTTGGGTACTCCAGTGCATCAGTGGTAAGTGTTCACGTTCTAGCAAGCACCTACTTACAGCACTGAGAAAATGAGGTCAACTTAAACCCCAAACTACGCTAAACTGGACTCCGCTAAGCACTTCCTAATTAGTCAGCTGAAGACTTCCTGCCATAATTGGCTTTTGCCAAAAAGAAGTTTCCGGATTCTGTCACTGAATGATAAATGGGACTTGTTTTGTTTGCATTTTGGAAATCGAGCAACAACTGCTCGCTGGCACTTCTTCCCTCCTCATAATTAGCATTTCGCATCAGAGATATACTGTAGCTTTTCACCCCACCTGTCCCAGCAGTGTGGTCCCTAGTCTCAGATTACCTTTTATACATGCTGCATGCAGACACCACTGGGCCTGAACCCAGTCCTGCAGGGCCACAGAGTCTGCAGGGGGCCTGAACCCAGTCCTGCAGGGTCACAGAGTCTGCAGGGTGCCTGAACCCAGTCCTGCACGGCCACAGAGTCTGCAGGGGGCGTGAACCCAGCCCTGCACGGCCACAGAGTCTGCAGGGTGCCTGAACCCAGTCCTGCACGGCCACAGAGTCTGCAGGGGGCCTGAACCCAGTCCTGCAGGGTCACAGAGTCTGCAGGGGGCCTGAACCCAGTCCTGCAGGGCCACAGAGTCTGCAGGGTGCCTGAACCCAGTCCTGCAGGGCCACAGAGTCTGCAGGGGGCCTGAACCCAGTCCTGCAGGGCCACAGAGTCTGCAGGGGGCCTGAACCCAGTCCTGCAGGGCCACAGAGTCTGCAGGGGGCCTGAACCCAGTCCTGCAGGGCCACAGAGTCTGCAGGGTCTTTCAGCTCAACTGACTCGTTTAATTAATGGATCGGCTGAATGATCCCCACACCTCGCCCTCCAGACTTTAATTGGCCGCTGATCGCCCTACATTCCTGCGGACCAGCCGGGACTTAAGTTGACGCTACTGCTGTAGGGTAACAAAACAGCGTAAAGTAGCCTTTAAAAAACCCCTCTGTTGCCGCAATATGTGGCTGACACTGGAGAGATCGGGCGTTGATTTCCGTCAAACGTTGAGGCTCGGCACGTGCAAGTTCACATTTTTCTGAGAGCCACAATTTGTTTATTTACTTATGTATTTACAGGCTATGTGATTATTGGAACAACAATTTGAATTTCACGAAAAAGCTTAAAGGGCAGAAATGAGTTTGCAAATTTACAATGAGAAACAACAGCACCTGTATCCACATTATCAATAACATTGAAATAAAAAAAGCAATTCATTTGTAAATAAGAAAAATAAAACAACTGGGGAAAAAGTCGTCCGCATTGTAAATTTTTTTGTCTCGATATTGCCAGGCCCATGGTCAACATGAAAAAATAAATGAAAATAACTTTGACCTTTTCACATATGAGGACGAGGCTGTAGTCATTAATGTTTTCATACCGCTCCCCCATTAGCATTGGTAATCCGGAGCCATTAGCGACTGTTTTAGGAATACGTGTGGAAACGAGCCCTGTCGCAAAAATATATCAGGTTGTACGGCCCACTCTGAGGTTCCCACTTAAAGACTGTGGGCTCGAACTCCACGCTGCTAACACTGCTGCCACTCCTCGTGTCCCCCATTCCCGCTCCTTTTCAAGTTAATGGATTTTTGGAGAGCCCGGAAGCCTGTGTGAGTACAGGTGGGGGGCTTTAATTTGAGTGTGCTAAGCTTCTAAAAATGACGGCCCATTCCCATCCGCCTACTCAGTAGCCACGATTCCTTCATCTGCTAAAATCTTTTTTTATTATTTTTATTTTTATTTTTATTTTTATTTTTATTTTTTTTACTAGATTAATTACTGTGGGCTAATGGACCACACAGGAGCCTTTTCACAGCAGTGGTCTGTTGGCAGGTTTGCGGTAGGCCTCATGGCTCTGTGGCGTGTCACTAGTTTTGAAAACCGATGATGGGGTTTTACAGGACCAAACACAACTGAGTTTACAGTCTAAGGCAGCAAAAATAGTCTTAAATTGAAAATTGAATGGCCGTATATTTTGAAGAGAGACATTTTAAAGTCATGGTCAGAGTTGTGTGGAGGTTGTGATAAGGGGGATCTGTCACATCAGGATAGTAAAAACATATATAGCAGCATATACAGCAGAGTTGGAGTATATATCACAACAATATAATTATGTTTTGTGACAGAAGATTGCTTTCCTGACATAAAACCCATCCATATTCCCATTGGTTTAGTTTTGAATGTGTCATGAAGGCTCTGTTGTCATTAAAATGCTGAAAGAAATAACTAATAAATGCAAACATTCATTTTTTTTATGCAGAGTAATCAAATATCTGTTCCTTGTGCTTACTTCAGCAGATTGTATTGCTTAAACAGTTTTTTTTTTGTTCTCCTTTTGTGTCAACTATTCAATTAAATACGACTTCATGTGTCCGAGACACATTTAAACGTAGCGATAAGGAGCGACCGCAATAATTTAAATTCATGTAAGCAAATGCACGACTATCAATCTCTGAAAAATGAAACCGTAAACATTGTTGATAAGCTGATTTACAGAGTGAGGAGACGCGAGGCGTGTGTTGAGTTCCTCTGAACTTTTTGCGCACGGGCCAAAAATATGTTTGTAATCCCCGGCCACAGACAATAACACGTTTTACACAGCAGCTGTCAGCGTCCACCGAAAGGTGAGAAATGGTCCAGCGTGGAGAGCAGGACCGGCTGCCAGCTGACCAGATGCTGGCTGGAGAAGCTTTCAGCCGCAGGAAGGGCCTGCCAGAATCTGGCCATCGGTGTCAGGCTGCAGCCCCTCTCAGTCGTCCCACCTGGCTCCTCAAGCGGACCCGCACCTGAGATTATTTCCCTGGGTATCCGGGCAGAGCCAGTGTTCCTCATATCCACGGAATTCAATCCTCACAAAATAATGACCTTGCCTACTTTTAATCCTGTGCCACTTTAAAAAAAAATAATATTTACAAGTTTATAATTACATTGTTTTTTTTAAATTATATTATAAAAAGAGATTAAAAGCTTCCTAAAAACTAAATGAATGAATAAATAAATTGCAAACATGAAATATTTAAAACAACTTTGATCAAGATGAATATATTTCAGACATCACAATCTGAATGGGTTTTATGTGGATCTGTATTTCTAAGAATATTTTGCTGGAGAGACCCTCATTGTGGTGAATAAACAGGTGTGGAATATCCAGGATTTGCCGCATATACAAATAACTGCAGAAATGAAGGAACAACATAATCAATAAAAATAAACACATATTGCCACATAAGGGATTGGAATTAAATGCTAAAGGTGAATTTATGAAATATTTATGAAAGCCTCGCTAAAACAGTTTGCGTATATATTGTCTGCATTAATCCGGCAATTTACAGCAACGGCAGGCTTTTATTCATCTGGTTTCTGCCTCAAATCATGTTTTATTGGATTCCCAGACACTGCATTTCGCTCCCAGGGTAAACGTATTCCAGAATGAGCTGGAGTCGAGCGCACACTGTTTAATCACGAGCCGGGCTCTCTCTCTTTCTGATTCACAATAGGCCGCTCGTATCACATTTATCACCTTTTTGATGACCAGTAATCTGTGATGTCACGACTTCGGTGTAATGTATATCACAAACGCCCCGGGCTGGCTCAATGCATGGCGCGGTGCCGGGAGATATCGGCATAGCTCAGGTGGAGATATATCAGTGACCTCGCAGACAGACTCAAAGACCTGGCCCAGAACCGCATGCGTGTGTGTACGCGCGTGTGTGTGTGTGAGAGAGACAGTGTGACACAATCACCAGGCTCTGGCCTGGGAGGACACTGCAGAAACCGATTTTCCTGGATGAACTGTCTCACCAGTCAAGACTCTGGTCCAAGAATCCCCAAAATGGCCGGTGTGGGTACAGGTTTTTTTTTTTTGTTTTGGCCCGATCAGTACAATACCTGATTTAGCTATTTAACTAATCACAGGCTTCTATCAAGACCTTGATAAGTCGAATCAGGTATGTTAGAGCTGGGCTAAAACAAAAACCTGCACCCATACTGGCCCTTTTCGGATAAGACTGTGCACCCCTGCCTTTCTGATGCCTAAAGTGAGATTGTGGACATGGGGAGGGGGGGGCTGACTTTGTAGGGGGGGTGGCAATCCCCCCCTTAATTTGACCTTGCGCACAATCACAATTATTGTTACTTTTTAAAATCTTACTTTATTCAAAAAAATATGTCCCACATTAAGCACGTGAGTGCTTTCATAAAATAAATGCTTAATTGTCAGTTCACTATATTGATAAAGCTAGACACGAAAGAACCACAAGCCAATGCTGTACTACGCAAGTGCCTGCATGTTTATATGGATTTTCCTTTGAAGTCAGGTATTTAAAAGCATAGGAGTACCTCTCATTCGGTCCTGATGCCGATCTGTTAATAGCCTTTTTTTCCCAAACTATCGTTAGTCACGGAATACTGTTTAAAAGATATGTAAGTGAAAACTTTTTTTCCCCCCGCTCTCAACATTGTAGGGTTTAGCCGTTTATCGGTGGGAGTAAAGAGCGAAAATATCCTTTCAAGCGCAATATCCATCACGATTTCAAAGAACAATTACTCGCACAAAAGCCAATAAGGCTGAGGAATGGTGTTTCCTAGGCAACTCCTTTTTGCTAGAATTTCACTTCATTCTCAGCTCTGAAAAAAAAAAAAAATGTTAGCTTACAAATTTGTGTTTGTGTTAGAGATTTAAACGATTTCAAGTTGATTGATCAACAGATAATGCAATTGTGACATTATGAAGGATTTTTAAAGAATATGTGATTCTAAAACCCAGCCAAATATTATTATTAAAGACAGAATATTAGAACTATTTATAGTTATTCTTTTTCTATTATAATTTTATTTCATAAGTGATTTTTTGCCTTACATGAGAGAGACCCATCAAGCATCAACTGAAGACATGTCCTTGCTTCCATGGCTCTTTGTCTTGCCATTCCTATGGCTGTAATTTTCCTGTTTCCCATTTCCCTGTCTTTCCATGTCTGCGGTTTTCCGAGGCAGATGGAATCAGCGCTCACGCACGCCTGCTGTGCTGCAAAAACAGCGCTGCAAATGACAGTACAGATGCTCCCTTCAGCAGCTACACAAGCCTGCCTCAGCTCAGAGTTCCCCTCCGTCCTTCCTGAAGTTTTCTGGCTGACTCTGTAAGGGGGGGGGGGGGGGGGGGTCAGTTTGAGGTGGGTGTAGTGGTGCAGTTGGGGTAAGGGGGGGGGGGGGGGGGGTGGGTCGGGTTGAAGTGGGTGAGGTGGTGCAGCTGGGGGAAGGGGGGGTCGGGTTGAGGTGGGTGAGGTGGTGCAGCTGGGGGAAGGGGGGGTCGGGTTGGGTTGAGGTGAGGTGGTGCAGCTGGGGGAAGGGGGGGTCGGGTTGTGGTGGGTGAGGTGGTGCAGCTGGGGAAAGGGGGGGTCGGGTTTGAGGTGGGTGAGGTGCTGCAGCTCTCTGGGATCGTTTCGATGTCCTTGAACACGACCCGGCCACCGCCCGGGCGGCAGAGTCGGCAGACGCGTGATGGAAGCAGCGGGTAATCGCGCGGGTGTTTCTGACGGTTTCGGACCTGACGCGTGCGCTGCAGCTTGTTTTCCTTCCGGCTGGCGGCTGGCGATTCGCGGGGACGCGTTTCGCAGGGAGCAGATGTCCCCGCTGCTGTCTGCCATTCCACATAAACACTGCGGACTGAGGTCCTCCAGCGGCCAGCCACCAGTGTGTGTGTGTGTGTGTGTGCGTGTGCGTGAGAGAGAGAGAGAGAGAGAGAGAGAGAGAGTGCGATTACAAAACACACACCATTCTCATATTTAATGAAATCCTAAAGTTTGTCTGTTATCTCAAAAGGGAAAGCAGTTAAAAAAAAACAAAAAAGACAAATGTCAATACATTTTCAGGGCATACGATCACACCATCCAGACAACAGCTGAAGAAGGAATTACAGTGAATAAATGCTTTCAGCCGCAGGCTTCCCACTGTATTTACCCATGTCAAACGCTCACGCATCACGCTGGGCTTGTTGTTTAAATTCGGTTTAACTGTGTCTCTTCCCCCAGAGCTCCATCAGTTCAGAGGCTGTAATCCCGGGAAATGTTTTAAATTAAAAGGGACAGGGAGACGAACAGAGAGTGTCCTGGCTGTGTATTCAGTACTGACAGAATTCCCATTCAATTAAAAAAGGGAATCCCTGTTTAATCAGAGAGGCATTAGTCGCCGATAATCTGCCGTGGATTTAGTTTTCTTCCGACTTTTTTATTTTGTTTTTAGCCTCCCTCAAACGGAGGTCATGACAGAAGACGTCCACTAGGTGGCACAGAGCACAGTGCTCGTAGCAGCTGTTCTCCCTGGTCTGCCGATCCAGTGGAATTAATCAAACAACGCTGATGGACATGACTATGTGGGAGTGTCTGTTCACACTTGGTTCTGTAAAAGGTTTTTACAATAGCGCATCTCAAAGCAGCTAGTGTTTTATTTATTTATTTATTTATTTTTTCATTATTATTCTTTTTTTCCCGTAGCGAAGTAGAACCACTATATACCACTAAATTGCTTAATTTATTGAATTAACTGTATTTTAATGCATTGACGTTTTGTATTAGATTTATTTTATTCATTTATTTTTAAGTAGAATGACTCTTTTGCCTCATCAGTAATACAACTAATTATTCACAAGTCAACTCTTCCCCCAATATCGGGACATGCGATTTCACATGCCAATCATTAATTTAGAAAATTTATTTATTTATTTATTTATTTATTTATTTTGTTTCCATGTTCTGTGGGAAGATTAAAGCATGGGTAGCCTGGAGGACATGCAGCGATGCCAAAAGAATAAATCAATACCTAGAAGGGCTGAAAATTCCCAGGCAATAAAGAGGACTAGAGGCTAGGCAGAAAGATGTGCTGATGCATTTTAATGCATCACTAAAAGCAAAGCTTTTACAGTTCTACTTGAGAGGTAGGATGTAGATTACAAAACTCCCAAGTGCTTCTGCAATAACTGCTACAGGCGGTAAAAAAAAAAACAACAACATTCATATCTTTTCGGACCAGGAACAAACACAATCCACACAGCGCGGCTGAACAGGGCTATTACTGAGCTGAGAGCTATTAGCCTTCGTGCTGGGGCAGGACACGCACGTTTGTGCAGGACGGAACCGATGCGTACGGGACAGAACCGATGCGTACGGGACAGAACCGATGCGCGCGGGACGCGCAGCCCTCGCACTCAGACCGGCTAGGCGTGCGCGTGACGGAGCGTGCGATTGCACGCGCTCGTGATGCGAGCGTGAAGATGAAAGGACACCTTACTCCTGAATGAAAGACGGAGATGAAAGGACTCTGCGGAAACCGCGGAAACCGTGCGCTTCTCAACCTGTGCTCGTTGACAGCGACGGCTGTTTTATTTATCTGTTGCTTTTCCCGTCTTTTCTTTTCCTCAGTGTTTTTTTTTTTTTTTTTTTTGGCTGAGAGACAGGTATTTTAGGAGCACACAGATGGCGGGTTTCAGCTTTGCCGGTGGTCAGATAGAGATGGGACCTGCTCGCCGTTCCGCGCCGTGTTCATGGCGTTTGAATCGGAGGGAAACGGACTGCCCCCCGGAGCCCGCTGAACTCAAGGGACACGCTGGATTACACAAAATAGCTGCGTTTGCTTTCAGAAATAACGGCTGTGGGACTCGTTACGACCCCATGGGACTCTGACAGAAACCCTGCAGTGCCCCCCCATCTCCCCACAAGAATAAATACATTATTTACATAAATAAAAAACTAAGACATTCATTATAAAGATTATGTTGAGGTGGAACATGATTTTCATCCTTATTATCCTTAGTTTGAGTTTCTATGGTTGACATCACGTATACACACAGGCACAGACTACGCTAACACACACACACACACGACTTCAAATGGGCTTGACTGCGGTGCATTGACCGCTATTAACCATATTTGTGCGTAATGAATCGTCTCCCTAACGTACGGTCAGCTTCTGACGACCTTTCTGTGATTCTCCATATCAGCCCATGAACCATACTGACAGGGTTTCATGTTCAGGAGCTCGTTGTAATTGATGTGAGAAGCCGACCCACTGCTCTCCCATTCACATAACAGGTCTGTCTCTATTGAATTACACGCAGAATATACGGTGGCTATGTCAGTGAATTATGTACACTACTTGTGAAGGCATGCTCTGTCTTATGAATGCAAAAACAGGCTTAACCTCTGATAAAGAGGGTAACATTATTTCAATTCCATTTGCTTTATTAAACATCAGGATAATTTTGAACCTGGGAGTTTATACTAAACATGAATAAAACAGTAAAGCAAAGTGATTATCCACTCGCTGGCTTCTCACTGTCGTAAAATGCAGGTTTCCCTCGGAACCAGCATATACCTATATTTATCTTCGGTCGATCAAAGGGTTTATTCATGAGACTGTTTGGGGAATAACGAGTATGTGTTACTATCACAGTAGATATAGCTCCGTCTAAAGCAAAGGTAGGTGGCAAAAAATACTAGAAAGATCTTTCAGAGGTTCAGATAGGGCTTTTCACACAGAAATAATTGTTTGAATACCAGTTGTAACAGTAAATAATAGATTTGCAGTGAGTAACTGAAAACAAGAATGAATATTTTTTGTTAAAATGCACTCTGGCCTGATGCATAGTAACAGAAGCGCACTCATTGGTGTAAATGGAGATCTACTCAGGGCATGGCCTGGTCTTAACAGCTCTTAATGAGGTAAGGAGTAATTAAGTGAGTAGTTATGACTTGAGCACAAGGTTTAAATGGCTTCTTAAAGAAGCTTGGTAATGCTGTGTGTGGTGCAGCTTCATGAGACTGACTGCAAACCACAGGGGACTTGCCGTACTTTTCAATTTTATGTTGCTGTCCGTTTTATTCTGGGTTTTATGCGATCACCAGGAAGCTCTGTCTTCGGGGAGTACTTGGGGAAAACTACGTCTTTGCAAAAGTTACAGAAGCAAGAATTGTAGACTTTGCTGTTCAGGGCACACAAGAATCCCCACTCGCCAGAAATGAAACTATTTGCTCTAAAATAAATAAATAAATAAATAAATAGATGAGTGACAAATTAAAAGAAAAACCTGAATACATGAGTGGAGAAACATAATGAGAGCACATGCTTCCATACAGGTGTACTGCATGATACAATTAAGCAATTAACAACCTATCATGCTCTGTGGTATGTATAAAAAGCCTAACCAGGCCCAGTTGACCTCCATTTGGCAAGAGCCATTTGGTTGACCTCAAGATGGCAAGAGGAATAGATCTATGTGACATTGAAAGAGGATTCATTACTGGGGCATGGCTGACAGGAGCTTTAGTCACAAAGACTAAACTGGCTGGTATTTCAATAGGAACAGTGATTGAAGTGAGATCTGCATTTAGATCTATGGAGAAGACATCAGTAAAAGGGGTTGGAAATTATGGTTGAAAGTTCACATTCTATGACCATGATGCTCCTGCATTAGTGCGGTATGTAAGGAAAAATAGAAGAGCAACTCTTCCTCAGGTGACTGAGAATGTCAATGCAGGATGTGATCAGACTGTGTCAGCAAGAACAGTCCGTCAACTACATAGAGAGGGATATTATTGTAAGGTTGCAGTGAATAAACCCCTCTTTACAAAGACAAATGCACATTTGAGAGTGCAGTGGTGCAAAAACCATAGGCACTGGCCTACAGAGATGTGGGGAAAAAAGTGATGTGGTCAGATGAGTCATCATTTGCCATATTCTTGACAAGTGGGCGAGCGCATGTGTGGTGAATGGTACAGGCCTGAATGCTGGACCCCCACAGTGAGGAGGGTGGCAGTGAGGGGGTCCAGTGGCTCTGTCATGCTGTGGGAGGCATTTTCCTGGCATGGTTTGGGTCCACTTGTCCCCTTAGAGAAAAAATAAATCAATACAAAGTTATTTTGAGTGATCACCTTTATCTCTTGATGAAACATAAGATAAAGGGGGGGGGGGGGGTATATAAAAAGGGTTGTTATTTCTACATGGTGTATGTATTAAAATGCTCTTTAATAAAATGCTGATAATCTGAACTTCAATCACACTTGAATTGTTTGTTTTCAAATGTGAAATTACAATACAGGATACAGAGCCAAATCAAGAAAAAAATATGGCTCTGTCCCAAATGTAATGGGGCTCACTGTATGTGTATATGTGTATACGTGTGTGTGTGCGTGTGTGCGTGCGTATGTGCGCGTGTGTGTGTGTGTGTGTGTGTATATTAGAGGGAGAGAGAGAGAGTCCATTCTTACCATGACATGTGAGCACTCTTGTGCCAGTAATAGTCGAATCCAGCAGAGATCTGTGTTTCTGTAAAGTGGCCTAATTAACTGCTTCTTTTAAAAGCCTTGAGTAACAAAGTGTTAATGGAGCGGTGGCGGGGAGACAGGGAGTCTGCAGGGGTGAACACCTCGCATTCCTGGCGCGCATCGATCCCCGTTTCCTCTATTCCCCCTCTCTTCGGCAGCGCTGGCTCCCGCCGGGGCAGCGCGGGGGCATTTGCATATGCAGACTCTCCCCGATGTTAACCTGCCCGCGTCTCCCCGCGCATTCCTGGCACGCCGCGGTCAATACCAGCGTGTCATAAAATATTAACGCTGAGTGTTGCGCGCCGAGGCTTCTGCAGACAGCACAGAGGCTCTCTCTCCTATTTGTGTAGGAAGAAAAAAAAAAAAGGTTGGTTCCAAGAAGTCTGTGGCGCCCAAACGGTCGCGGCGGGCAGGAGAAAGCTGATAGCACGCTTTCCAGGGCAGCTGGCAGCTGCAGGGTGGTATAATATTAATAATATTATGCTCTTTCAAAAGTAATTATATTTGGCGGCAGTGTTCTAGCGCACAGACGGGAAACGAGGTCTGCTGTGGAATCAGGGCCCTGCCAGCATCACACTGGCCTACACAGGGCCACACAGGCCCACACTGGCCCACACAGGCCCACACAGCCCCACACAGGCCCACACAGCCCCACACAGGCCCACACTGGCCCACACAGGCCCACACAGCCCCACACAGGCCCACACAGGCCTACACAGGCCCACGCAGGCCTACACAGGCCTACACAGGCCTACACAGGGCCACACTGGCCCACACAGGCCCACACAGGCCCACACAGGGCCCTGCCAGCATCACACTGGCCCACACAGGCCCACACAGGGCCCTGCCAGCCCCACACTGGCCCACACAGGCCCACACAGGCCTACACAGGCCTACACAGGCCCACACAGGCCTACACAGGCCTACACAGGCCTACACAGGCCCACACAGGCCTACACAGGCCTACACAGTCCTACACAGCCCCACACAGGGCCACACAGGCCCACACAAGGCTACCTGCAGCATCATGCAGGTAGGGGAACATTTTAGATGCTCTTTCGTGACCACGCCCCCATGCCTTCCCCATTGGCCAAAAGTGAAAGTCAACCTGTAGAGCTGCACAGTAAATGTCTGTCCGCTCGAACCCGACTTGTGAACTACAGCATGATAAGAAACAGTTGTGACATCACATGCATCACACACATCACATGCATCACACACATCACATGCATCACACACATCACATGCTTCACACACATCACATGCATCACACACATCACATGCTTCACACACATCACATGCATCACACACATCACATGCTTCGCACACATCACACACATCACATGCTCCGCACACATCACACACATCATATGATTCGCACACATCACACACATCACATGCTTCGCAGGGGAGCACATGCTTGCTTGCCCACTTTTAGATCCATAACTGGGGTTGCAGCATACGTAAAAAAAGAAAAAGAAACATACATAAATGAAAAAATCTAAAAACAGATGCATCATGTTTAGGTAAGTCTTGGTTGGGCCAAGAAATGTTCTGTAGTTGATGACACATTCATCGACTTCAAGGGTTTCGAGTTGACAGAAAGGCAACATGCCAGCGGTCAGCAGTCAACATGAAGCACCCAGTCCTTCCATACGTAAATAAAGCTGCTTTCATCACTGCAGGCTTGGCATGTCCATACAGAGCGCTGCTGGTGTCACTGGATCACCGTGTGTCATCACTTCCAATAGCAGTGTGCAAAGCTATGGCATGGCCAATTTAATGGATTATTGCATCTGTTGAATATGAGCTGCAGAACCTGAAGTTTCGCTGTATTTTTTCTGAGAGTGTTGTGAAGACAACGCCTCAAATTCCATTTTCCAGCAGGATAACTCCATGTGTAATTCTGCCGCTTTCAGTAGTGCTTCTAAACGGCCTGTCCCCTGGATAGCAGTGGGAATGAAACTAACAAGATTTAACAGTCATTAATACATGCACTTTTTTAATGCGTGCACTTTCTGAAATATATCACTGCTGCTTCAGTTTCAACTTGTAGAAAGTTATGGAGCATATTTAAAACTAAAAAAAAATCTATATCAATTATCCATAATTTAAACTAGAAAGCCTGAGTACAGTCTATCATATGATAACACAATGGAAAGTATGTCTACAAATTAAAGTCAGTTATGTTGGATATGTTCACGGGAATATTAGTCTAACATTAATGAATCTACTTTTCTTATTTTAATTATGTCATACTTCCACTTTTGACTTTTCAAGAGACCCTTGTACTGTCATTAAGCACAAGGAAGAAAAAAATACATTCAAAATATAAATTAAATGACCTTATTCTTTGCTTCATTATTTGAAAATGACCTTTTCAGGTTACATTCAAAATAAGTTTCCGTGAAAAAAATTCTCAGCGTAAATGTAAGGTGCAAGTTGATTTTACAAGTCTGAGAAGTGTGCTCATTTGGATTGTGAGGTACTTTCGTAACTATAGTGACAGGCTAGGTTAATAGGCCTCATGAGCGATATTCAGAATTGCACATGTCCCAAAAAACCACTTTCGGCGAGATTTATTGTGTCATGTAAATGCGCGCCGTGATTTTTCAGCGAGAAATGCTTTTCGCGGAGAGCGAAAGGGACACGAACATCATCCCTAACTTTCGCTCTGTTCCGAAATGGCGGGTCCAGCTCCGCGCTGCAGACACCGCTGCGGTTATTAATATGGAACATACATTTGTATGCCACAAGATGAGTTTGAGAGACAGGCATAATCCATTAAAAACCTTTTTGCCAGAGCAGGATCTCCTGTGTGTTTAAAAATAAAACCCTCACTCCTCTGAAAGAAAGAAAAGGGGATGGGGGGGATGGGGGGGGGGGGGGGTTGTAGTCAACCGCTAACAAACATAAAGTCTGTATTTTATTTTTATTTTTTCAGAGATGCCAAAAAATGAAAAATGAAAAATGAAATAAAAATAATTCTCAGTCATGCAGATCATCTGACAAGCCCGTCTGAGTAGGCATTAGCAAAGGCCACTTATTCCTGTCTTGTTAAACACTGATTGATGTTCCTGGAAACAGCTCACCTCAACTAAATAAGTAATAATCAATTTCTCCTTGTGGTCTGATTCTCCGGAGGCCCCCCACACTCTCCTGCTGCCTAATCGAAGTACATTTGATTTGAAGGCTGGAAAAAATAAAAAAAACAAAAATACAAATAATAATAAAATCACACTGAAGTGCCTCGCCATCGCCACGGGAACCAACCAGCAGCGCTCGATCTGGAGGAAATGAGCGGAGACAGATCAAAGCTACCTTAAACAAAACAAAAACAAACAGAAAGCAAGCAGCGTGGATTGATTTTCTGTCTCTTGGTGTTGCAGAGCGTTTACCCCTCTAATACTGCTGTTCACTGAGACCTGGCCATCACAGCCTGACGTGCGATGCTCTGCAGGAAGAGATGCTGGTAATCACACCAATTGATTAGCTCCGCCAGACCAACGGGGAAGAGACAGGGAGAGGGCTCTTCATATTTCATATTTCATATCAAATCATATTTGACCTGCTCGACCACAAATACATGGAGTCTACCTGACTGCTGTATAATGCAAATGGAGTTTCATTATAAATGCAGTTTATTTTAAATAGGGCATCTATAAAATGAATTACAGAATGAGACAACGAATAATCATAATAATGTACTTATAACTAATATTTTTCTTCTTGTTCTTCTTAATAGTATTATTATTATTATTATTATTATTATTATTATTATTATTATTATTATTATTATTATTATTATTACAATCTCTGAACGTTGAAGCTGTTTTGTTCAGTTATTTCTGCATAATTTCATCAGCACAGTGGTGCGGTGTTTTGATATGTCGTTTCTAAGACATGTTGGCGCTTGTCCTCTCCTCCTTCACCAATGGCAGTGACGGCGTTGATCTGTGAAGATGAGAGGAACGCTTTTCATCTGACAACCAATTAGATTCCTTTCCTGTCCTGGGACATGGAACAGAGAATGTAATGCCAACTCTTGGGGGGAAAAAAAGCAAATATCACTATAATTAATAGTACAATGGTATGGTAATAGTTGATATTTCAGGTACATACAAATCTTGCATAAATACATTTGGCCCAATGGCCAAAACCTGTGGGGCCAGTAGTGTGGACCTTAAACTAGCTGTGGAGCTATTTGAACTAGAACAGCAATTACAATTATTATACTTTATAGACCAGTTTATTTATTTATTTTAAGTTAAAGGTACAGCACAGAAGTGCTGTTGCGTATTATTAAGCTTATTTTATTTATTTATTTATATAACCAAATGTTGTTACCAAAAGTCAGCTCATAATCAGTGATAAAAATAATAATAATTTAAAAAAAAAAAAGATCTAGCCTATTAATCCTCAAAGCCACAGTCTTCTCTCTGGTTTCTGAGAATTCCGTTGTGAACAATCTGAAGAACACTTCACCTCAAATGAGACTTCCTCTTCGTCACAAAAATATAAACTTAGAGATTTACATAGCGCTTCTTGGATATATTTTATCTTTGGCATTAATGTTAATATTTGTGTGAATTAATTGCCCTCTATTTAATTCTCATTCATTGCATATCTTGGAAAATTGTCTGAGAGTCAAAAAGTTCACTACATTACAGAATAACCCTTTCTGACCTTGAATATATTACTTTGGCCCAGAAGTGGAAATGGAGGCTTTAGATCATAATTAGTCGGCTCTGTGCTGTGTAGTGACTGCATATTGATTTGTCTGGAAGACCCATTATTAAGGAGATGATTCAATCAGAGTTCCTACCAGTTGTGGCCATAGATATAAATAAGGGATTCTAGCCAGCACATGTTGTCATATATAGCACACATTCATTTTATCTCAAAGGGAAACAAATGATTTATCATTTCAATGAAATCGCAAATCATGGACATTTGCATTATAAAGAAAATATATATATCTCAGCACTGTCTTTGATATCTAAATTCAGTACACTGTAAAACATGCTAAACAGTGTCTAGCTTTATGTTTTTGACCAAAACAAGTACACACTGAAGATAATTCCATGTTTATACACATGAGTTAGATTAAATAAGTCATCACAAGCCTGGAAGACAAGTTTCTCCCTCGATATTTTAATCATATTGAACTGGAATGAATTTAGCCATTGGAAAGTCAAACATTTCCATTGACCTTTCTACAATGTCACATAAAAGGGCTATTACACATGGCTGTGTACATCATTATCGCGGTACAATTTCATTTCATGACGCTATTTTTGTAAGAGATGTGGGGTGACATTCATTGCATAAAAATTCAGTCACCATACCCGACCCCCCCCCCCCCCCCCCCCCCCGCCCTCTTGAGTGCTTGATAATCTGAAGAGCAGCAGGGCCTCCTGGTTTGTTTTCTCTTTAAAATCAGCAACCAGTCCAATAGCTGGGGTGAATGAACCGTTTTAATTGACCAATTACTGAGTAACAATGAAAACCAGCAGACCTCCAGTCCCAAGGCGCCCCCCCCCCCCCCTTAAGCCCCGTACCTATTGCCTGAATATATTACATGCAGGGCGTATATAGGAAGCCCTCCCTGAGGAGACATAATGACAAACCATAAGGGCATCACTTTAAGCACATTGATTTAATAATTGTCATCGTACTTGTGCAAAAACGTAGAAAGACATACATTACCTTCTAGTGGTTTTGCACTTCCTTACTTTGTCAGTAAGAATATGACCAAGCCAGCCATTTGTGACGGTGCGATTGGTTCAATAAATGCTTATCATGCTGACCCTGGCCGTTACTCCTCCTCACATTAGCATATCCAAGGGCACCAAACCGCATTTTTATATGTAGATCACAAAAAAAAAGACTCTATATTCACATTATTTTAACTTTGATTTGTGCCTGCTGCTTGATTGCCTTTACATTGATTCATTCACCAACAGCTTGGTGCTTTTATTCACAGAATCTCACTGACTCTTGGTCGGCAGGACAACAGGAGATAACGACTTGCTGATAAGACTGTCACATCGGAATAACTCTGCCTGAGAAACTAAAACAGAGTGCCAAAGAATCTATTTATGTAGTTTACCAAATGTAGGGCAGGTTTATTATTTATTTGTTGAATATTGGTCAGGAACCAAACAATATTTGTTATTAAAATTGAAATCAAAGTCAAAATGCATTAATGCAGGGTTGAACAGATTGCTGTTATGCGCCAAGTGAAGAAGGACTGGAGGAACTTATGAATAAATAATATTGCTATTGTTGTTTTCCTCATCTAATTTTTACAGAAAATTCAGACCATTATTTGTTGATCATTCAATAAGTTACAAGTTTGTTTCAGGAGTGCTTATATGAATCCCAGCCTCAGAACATGCTCCTTTTATGAGTGTACTTTTTCCTCAAAACGTGAACCTTTTACGTGTGTACCTTCAGAAAGCTTCACCGCAGTGCTGTGATGGAAACAACACTGTGTTGCTCTGAATAAGGGGCTTTTACAGTGTGCCTTCTCCACCCCCCCCCCCACCCCCCCCCCCCCCTTAACCTCAAACCTAGATCAAGGGAAGATTAATCCATTCTAGAACATGTATCACCAATGACCAGACCAAGGACTGCTTTTAAGCTCGGCTGACATTGATCCTGGACCCTTACTGACCCACATACTCTTCCAAAGACTGCAGAATCCCAGGGCCCAGATAACTACACAACCATTACCTGCTTACCAGCTGTGTACAAGGCCCCTCACCTCCATCATCACTGAGATGACTTATGCTTTTCCTTAAGAGCAAAAAGCTTTTTTTATTTTTACCAGCAGAACAACATGGATGCAGGAGAGGCAGCTAGGGATTCAAGGACCAACTACCCATCAATAAGGCCATTATCGAAGAGGCTAAAACAAAGAAGAAGCTGAGCACTGCTTGGATTGATCACAAGAAGGCCTTTTCGTAGCATGCCTCACTCCTGGATTGAGAAGAGCTTTGAAATGCAAGGTCCGCTACAGAGAGAACATGAGGACCCGCAAGGACCACCCTTGACCTCCACTATGTGGGCGGGTTGCTAACATCTTGACCAATCAACATCAAGTGCGGGATCTTCCAAGGAGACTCACTGCCACTTCCGCACGTCTGCATGGTATTGGCATCACGTGTGCTGTATCCTGGCAGGTTAAATCTGTGGGTCCCTAATGAGAAAAGTTCTACCACAAAGAGTTTTATTCACCTCGTCTTTCAGGGCTTCTGTAGTATTAGGATGTTATTTTTTTTAGGAAGAGAGCTATAGGACAAACTATATGGCTACTAAAGCTGCTGGAAACATGCTGTACACTCGTTATTCACCTGTGGTCTCTATTTTAGTGACATACTTTTTTCAGTTAAATTCTTTAACTGATACTGTCCAATTTGTATTGTTGCTGGCATCATTTTGTATTTGATTTTTATGTGTTTGTTATATTACTAAAAATAAACGATGAAATGAAAAATGAAAATGTATGTAGTTCCAGTTCCACTGTGCGATTACAAGGGGAGATTTGGAAGCGCTGCAGATGTATCCATTTGACTCTTTCTAGGCATCACACAAACGTAATCTCATTTTTGAACCGGAGCGTTTGAAATGGGCAAATTCTCAGGCTAGGGGAACGGCACAGGACGGCAAGATTAATGGCGTCTTTCAAATGTAAATATCCAATGCCCACATGTGGCGAACAAATTAACCGTCGGGCACACACACATGTCGATGCCAGGGTAAAACAAAAGACGGGCCTCTGAAGGAGGGAGGATTTGCGATTCCAGCTAATTAGTATGCGCATGTTAATGAGCCAGCGGACAGGAAGTGAAGTGGATCGTCTCCAGCACTTGCTCGACGCTGCCGGTGGAGCCATCTCCTCCCCAAACAGACAGATACGATCGCTGAGCCCTTTTTCACTCCGTTCCTTTGGTCTGGTGTGAATATATTTTTTTCTGGTGTGCGTGAGCACATTGTTTGCCCCGAGTCTCTCCCTCAGGATAAATATCAGATGTGTGCATTTTCATAGTGCTTAGCACACATTAAGCCCATAAATAAACTGTGACTTCATTATATGAATACTGTATGCTTTGGTTGGCTTTATTTTTTTTATTTATTCTACTTTTGAGCATATAAAGCAGCTTCTCATTTTACATTCATTTATTTATTTTCTCAGAGATACCGTACATTTCCAGACTGTTTTTTAAGACCTGCTACAGGAATATTAATATACAGAGCACCGGCACACTAGATAAAGCTGGTTTGATTAATGACTCGATCAAAGCTGGTACACGAATCCACCATTTGACTGAGCTCATGATTCAATCAAAACCTCAGTTTTTGTCCATAGATTGGTTCTTGCTGAGTTTATATTTATTCTTACTTTTCTTCTTTCATATCTCCAGATACTTTTAGTGGTCACCAAACTCACTGTTTTGTGAGGAATTTTATAGATGTTGTAAATTATTACATTATCACTATGTTCACTATAATAGCTTGGCTATAAAATTGGCTGTGTTTTTGAGATACAGCGATATGATCATTAGGCATAAAGCTTCACTAGTCTCACATTGTATCTTATGCTATGTTATAGTAATATCCTTTGTCTAACTGTTGAATGCATTATTTCACTGACATTCTGAATATGCACATAAGTGGGTTTTTTTCTTTTTCTTATAATAGCAATGTAGCTTTTTTTCTAGTCTAGTCTTTAATTTTAAAGTTTACATTTGAAAGAAACAAGAGAGTTTCCTCTCCTGAAATCAGATCTGAAAGGAGAGAAATTGATGTGTTGTGACTGAAATGGTAAATTCATATTGACATTTATTTCTCATGCAGCACTGAGGTCCAGGGAGAGAGATAAATTCAGAATTTTTTTTTTTTTTAAATCCAGAAATCAAGGTTTTATTTTTTCTCTGTGTGCCTTTCAAACTGTTTAGTCCCAATTGGGTATGCTTGCAATTCCTAAAGATTGATTATTGTCATTAGTTAATTGAATTAAATATCCCCCAATGAGTAGAGTGTAGGCGAACACCTTTTTAATTAATGTTTTGATTGCATCCGTCTTGTAGTAATTCTGTTTGATTCTCTGGAGAAAGGAGAAACAAAATGAAAGCTGATTACTCTATAGCCGGTCAGCAAATCTCAAGCCTGCACACTGGAACATGACTGAAGGAGAGATTCAAAAAAGAAAAGAAAAATGGCAAAAAAAAAGAAAAGAAAAAAAGCCTGACTGTCGTAGCTGGTGTGTGGGGTCTGCTGGGGTGTCAGTCGGTCAGTCAGTCGGTCAGCCAGTCAGTCGGTCATTCGGTCAGTCAGTCAGTCAGTCGGTCAGCCAGTCGGTCAGTCAGTCAGGGTCTGGGGCATTCATGTTTCAAGGACTGATTCACCTGCACAGTAAAATGTTCAGTGTTAAATTAACGCTCGTATGAGTTTAGTTTATATATGAGTCCACTATGGGCATTTTACTGTGTATTATGCTGCACACACATGCGCGCACACACACACACATATACCTTGAACTTTGCCTGTATCTGCTTACGCCCGTAAGCACTTAAGCCCATGCATTGCATGTACATTAATGGCCATTTTAATGGTTTCATTCTTCAAAATACCTTATGCATAGCTGTTCACCAGGTTTCACTTCACACATCTGCCATTATGTCCAGAGTAACCTCCAGTGTCACGCGATTAAAAGAACCGATGGCAAAGGGCCATAGCAGATTTTGATAGCCTTCTGAATTCTCTGGGAATTGAGAAGCGCTTCTGCAAGAACAAAATGGTAAAATAGCAGCTTTAGAAAAACCTTTAGTATTAAAGCTGAAAGAAATTACTACTGACAGAAGATGAACTTTGAGATAGTCGGATGAAATGGCTGTAGGAAGGCTTTGAGGATGAACCCTAATCATAATTGTGTTTGGTACAATAAAGCATCGTTGATCCTAGAGTCTGCTGCTCGGAAAGTCTGTTTGGGTGTTTACGTGAGACTACTGTAACATACAAGGCATTGCCAGTTCCATGTGCAGGGAAATAAAGTAGACAAAATGCTCTAATATTATTTAAATCCATTGTACTCCTTAAATAGGAGATTTCCTTGACATGAAGTCTTGACATGCCACAAACCGGGCTCCAAATGAAAGCAATTCAGCAGAATTAAACACTTTGAAATGGTGAATGGTTTTTTAATCGAGAACGTCTGTGCAATCATTATCTCACGTGTGCGAAAAGGATGGGCAGTAGACATGCAGTGACTGTCCTGTGCGAGGAGGCTTCCTTGTTTAATGAATGCAGTCTATTTTGGCTCTTGATCAAGAGCAGGAACATTATTTAGTCAAATGAACAATGTGATCATCAGAAAACAGAGCCATTAAATTAGCACAGAGCCCGTGACATCCACATTCTGCTAACGACTCCGGCACAGTTAATTTTCTTCAGGGGAAACAGAAAAAAATGGAAAAAATGAAAAATAGAAAAACCCTCTGAAAAGAAAGAAAAAGATGTCATGCGTGCACTGACTGGTGACACTGAAGTCATGTTTAGCCGTGTTTAGCAGCTATCAAAATAGTAGTGCCACATTTCATACATGTTGTGTTGTTTAACATTAATGTGAAGTTGTGAAGTTTAAGACACTTGAAGCCCCACTTGCCACTGGATTCACGTGAAGAGAAAACACGCCAGTCTTTTTCACAGCTGTGGGTGGATGTATCCCAGACCAATTTGCAGATGCAGGGCCCAATGGTGCTAATAGCCATGTGAGTTTTTGTCTTCATGTGCACACATTTAATGAACTCATCAGGATTTACACAGGTTGTCTGGACAGGGAGCGGGACTGCATGCTCAGGAGAAAAGTTAATCAGGGAGTGATAGCACATACCCTGTGCCTTTCCAGAGGTGTGTTTCTGCACACCAATTCATCTTAAATATTAAACATTCTGTCCAGCCTTGTGGTAAATGTACAGGAAGTTGCAATGCACACCTGTGTTCAGCAATTACCTAGATTCAGTAACATATTACTCTACATCTCTGAGAGTACACAAATCTATCTGGCAGTTTTTTATATGACTGGACGTACTGCATGCTAAGTGTGTTTGAGCCCACACTCTTTATGCTTACTGGAGGTGATGTGAACCAGCAGCTCATTACCTGGCTGTAGTCATCCACTAGCACTTACCCAACCCCTAACTCGTCTTTCGGATGCAGTATTTACACCGAAGTACCGTTCTGGAGTGGTCATTAAATTTCCATTGTCACTTACCGCAAGGAGTAGTCTCCATTGTCCCCAGTGTTCTTAACCTGGCTCTCTCAACCCAGACTTAATCATCCTCCAGTTAAACTGGATCAATACTTCCCTCCCTCTCCATCAGTTGGCTACAGAAGGCTGCATTCTGAGAAACTTGGTGCTTGGTGACTTCTGAAAGAATTGCATCAAAGAGAGGGGGGGGGGGGGGGGAAGATCCAAATCTTGAATAATAATGGCCAAATTTCCGGGGGAAGAAAAATTCAGGGAGAACACTCATTCGAGTGTTGCCGAATATGGTATTTGTATTCGACACCATCCCTAGTATATCAACCCATTTTGTAGGTAATTCAAAAATAACAAAAAAGTGCTGTGTTACAGTTACCCTTAGATTGTATTCGTTATAATTTCATATACGTTGATTCAAACACAAACTCCATCACATAGCTCAGCTGTAAATGTTTTTGAACATTACAAGGATTTGTGGATTGTCTTCACGCATGCGAATCCATCTCACGCTGACTGAAAATTGGCCAATTAAGGAACCTCAGTAGAGAGCATTCTGTGATTCAGAACTGCACACATTATTGTGAGTTCTACTTCTTGCCATAAAATTCTGCAATACATGTGCTGACTAGTCTTGCTCAGTTTGTCCTGTGCACTCCTGTCTTTACACCTTTCAGAAAGGTTTTGCACCCCCCCCCCTGTTTATTGGCTGGCTTATAAACAGAGAGTAATAAGAGACAGCCTTGACACTAAAGTTGCATCCATTTTAGCCGACAGTAAATATTTCTTAATTAAAACCCTGAGTTGTCTGACTGAACTGTGTTTGTTTCACGATGAGCTAAAGAACGGGCACGGAAACAGGCGTATATGATTTTATCCATGCGCTGGCCTCTTTGGTTTACTGAAATGAAAAAGGGGTACTGGTTTAAATGTACTTTTTCAAGCTGAACCTTCTCTTAGTACTTCAAAGGAACAAATGGTTTCAGCTCCTGATCCAAAACAGGATACCGGTATTGGATGTTTATTCCAAATGCGAAACGGACGGCGAAAAATAAAAACGTGAAAAGGACAATGACTCATACTTCCTGTTTGAATATGCATCTGCATTAGAAGTGAAATAAATAATAATCATAAAAAAGAAGTGGAGACTATTGTAAATGCATCAACATTCAGTGATGCAAACAGTATATTTGATGACTCATATCTGAATCACCATCTTTTTGTGAGGGAGCAGGTGCACCTCCAAACAGCAAAACTGGTGTTGCCTTGCCAGAAATTAAAGATCATTCACTGAAGATTCACCAGCTATTATGGTACCCTGCTTCTTACCTTGTTTTCATAGTTGACCCAATATGAAACACCAGTATGACTGTGGATTGAATCTAAGGCAAAATACAATATCTAAACTGTAGACCTTGAACACATTTTGGATAATATTTGTGTGTCAATGATGAATGAAATGTTTAAAATAATACTCATTATTCTGAATCTAACTACAAATGCAAGTAGTGTAATAGACTGTTTGTCAATCTGTCCTCCACCAATGTACTGGACTATTTTGAGGCTTGTCAATAATAAATATATTTATTTAGCAGTTGAGATTATAATTTGCATACCTGCAATGCTGTCAGTACTATGTATTACGTACATGTACATCTCCTCAATTAGTTGGGATCAGTCATCATCGCACAAAATGAAAAGCCTGTTGCTTAGAATTTCCTCACATTTAACCCGCGGTGACTGAACAACAGGAAACAGGGACGCGAGCATTGAGTGACCGATCGAGTAACAGACTGCAGCAGGAGTGCCATCCCCTCAATTTATCTCCACGTTCTATGTAGGAGTTTGTTTGTTTTCCATTATGCAAATGGTGACATTTTGCTGTGACATTGTAAATAAATAAATAAATAAATAAACACAAAGAAAATATTGTTGCCATTGTAACCTTTAGAAGAAATCGATGTGAGATTGCTGTTTGTGAAATACGGCGTCGGGCCCTTTGTTCTCCTTGCTTTGGTCTTCACCGCATTCAGATTGAAAGATTCAGCTTCACAGAAGTGGCTTTGATGATTTATTTTTTAAAATAACACGCTGTTTTGTTAAATGCCATTATTCAAAGCCCCCCATTTCAATGTCTATTATTATTTTTATTATCATCCTTATTGTTTATTTATCTATTTGGCAAGGGGTTGATTATTATTATTCGTATTTTTTTCCTTACTGGATAACTTCCCAGCACCCAGTAATGGTCCACCAGTAAGCGTGCCATGACCAGTGCCGTCTGGCAGCATCTGTTCCGCAGCAGTCAGGGGAGGCACTCAGACTGTGAGTGTGTAAGCATGCTCCCCGCACACTGATCTGAACACCTTTGCCGGAGATCTGCCGGGGGCAGGGAGGAATCTGCCGGGGGGGGGGGGGGGCGTAGTTGGGGGGTTAAGGAGAGGTAATGGGCTTTGGGTTAGATGCGTTTCCCAGCACTCCTGGGGGGTTAGGGAGCCACTGCACACACAGAGTGGTAATCTCTCTGGCAGAACACACTCTATGGGCTGCTTTTTTTTCTCTCTCTCTCCTCGCTCTCTCTCTCTCTCTCTCTTTCTCTCTCTCTCTCGCTCTCTTTGTATTTATTTAGTTATTTCAGTTTCATAAAGTCTTATCCTAGATGTGTTTCAGGATAGCCTTGGTCATGTTAGACCTGTGATGGGTACTTATTGTATCTCTCCACACTTACATTGCAGGCCACTGTGGATTAGAGGATCTGCCGTATAAAGGGCAAAACCAGCAGCTTTTAATATATTGTGGATTTGTGTGTGTGTTATATGTGTGTGTGTGATATATATATATATATATAAAGTGACCTACCATATACTATATTCTTGTTTATTCTGTCAAATGTATCCATGCTTCAATTATTTCTGCCACAATTTTAACCATTAAATTAGCAAATCTTCAGTTTTTCTTTTTTTGATTTCACTATTCTTTCAAAACCGCCTGCAGAAACAACCTGACACTCCTTTATAAGTGTTTCATGTGGTATAGTGTTCATAGCTCTTAAAATAGGACTCTTAAGGGCTTGATGGTGGATAAAAAGAGAGATACTGCTCCACTGATGAGCTATGTAGTATTTAATTGGAATGGTTGCAGTGATTCCAAATTAAGATGTACTGCATAATTCACATTCAGAAATGGATCCACGGTGACATTAGTATGTTGCCAGGTGTTTGTGTATAAAAGGCTTTTAAGCAAATTGATCCTGTGCCATTCCAGTTGTCTTAGGGCAGTAATAATTTGGCTGCCAATGAGAACCCTCATTCGTTAACAATACATTACTGCTTTTGTTATTGCTTTCAGTGCTTTTGAGCACGTCTTGCTGAGCATCTGTCAGGCATTAAAGAAAACACTTAGCCGCGTCGTTCCCACAGGTTCTCACACAATCTGCCGCGCAAAGGCCAATTTAGACTGAAGCTTTTCTTTTTCTTCTCTCCATAAATGTGATTTAAATACCAGTCAAGGGCTCGCTGTGTGACTCAGCAGCGAGAAGCAGAGGGTATCCGCTTCGGTGTTATAAGTGACATGGGGCTCCACCCTTCAGAAGTGCCACAAACCAGCTTCTGCCACACATCAAATGTGAAGTCACTGTCTCCCAGTGCTCGCTTACTCTAAACCAGGGATATTCTAAGATGGCCCTCAAGGTCTAATCAGGACTGAATTAAACATGCGGCACTAGGTGAGTTAAATTTATGGCCAATCCATGGCATTAATTGATCAAATAAATATCAGATTAAAAAAAAAAGTTATAATAAAAAATCGGCAGTATTACTGCCCTCAAGGGCCAGATCTGAGTATACCTGGGCTCTGTATCAGGAAGTTAGCTGAGTTAGTAATCACTGACCCGGAACCCTCGCAAATATGAAACACAGACTGAAGCAAAAGAGCTGGTCTGGGTTTTACTCAGCGCCGCTATCCAGCTAACTCAGTAACCCTGCTCTGTGATACAGGGTTTTACTCAGCGCAGTTATCCAGCTAACTCAGTAACCCTGCTCTGTGATACAGGGTTTTACTCAGTGCAGTTACCCAGCTAACTCAGTAACCCTGCTCTGCGATACAGGGTTTTACTCAGCGCCGCTATCCAGCTAACTCAGTAACCCTGCTCTGCGATACAGGGTTTTACTCAGCGCCGCTATCCAGCTAACTCAGTAACCCTGCTCTGCGATACAGGGTTTTACTCAGCGCCGCTATCCAGCTAACTCAGTAATCCTGCTCTGTGATACAGGGTTTTACTCAGCGCTGCTATCCAGCTAACTCAGTAATCCTGCTCTGTGATACAGGGTTTTACTCAGGCAGTTACCCAGCTAACTCAGTAACCCTGCTCTGCGATACAGGGTTTTACTCAGGCAGTTACCCAGCTAACTCAGTAACCCTGCTCTGCGATACAGGGTTTTACTCAGCGCCGCTATCCAGCTAACTCAGTAACCCTGCTCTGTGATACAGGGTTTTACTCAGCGCCGCTATCCAGCTAACTCAGTAACCCTGCTCTGTGATACAGGGTTTTACTCAGCGCCGCTATCCAGCTAACTCAGTAATCCTGCTCTGCGATACAGGGTTTTACTCAGTGCAGTTATCCAGCTAACTCAGTAATCCTGCTCTGCGATACAGGGTTTTACTCAGTGCAGTTATCCAGCTAACTCAGTAACCCTGCTCTGTGATACAGGGTTTTACTCAGCGCCGCTATCCAGCTAACTCAGTAACCCTGCTCTGCGATACAGGGTTTTACTCAGTGCAGTTACCCAGCTAACTCAGTAACCCTGCTCTGCGATACAGGGTTTTACTCAGCGCCGCTATCCAGCTAACTCAGTAATCCTGCTCTGTGATACAGGGTTTTACTCAGCGCTGCTATCCAGCTAACTCAGTAATCCTGCTCTGTGATACAGGGTTTTACTCAGGCAGTTACCCAGCTAACTCAGTAACCCTGCTCTGCGATACAGGGTTTTACTCAGCGCCGCTATCCAGCTAACTCAGTAATCCTGCTCTGCGATACAGGGTTTTACTCAGTGCAGTTACCCAGCTAACTCAGTAATCCTGCCTTGTGATACAGGGTTTTACTCAGCGCAGTTATCCAGCTAACTCAGTAATCCTGCCTTGTGATACAGGGTTTTACTCAGCGCAGTTATCCAGCTAACTCAGTAACCCTGCTCTGTGATACAGGGTTTTACTCAGCGCAGTTACCCAGCTAACTCAGTAACCCTGCTCTGTGATACAGGGTTTTACTCAGCGCAGTTACCCAGCTAACTCAGTAAGCCTGCCTTGTGAAAGCTGCACTTTACCTGTTCACTGGTGTTCAGGTCTCAGCGTTGTTAGTGCTCAGCACCTTTGGGTGTCCAGTAGCTCCGTGCCACTCAAGACTCCCTGGCATCTCCGCTTTAATGAGTCTCCACGTGTATTTTTAGTCTCTCTCCCGTTCTGCGATGGCCACCGTAAAAGCCTCATCAATTTATATTAGCCGCTGGCGCTCCCGATCCCAAACCGAATAACGTCAGGCTTTCCAGTGCGCCGTGTTAATTTGTATTGATGGCTCCGCCCGTGAAATTAGCCTGCGATGCATTCAGGACGGCAGGTAAACTAATGGCCGCCCTTCCTCTCGAGCCCTGTCAAGAGAAGCTAAAATTTGGGCTCTGGTGTTATTAAACTTGGCGGGACGCCGGAGGGGGTCTCGCGGCTGACATGGTGGAATCCCACCCGTGGGGCCAAAGTTTGTGGAAATATTCATGATTTTCTTTTTTCAATTCAATGTACATTTCATGTGTTTTAACGGTACAGTGTACTTGGGCATTGTATTATTATTATTATTATTATTACTTCAAAAAATAAAAAAAAAACTTAAGTTCAGCTGATATTGAGTTATAAAATACCAGATTTAATTTAACTGTGCCCCCTTGTCCATATATAAGGCTCTGTGCATACCTGCATACTTGTTAGATTTCCTCTAAAATTGAAATAAATAAATAAGTAGGCTATGTGTGTGCTGTGATAATGCAGTGCTGTATAAATCTGCCAGGCTGTGTGTATACGGTGGGGTCAGTTTATAACGTCTGTGAGCTCTCTGAGGTACTTTGTAAATTCACTACTGATAGTATCTGAAGACAAGGGGCAGGAAAGCAAGAAGTAAGTGCATTAGGCTTTCCTTTCATGGATTTGTATTTATTCCCTTTTTCTGTTATAAGCTGCAATTCCTGTTCCCAGCACACTATTACCTAAATATCCACATTAACCCATTCTTTTTTATATTGTTAAATACTTACACACATTAATAATGTTTTGTTGATTTAATTTTACTTTGTTTCTGCATGGGCTTAAAGCATGAGTGCAAAACAATGAGTTTTCTACACGGTCCCATTTCCATTTATATTGAATTTCTTGACTCTGTAACGTGAACGGTGGCTTTATTTGATTAATTGCACAAATAAAACCATTACACACTTCATCCCATGTGCTTCATGGCCAGGATCACTCAAGCGATGAAGTAAAGATGAAAGTTCTGCTGCTGTCTGTTCCTAAGGTGGGACACAGAGAAGAGACATTTGCTGATGTCTGCCAATAAAATAAAACTAATCATTCTGCTCACAGATATGCACACTCAGTCACACACACACACACACACACTCATATACAGCTTGTAAGTCAGCAAGTCAAGTCGGTGTTGCTTTGCATGCATGCATGCATATATGTATATAGATTCCTTACATTTGTTGATTCAGCAAACGACACGCAAACTGAAAATTATGGTTCCTGGAGCTCCCCCATCAAAAATCGCCTTTAAATGTTAAATTTGTTGCTCTAGCAATTTCACCATAATGAGATGCCCTTTTAAAAGGGGTGGCATTAACTTTCCCCCCCATCAACCCAGAGCACTGTCTCACTCTCTGAGTCACCTAAATCCTCTGCTCTAATCACTTCTACTCAGCACAGAAAGGACACCGGCTCTTTCTTCACAGATAACAAAAGCAGCCATTTTCAAATTTATAAGAAAGTGTCAAACAGCAAGACAGGGTCCTGGGGTCCTAGGAACAGACTCTCAGTGTGGAGCAGAAGGGAAGAGGAAGGAGGACAGAAAAGTTTATTTCTACCTGGATGAAGAACGTACAGTAGTCCTGTATTACAGCTTAACAATATATATCATCAAACTGGGGCGGCAGTGTAGTATAGTGGGTAAGGAGCTGGTCTTGTAACCTAAAGGTCGCGGGTTTGATTCCCAGGTAGGACGCTGCCGTTGTACCCTTGAGCAAGGTACTTAACCTGCATTGCTTCAGCTGTGTAAATGGATGCAGTGTAAACGCTGTGTAAAAAGGTGTGTAAGTCACTCCGCATAAGAGCGTCTGCTAAATGCCTGTAATGTATGCAATGTAAAGGGCGATGTCAGAATCACAGCAGTTTGTGTTATTTGTGTTCATCCTCTGCTTAGAGTTACTGAGTCTCCTTATTGATGATTCACCGACTTCTCTTGGCAAAGATTTGTCAAAAGAAGTTTAAATTTAAAACTCCTAGTCACTATCATAGACAATGGTTATGTTAGGACTTTGAGTACTATATTATTCATACATTAGTAGTCACATGTTTAATGGCTTGTCAGTGATATAAAAAAACAAACATTTTAAGCCCAGGAATTTGACTATTAACAGTTTAAAAAAGTTATAGGCTACTAAAGAAGTCAAAAATAAGTAATATAAAACAAAAAATAATTTATAGAATTTCTTTGTAGTTGTTTTATAAGTGCTTTGAAGTAAATGAATAATAATATCAATACTACTAATACTACTACTACTAATACTAATAATAATACTAATTAATACATTTCAATCAGGATTAATTGGCAAAGGGACATTTTATATGATACAGAAGACTGGAAGGTGCGTGTTTTACTTTTTGATTAATGGTGTTTTGGAAAGGCCCTGATGTATTCTCCCAGAAATAATTACTGACTCAGGAGGAGGAGGAGGAGGAGGGAGGAGGAGGAGGGAGGGGATCATGGCCACTTTAATGTGGAATCTGTCACCCAGACTGAGGAGGTTTGTTTAAGACGTCATTTACAGGGCTGTGCCCGCCCTGCCTGCTCCTGATGTCCTCCTTACTGCGCGGATGAACAGATCGGATCAGGTCTTCATCAGAGCTGTTACTCCAGCAGGTGCTGCTTCTGATTTTATACAAGTCACAGATTTCACTGTACCCTTCCACAGGTGCTGAAAGGGTATTGAAAGGACACTTTTTGCGTGATTCAGAGCCAGATGTGCTGGTCAGAAATGCTCTGTGCACCACTGGAATTTGACTGCTTTCATGCTCTTTGAGCTGATTATGTAAACATAATAAACGGACAAATATTTAATAACTGTAACTAAGTCACAAAGAAAGAGTGTGTTGTGAAATTACTATGAAAGAAACAGAGGTGGCTGGCTGACTGACTGCAGGTTGTGGGCCACAGCGGAAGTAGAAGTTCTGTGTGTGAAATCGGCTGAATAAAAATGCACAGATCAAGCGGTTTGTGCTGTTCACACCCCAGATACTGTTACTTAGCCGCGTTTCAGTTGAGTTATTGTGAATTTAATGTATCCCATAGAGCTTCACCAACACGTTTTATCTTCCTTCCTGTACTTTCGTGCAAATTATAAAACAAAATAAATATACCACAGGTGACATGGGTAACAAGACGTATGGATTAAAATGTGTAACATGCCATATATTTAAATATGTGCCACCGACATGGCGTCCCGGTCAGCAAAAAAATAAATAACTAAAGAAAGAGACATAAAATCATTAATGTGATTGTGACAGATGTTCCCTGCGTACCCGCCGTGGTGTTCTCGACCCGCTGCCGCGTGGGTCTGATGCGTATCGACGTTCCCCTGTAGCGGGGTTCCCAGGCACACCCTTAAAATGGCGGCTCCAGAAGAGGCCTTCCCCCCCGGCGCCTTCCTCCGCCATTAAAGATCTCGTCACTCAGCCCAAACTGGAGCGGGGGAGGGCGGAGCTGCATTCCGCAGACTGCGCAGTTCTGATGGCGGGGGCCGGCCGGGTCGTTTAATCTCAATTTATTCCCCCTTTTTCTTTCTCAGATGCGCCGTGGCTGAGCTCGCCCCCGCCGACCGCCCCTTCTGCCGTCGCGTGCGAGGGTGAGGGTGAGGGTGAGGGTGAGGGTGAGTCGAAGGTTTCGCGTGCAGGTTCCAGGTGCAGGCCTCTTCTGCTGTCCCAGGCCCAGCTTTAAGGCAGGTAAACCAGGTGAGAAACAGCCATCCATCCAACATGAGTTTCAGAGTAGCAATCTGTTTGCAACTTACAGTTTTAAAGCACATACTATTCACGGTTCAGGTATTAATGAGTGTAATTTATTTTTTAAAAGGGAAATCTAATATATATTTTTAAATCAAAACTATACATTATGGTGATGCAAATTTTTAATTAAAGACAGCCATTGCAGTCTTAGGTGTCTCCCTGTTCCAAAGGAAACACCTTTATGTGCCATGTTCTGCTAAGTTGCAGTTCTGGAATGCGGTGCCAGAAACTGTCTTCACAAACACTGAAAATAACGAGAAAAAGTCCATCTTTCCGGACATTAAACTGTTCTGCGTGACATCAGAGCTGGCCGGCTAGTCTGATGGACTTCCTGTTCAGACTGATCCAATCAGCACTGATAAGCTCTGAGAACTTGGATATACCGTCCCCAGCACACACACAACTCTTCTGTTCTCTGATCTCATCGTCTTCACCGCTATTTTTTTTATCAGGACACATCCCAAGGCCCTGGAAAAAGCCAAGACTTGCCTTGTGACGAGACCTGCGCTATAAATAACACTGTCCAGTGGACGGGGATTTGCCACCGCAACAAATAAAATGGAGCCAGTGCTGGTGATGGAAGGGTCCAGTCCGTCGTGTGACGGGGAAACAAGCGCCATTCTCATCTCTCAGCCTGCAGTAGCAGTAGCAGGAGACACGGGAGTTTTCACAGGCACTGACCCTTCACTTCTCAGGTGACTTTTTTCAGCGGCATTCTCGAAAAAGGCTGTCATTCAAATTTCCCCATCGTTTTCAAATAAATGGGACCAGAATCTTTTTTTTTCCCCCCCTGAGAACACTAACGCTCGCTGAAGGGGAACCAGGTTTGAGGTAACGTCTCTGTGAACCACGCCAGCAGACTCTTTGCGGCTGCACTTAAGTAACCCCACCTCTTTTGTCAGGTTCCCTCTGATCAATATGTAAAAAACACAGACTAAAGGGACACTTTGAAAATGTCTCTCTCCTTCCCCGGTGGGCTGATTTAATGATGCATGGGATGTATTGCATTGAAAACCCTAGACAGTCATTATCATTGCTTTCAGTCAAGATCTTTTGTCCAGAAGAACAGATACAGTTCCTTTTCTAAACTCGATGAATACCAATTAGCAGATTAAATCTAATGTAGACACCAGCCGTAGCAGAACAAAACGCACGCTTCAATAGTTGCATTTGTAAACAATTAATTCATTATGTTGACTTGATTCTGTGTCCTAAAAAACATTTGGCCTAATTCATATCTGCAGGATAAAAGAACAGATTTTGCACATTCAATGAGATAAAGTAAATATTTTATTGATGTGGGAAAAAAAACTAATTATTAAATTGAACTCATGAAATTTCATTCACTGTTTATTTATTTGTTTAGAGTTTGATGAAATGCTTTTCTTTATGAAATTGACTTGCAGCTAGTTTTACTGACGCAGGTGCCGGTGCCCCTCGGGTCACACGGGGAGCATAATCTCAGTGTGCATTTAATCGCCGTGACGCGAGTGCTTCCCTGTCAAAGCTGGAGGAGGAGCAGCAGGCTCGCTTGTTTGAAAGTAAAGTGCGTGCCGATTGGTCAAACGGGGTGAAAATGAACTTAATGGCGCCGCCAAACATTCCGTTTCCCGGGGAACGGTGATTGAGCAGGATGATGGAGAGAGACTCTCACAGCAGAGGATTGGAGCGCGGGGGCCCGGACTGTAATATCGTACAAATCCCCGCTTATCCAGATTGGCCCCCGTCCATGGCTGGCCGACACCTCACAGGATATGCAGATGGGGTAAAGGCTCGCTGCCACGAAACGGCTCTGCCCTCCGGCACCGTTTAAGGTAAGTGCTTCTCAGAAGCCCTGGCCCCAGCAGCTTCAGTGGGGGGGGGGGCCTCGCATCCGCGTTCTGGTCAATATCCACTCAGACCCATCTCAGCCGCGGCCTCCCACCCCCCTTCCCCCCCGGGCAAGAGCCGCAGAGCTCAGCGCAAGGTTCCGTCTGCCAGCACGGAAAAGAGACCGGGATCAATTAATTAAAAAACACAATCAAACCTGGGGCTTCACCGTCACTGATCAATACGATGGCAGTTGGAACGGCGGGCCATTCAAAAAAAAAAAAAATTCATTAATTGATAAAATTAATTAATAAAAAGACAACATATCTTTAAAACAATGGAGGAGTGTGCACCCCAACCCTACATCTAAAAAGCAATAAATTATGCATAAGACAATGGCATTAAACTGCCTACAACAATTTATTTGTTAGCTTAGCGTCTGGGCTCTGTTGAAGGAACAAGCGTTTGAAAGGAGTATGAAAGTCATTTTGAGTTAAGCGGATTTTTAGGAAAGCCTTTCCTCAATAAGCGAAGAGGCTGCTATTATGGATTATGTTTGCGTTTTGTTGTCACACGGCTGCATTTCCAGACTGTGCCCATTCTTTCCCATTCAGATTCAGCCTCCCAGTGCTGAATGGCGTTCGAGCAAACAGGAGAAAAGGAATTTGGAATAACATGTCACCGTTAAATCTGCAATTTCTTGGGTTTTTTTTTTTTTTACCAATACCGCACACAATGTTCTTATTTCAGCACATTTTAATTGAATTATTTTTACTGGTAAATATGTAAGTGCATAACAAACAAGACAAACAAAAACTTGCCAAGGCAGTTAAAATACATTTTGATTATACTGATACCTGTTACGTCCCCAGCCTCTGCTTGCCTGGGTAGTGCAGGTGGAGGTAATACCTAATTGCTTAATTGCTTGATTGCCTCCACCTGCCTGTGGCCCAATATAAGCCCTGCAGTATGAGGCTGGGGAGATCTTCTTTGGTGGCTTCTTGTCTGTGGTTTGTGGTGTTTGTGTGGAGATCTTTTGTTTTGTAAACTTTGGGTTTTCGTTTGTTGTAGTTTGCGTACTAGTTTGTGATTTTGTACTAATAAATGTCTGGGTTTTTGTTTTAAAATCACTTTCTGGAGGCAATTAAGCAATTAGGTATTACCTCCACCTGCACTACCCAGGCAAGCAGAGGCTGGGGACGTAACATACTGTATAAAAATAAACAATTAAGTTCTCTGATCTTCAAGATCCTAAATCGGCTAAAATCCCTGGAAGGAGAAATGCTGGAACACTGGCCTTCCTGTGGCAAGTGTCATAGGAAGATAGGATATTAGTCGGGTGTGATAACACACTGAGGTCTAGCCAGAGCTGTCAGTGATACGTTTCTGATATTCCTCTTGAGGCGGTGCGGTACAGGGTTCGAGGAGCGGTATATGTAACCCCAAGCTTTAGAGTTCACTATCCTGGCAGGATCCTGCTGTTGAACCCTTAAGAAATTTACCAAGCCTGATGTCTTTGCTTTAGTGTCTAATAATAACAACAACAATAATAATAATAATAATCTTTCATTTTTCTTCCTCTACTTTAGGGTGAATATTTGATCTAGTCTACTGGAGTCCTTGTGAGCCTGGAAGGCACCGACCCGTTGGGGGCTGGTCCTGGTTCTGTCCCTTTGACGCTAACCCCCATCTCTAGGTTAACCCAGACTGGTACGTATCGCTCGTATCTGATCTGGGGGAGACTGGAGCAGGCCCCAAGATGTAGACCCTTCTCAGGCTTGACTCGGGTGATTGGGCTACCTAGCGGTGTTAACAAAAACCACTTGGGTCTGGCAAGGTAAGTATCCAGCCCCCCTGGGTCCACTTGGACAGCACGCAGGGTGTGGTGGTCTGGGGCCACAGACCTTAAATGGTGCCCAATTTTCTATCGGTGGCTAGCACCACTCACACACCAGACCATCATGCACTACACGCGTGAATTGGACTAAGCAAAACCAGTTTGGGCTCCTTCAGATTTGTTCACCCCCCCAAATTGTTGCATCTCTGGAACGGACCAGCAGGTCATGAAGAAAGAAGACGGACCAAAAAACAAAATCCTTCAGGGACATTTTGTCTGCTCAACCTCTGATTTGGGCTCTTTCAAATTCACTCACCCCCCAAAAATCCATAGGCAACCCCCTAAGAACTTATTACTAAACGAAAGTGCCCAGCTACATTTAAAAAGAAGCCTACTCAGACTTCAAATACCAAACATTTTTTTTTCAAATCATCCAAGCTTGGAGTAGACTGATTAAAAGTACCTAAAGACTCAAGAAAAATACTTGTACTTACCTCCAGCAATTCTCAGCTGATCCTCCCTGGTAAAATAAACATTAAAAGGAATGTGTTCTATTCATTGATTTCTCACGGCTGTTGACCTCTTGATTTTTTGAATTGTGACATGCATATTTGTGAATAATGGACTGGAAATGAATATAAGCTAAACAGAGGCATGACACAAGGATTCAAAGACACGTGGATTTGGATGTACTCTGCTATTCAACCGGTTTCTCACCAGAGACTAAGTGAACTGAGAGGCAAAGAGACAAAACATTTTAAATGATTATTTGTCATGATTAACTCATAAAACATACTGATTCTTCACTGTAAATGTGATTAAGAATGACCATGTTTATTATTAATTCTAGTTTATATTACTTACACATACATTATTTTATTAAAGTAAATATCCCCAACTGTGTGGCCCATCCATGCAAAAGTCCAAAGACATGCGACCCAGAGGGATCGCAGATGAAAATCAGCCTCCTGGCTAACTCTGGCACACTTACTGAGATGTTATTAATGTGCACTGCCCCTGTCAAATACACTAATGGATTAAATGAAGAAGGAGAGAGCCTGAACAGGATGGGCCAGCCTGGGGCTTCTGAGCCACGCAGGTGATCCGTGATGCGATGGAGCCGGGCCTAGTCTCACACCTGGCCCAGCCTGACACCTGGCCTAGCGTCACACCTGGCCTAGCGTCACACCTGGCCCAGCCTCACACCTGGCCTAGCCTCATACCTGGCCTAGCGTCACACCTGGCCCAGCCTCACACCTGGCCCAGCCTCACACCTGGCCCAGCCTCATACCTGGCCTAGCCTCACACCTGGCCTAGCGTCACACCTGGCCTAGCCTCATACCTGGCCTAGCCTCATACCTGGCCTAGCATCACACCTGGCCTAGCCTCATACCTGGCCTAGCATCACACCTGGCTGTACCTTTCCCCGGAGAGCAATGATCACTGCTAGACTGCTGGAGGAAACTAGACCGCATGCGTTATTCATCAGTGGCATGGAACCACTTAAAAAAAGCTGCAGGAATTGTAAGAAAAGGACTGCTACAGAAGTCTGTTTCCTGGATTGTGGCCAAAACGTGAAATATTTTATCATGTACAGTGACTCGCATGCAGATTACCTGTCTGATTTACATTTTTTAAATTTTTTTATTTATCTTTTATAACCACTCAATGGTGTTCTGGACAGCTATTTAATATTCAATTTTCAGAACTTTGCTCTCTGAAATTGCAGTCAAGACCACCATGAACCTCTTTTGAAATATGAGCAACTAGGAAATGTATTATAGCAATTGGGAGAAAAAAAAAAAAAAAACTTTCTAAATGCTGGACATTACAAATTGTGAGACAATAAAGAATAAGATAAAAACATAACTTGGTGCGACGATGCTGAACATCGGGTTGGAGGGAAAACAAAGCTGACCCCTTTCTCGTCTGTAGCCTTTTCCAACAACAACAACAACAACAACAAAAACGCGCATTAGGATAATGAACAGAGGATTTGCTTTTGTTTTGTTCTTTTTCGCTAATTCTCCCACAAGGCCTCACTTTCAGTACCTGTGCATCATTAGGAAAACAGATGCACTGATAACTTCAGACTGTCTTTATGAGTGCTCATCACACTAGGGGGTGTAACATTTTATTTGTCCAGTTTCCAAATTCGTAGTTTTGAGCTTGTTCTCTCATTTGCAATTTGCTTATCCAAGAACACATTCGCGTACGGAGGCAGAATTGGACGGGACGAGTGATTTGTATTGGCCAGGATTCAACGAACAATTTGTTCTTAACTTTGATTAAGTAAACAAATGCAATTAGTGTAACTTTTATTCTTCGGATGCGCTATTTGGAATGTGAATATTTTTATTATTTATTTCTGAACTCAAAGGAATGTTTTTTTTTTTTTTTTTTTTTTCTGTGTAGAAATGAAAATCGAGCCCACGTCATGCATTTACTTTTGTCGTTAGCGCGCGTTAGACAAAGATCACGTTAAATCCTGTTAAACACAAGACGCAAGACGCAAGATCAATGATTAATAATTGAATAAGCACTTCAACACTTTCCATATTGGTAAGTACTATCCCAGGATTTGAGCTGTCAAGTTCTCCCTTCTCTCCCGATCCAATAATCTGTCATTTTCTTTTCTTTTTTTTTCAATTTTGCAACATTTGTTTTCCGTGCACACATTCAATACAACCAGACTTTGGGTCCATTAGATTAATTACATCAGGCTACACCATTATTGTCAGTTCCTCAAAATAAAATAAAAGGTAATGGATTTAAATTGTGATGCAAATCTGGCACAGCATAATATAAATATATGGTAATGATTGATTAAAAAAAATGTGTAGGGATAAAATGCTTTAAACGGAACATACAGTGAATTAAAAATAAATGTGCGTTATGTTCTCTCTGGCAAGCCCCCAACAGTTCATTAAACCAGATGGGGCTTTCACTTTTTTAATGATGTGAGTAAAGAACTTGAATAAAGACTACCAACGACCATGCAGGTGGACCATTTAAAGTGTACGCACGCAGCAAAGTGATTGGGCTTTAGTTTATAGTTCAGTTTATAACTAATGAGGCTATTAAAAAAATGTGCTAATTTCATTCGTTAAAATTACACATCCACTTTTTAATTTTAAATTTGTGCATCTGTCCACAACCTGACAGTCGTGATTTATTGATTTATTATTGCGATTCCGTTTTGCTACATTTCAATGAAAGTTACATGAATACAATGCATAATTATGTTCCCAAATTTTACGCTTAACCTGCGAGCTGACGGATATCCGAAGGGAGGTCACGCTTGAACACATGTATATATCCCATGAGTGTCAGAATTGACTAAACTCTCAAACTGCATTTGAGAGCAGCTAGTAAGGCGTTGAGCACTGTGTAATTTACAAAGAGGGGTTGAGAGGACGTAGTGGGGGGTGAAACCTCTTCAGGCACTGATTTGTAGTAGTCAGTTTGAAGCAGGTTTGAGAAGATCAGTCTGTGGCAGCTGAGACTCTGTAGGCCTAAAGGAAGAGGGAGAGTACAGTTACAGCCAACACAGCCACGCGGCATCTTAAAGGAACTATCAGAGGAAGTGCTAGGGCCTTCCCCTGGGTATCCTGGGTATCCTGGCTTTGCTGCGTGTATTTAAGGTCATGGCTGAGGGTGGAGACTGAAACGTTCTGTTACAATAGTCTTCTTGGCGTGTGTGTGTGTGTGCGTGCGTGCGTGTGTGTGTGTGTGTGTGTGTGCGTGTGTGCGCGCTTGTGTGTGTGTGTGTGTGTGAGCGTGCGTGCGTGTGTGTGTGTGTGTGTGCATGTCCTGTGTTTACAATAAAAGAAGTCTCCTTCTCCGTCTTCAACCCAGCCCACTCACCCCGGGTATCCGACTTCAGCCATCTAGCTACCTTAGCCAGCTTCAGCCATCTAGCTACCTTAGCCAGCTTCAGCCATCTAGCTACCTTAGCCAGCTTCAGCCATCTAGCTACCTTAGCCAGCTTCAGCCATCTAGCTACCTTAGCCAGCTGGATAGCTAGAGGTAACGCTACTTCCCAGGTCCAACAGAACACATGGCAACTCCACATTGCTTTCCATCCCCTTTGTGAAAAGCACTTCTGGCTGACTCTGGTTTTTTGAATGAGCCCTGTGGGCTTGTTGCTGCACCTGCGCTTCTTCACCTCTTGCAGTAGCGAGCTAGGTACAGACACTCTGCTGAAACCTGACCCCACCCCACAGGCTCTATTCACCTCTTAGAGCATCAGTAGCGAGCACCACACCCACCCCTAGGTACAGAACCCACCCTCCCCACACAGAAAAGAGCGTCACACCCACCCCTCTCCCACACAGAGTAGAGCTGCTGTAAGCTGACCCCTCCCCCACAGAGCGTCACACCCACCCCTATAGAGCCACACCCACCCCCTCCCCACACAGAAAAGAGCACCACACCCACCCCTCCCCACACAGAGTAGAGCATCAGAACCCACCCCCTCCCCACACAGAAAAGAGCCACACCCAGAAACATCCCAAACTCATTTTAGAGGAAAAATACAGGCAGAGGAGCACAGATTCGGCAAATGTCCACAAAAAAAGAAAGGGACTGCCATTGGTATGGCGGAACATGGTGCTTTTATAATATTTTCAAGTTAAAAATCCTGCATAGCCTACTGTAAATATTTGTAAATGTTCCACCTCTTTCTCCTTTAAAATATCAGGTTATGGGTAGTGAAGAATAATAGGTAAGGAACTGGGCTTGTAGCCTAAAGGTTGCCGGTTTGAATCGCAGGTAGGACATACTGTTGTATACCTAACCTAAACTGCTTCAGCGTGTGTTCAGCTGTGTAAATGGACACTATGTAGAAACGCTGAAGATGTGTAAATTGCTTTGGATTGGAGCCTCGGCTGAACACTGATGATGCAAATGTGTTATGCAGAGGAGAATTTCATCTTTCTTTCATGTTCCTTTACATAACAGTCCATTTGTGTCACATGCACGGTAGGTTACCCTCAAAACCACTTCCAGGAGACCATCTGCAGCTCCTACACAACGGCAGTGTTCCTGTGCGATAGTGCAAACATCCAATTTACATGCAACATTTCGTCTGCTTCTGCTACCTCCATGTTTACGCACCGTGGAAAACACGGCACCTGCAAGCCCACAGCGCCGCAGCAGCGAGAGAAGCCCTTCAAAGCGGTCATATTTCGCAAATATACGGAGATGCCACTGCCCCCTTTTTACTGAATCGCCCGGGCTCTCTTATCCTGAAAGCCTCTAACCAGATCTAACCCAGGAAAAAATAAATTATAGAGGCATTCAGTAACTGAAAACAATATAGCCATTGCATTTCTGATGCAATAAAAGATCTAATGGAATGCTTGGCATTGTTAACAGAGTGTGCGGGAGTTGTTTATGGGTGGCAGTGCCGTGTGGTGGTTAAGAAAGAGAGCCTGGAACTCTATGGTGTGTGAGACACTGTCATTATACCCCTGAGCAAAGAACTTTCCCTCCATTTCCTCATTTAGCCTCCAGCTCTGTGAATAAACTGTATGTGAAAATAATGTACACCACTATAAGTCACTCGGAAGTCACTGCTAACTGGCTTTAATGCGAGCAAACGGCAGACAGTTTGAATGGCGTCCCTCTGAATGGATTGCGGATGCGTGTGATGTTTGTTGCTTGGACTTGGCTGCGTTTCAGTTTAATTTACTGCATCGCGTGTGCGTGCGACAAGTTAGAGCAGCTCTGCGATTGAACAATGACTTAAAGGACAAGGCCGGTGGTGCCCAATCATGTGCCATGGAGGTGGAGAGTATGCAGGTTTTCATTCCAACTGATCACTACACCTGCTGAGTTCACTGATTGGTATCACTAATCCTCTCTGGCTGAAGGTGTGTTAATTAGTGAACTCAGCAGGTGCGCCACTGGACAAGACAGTGCTGTTTATTAATTTGTTCATTCATTTATTTATTTATTTTTTACATTTTGGTAAATTTTGCTACTTAGTTGTGTGGCGTTGATAATATGTTTCCACTTAGACTGGGAGTATTTGTGGATTATGTGTCACGCTGCCAAGCAAAACAATGCAAAGGACTAGTAAATGATTTCTACTTTTCACTTTCCTTGGAAAAATAAGTAAATTCCTTGACTTTTGTGTCACCCTTGGGCTTAGTAAAAGACCTGTAAACTGGCATTTATGTCTTAGAGATACTAGACTATACATTTGCAACTCCATATGTTAGCATTCAGCCTAAAATGAGCAATAACAAACAGCTTTAATCCAGTGGCTCCATTCTGAAACTGATACTGTTTGTTTCCTTTAGCAGAGCAACTCTATAAGTGCAGAGTAACTGCTTGATGTCCTTTTTCGCTATCATTGATTGCTAAATATAGTGATTAAACCAACTGAGGGAAATCAGATAGCAGACTGAGCGTTCTAATGCTTAGTGATTTGGTTGGAACATACCAGGACTGTTAATTTTTAGCACTGTAGATGGAGCTACTTGGCATGTCAGCATCTCAAATAACACAATCTTGTCCCCCTCCTCAAGCATTATTAGACCTAACATGGACTAAACAAATACAACTAATGCTAAAGCAAAATTCATTTCGGCACAAACCGCTGCATGTCAGTGCACATTAAACATTAACATTAAAACGAAGCACAGCCGCAACCATCACTGATCAAAAGAGCTGGAGAGTCCATTTCCACCGAGGTACGGTGAGCTATCCCTCAATGTGCATTAACTGTGCTGCACTCATTTTTATTAACAAATAATACTTTGGAAAATGAGTAATTAATGCAGAAATCCAAGTAAGTCCAAAGGAATCACAAACATTGATTTGCAACTGTATGTGACATTTCTGAATGCATTTTAAGATTGTACAAGATGACAGGTACTGGTAGCCTAGGTTCTGCACTGTATGTCTATAATTTTGAACATTTTGCGAATGATTCTTGCAGAATGTTTTATGTAATTTCAGCGACCCTCAAAATTGTAAGGCAGTACTGTGGCTCATACTTATGCTTGTTTAAACTCGGAAAGTTAAAAATAAAACAAGGATACGGATATATTGTATGATCCTCAAGATCCGAATATTAGGTCATACTCTTTGAGTTAGAAGCTGGGCAACCATTAATTTACTGTTCCACAGGAGAAAATCTGAAATGCCCAAGGAATTATATGACTAATGCAAGAGTCATTATATGACTATAGTTCTGTATTAAATAAATAAATAACTAAATATATAAATAAAATGCAATTGTGGTGCTGTAGGCATGCTGATCAAAATGTTTCATTACTTTACCAGAACAGTCTTCATTAACTTGAATCTCCATGTGGATAATACCCTTCCTGTTCTCAAGGCTGTGGTGAGGTAAAAGGTTAAATTCTAGACGATTCCATATTTGAGAATGTACCGTGGCCTAAACTGACAGAAATAAATGTGTACTGCAGTGGAACTGCCCTGTTGTGACAACCCTGGTGTTGATAGTTGCTCTATTGTTTTCAAGACACATGTTGAGTTGTTTAATTGGGAGTGCAAACATTTTATTGTCTCGATTTTGTGGAGTATTTTTTTTTCTTTTCAATTTGATTCTAAAACACAGAACGTTAAGTCCCCTCTCTATAAAAAAAATAAAATAAAATAAAAAGACTGGATTTACCGGATCTTGAGGTTCACATGGATGAGGTTATGAAGAGCCAGCACGACTTCAAAGACAGAAAAAAAAGAAAAATAAAAAAAAACGAAGCGGTCTGCTTGTGATGCAATGTGTTGCAATGAAAATGAACGCGTGCACACAGTTGATGAAACAGAGTGCAGTCAGATGCAGAGCAGAGTGGAGGAAGCAGGTCTGTGAACAAGGAGGATAATGAGGGAGAGAGAGAACATAGCTAAAGTGGAGGCTTAAAGAGAGAATGGGGAAGAGGGGAGGGAGAGAAGGAGAGAGAGAGAGAGAGGGAGGGGGAGGGAGATAGAAAGAGGGAGGGAGGGGGAGAGAGGGGGGGGAGGGGAGGGGGAGGGAGATAGAAAGAGAGAGGGAGAGAGGGAGGGAGGGAGGGAGGGAGAGAGAGAGGAAACAGAGAGAGACTAAAAGACGGAAGGAAAAGAGAGGGAGACAGAGAGTGTGTTCCCACACACACCTGTAACTAAAAGGAAACACAAATTGCTCTCCAGTCTGAAATATGCGCTGAAGAGTAAACTGCTGGGGAAATAAATGGCGGGTCTGGCTGGTAATAGAGAAGCACTAAACCTCCTGCTGAATTACACCAAGAACACATTTATCATATGTGAAATCTGTGGGAGTTGAAATTACAGCAGTAAAAACACACACCAGGCTTCTTAGCACGCTTGTATACAGTGTCAGAGACTTATTTGTTTTGATTGTGCGGTTTTAATGCTTCCCAGAGCACAGCTCCTGTGGTTTGACTTACTCAGACCTTTTCTTTCCTTTAGAGTTTTTTTTTTTTTTAAACTTTATTCTTTAATACCTTTTAATCTATGAATGGAGCATACCTGTGCCTGTCAGAATGCAGCAGCATCCCGTATAGGGGAGACTGTAGACCATCACACCCCCTCTGATAGTCCGGTGGCAGCCAGCCACCGTACTGGGCCTCCCCACGGTCCTCCAGCTGAGTGGTGTACCGCCCATGGACCCCCAAACGCTGTCCCAGGGACCCACTGCGCATGCTGCCACTCGTTCCTCCCTTAATTGCAATCTCCGAACGGTAACGAGCTGTTGATTGCTCTTAATTAGCCTGGTAATGTCTGCTGGAGGATGATTTACCCTCCTTGGGCCGTGTGATGTCAGAGATGGCGATGGATGGTGTGAAGAGCAATCGTTCCGCGTTCACATCACGGTCAACACTTTCAATCAGTCACATCAGCTCATGCTTTCTGTGATGTGCTGTATGGAAAATGATTCCTTTATGAAGGGGTTACTTTTCTGTTGATTCCCTTACAGACTGACAGGTGAAATGGGTGGTACTCTGACTGCTGAGGGTGTGGTCACCTGCTCACTGAAAGTGAAGCGTTCGTAACACAGAAATATTTTTCCCTTCCATTTGTAAATTTGTGTGTGGATCAATGAGTCTCCTCCTCCTGTACTACATAGTTTGTGTTTAAAACCATATACCAATGGATAATGCTAGTGTGCGCGTGTGTGTGTGTGTGTGTGTCTGCGTGCAAGAGAGAGTGTGTGTGTATGTCCCCACAAGTTATTATCAGTACATGCATCCTCAGGATGAGATAAAAACGAGCGTGTGCGTGTGAGCTGGTGTGTACGCGTGTGCGTTCCTGTGTGTGTGTGAGAGAGAGAGTGTGTGTGAGTGTGTGTATGAGAGAGACAGAGAGAGAGAGAGAGACTGTGTGTGAGTGTGTATATGTGTGTACCATGAGTAATTCATCCCAGAGACCACATTAAAAACAAAGTGGTTAAATGCAGATAAAGGGAAGCTTTAATGAAACGAGGGGAGGATTCTCAGAGTGGTGTTCGCTTTCCGGTCCGCTCACAAGCACCGAGTTTATATGTAAATAGGGACCTGGAAAAACCTAATGACTTGCATTTATTAGAATAATCGTGTAAAGGAGGAGACAAAATAAACAAACAAACAAATAAATAAATAAATAAATACAACCTGAATGCAATTCATTTTCTGCTAGGACAAAGCTCAGATAATTGCCAACAAGAATAATTTATGCATCAACAGACTTGGTCAGATCTACATACCGTAAGTGTGCTTTAAAAGGTTTTTCACCTTTGATTTAATTCTTTTTTTTTTTTCTTTGACAGATATTGTGTGTAGGAGTCCCATTAGTCAAATCAGTCAAACAGTGGTAATTTGATTATTACTACAAAAGAATAATTTTAACTCTCTATGCATGGAGCAGCTTTAATAAATAAATAAATAAATAAAAACCATTAACCAGGGTTTCGCAGTTTTCCCTCATAAAAAGTGATCAGTAGATAGACACATTCCAAGGTCCTCTATCAGTGCAATGTCATGGAACTCAGAACAATACGCAAAGCCCTCATACTCATGATAACACGGCATAGCTGTGTTCAGACAGCCTATGCAGCTAAACCAAGCGGCTCTCAGTGAAGTTCTGCCCCCCCCCACAGTCCGCAGTCAAATTCTCTGCCGCGTCGGTGCTAACCACCGCTGGCAGCCGCCTTGGGCAGCGCCTGATTGGCCCCCTCACCCGCGAAGGGGATCGGTCCTGCGGCCAATCGCACGCTGAGCTGTCCTCTGATCGATGGGCCATCTGCGTTTGTGCTGGTGTCAGCTGTGTGAGAAGTGCGGTGCAGAGGCTCTGTGGCTCGGCCGGGGGGCTGCGGGGGGGACAGGGACGGAACATGGCAGGACGTGTTTGGAGGGGTACACATGCTAGTCTGCAGTCTCCTGTATAGATAGGGGCTCTCTCTCCCTCTCTCTCTCCCCCCTCTCATTTTCCCTCTTCCTCTCTCTCATTCTCCCCCTCTCCCTCTCTATCTGTTTCTGTCTCTCCCTCTTTCCTTCTCCCTCTCTTTCTCTCTCCCCCTCTCCCTCTCTTTTTCCCTCTCCCCCTCTCCTTCTCTCTTCCTCTCTCTCCCTCCCCCCTCTCCCTCTTCCTCTCTCTCTTTCCCCCTCCCTCCCTTTATCTCTTTCTCTTCTCTCTCTCTCTCTCTCTCTATCTTTATATATATATATATATATATATGCAAGCCAAAATGAAGCTGGCTGTTATCTTACCCCAAATACACTTTTCTAGAAGTGCTTTTTATGGCCCGTGCAAATTGCTTTCTTGCCTTTTAAATGCATATGCATGGGCCGCTCGAGCCGAGGATGGGAGACCCCACCAGGATAATGACCGGAGAAATCTGCCTGCAGGGGCTTTCGTTCTCTGGGCCAAACCCAGAGCCATTTTCATTAGATTGAATAAAGATTTATCTACTTTTACAGCTGTTGCGTCCAAATGTTCAGTTGTACGCACGTCGTAAAACAGGGCTGCCCAATCCTGCTCCTGGAGATGTACCGTCCCGTAGATTTTCATTTGAACTATAACTGGGGACAGGATTGGGCTGCCTGTAAACGGTAACATCAGCACAAAAAATTATAAGAATATATTGACTACATTATACATAGATCATGTTTAATTATTACATTAATGAGTAAAACATTGTTGTATTTATATTTGTTATTTACTTTAACAATTAATTCTAGAAACAAAAATGTCAATATCAACTGTATCATCCCTTAGAATGCCCTTGTGTGTGGGCAGACTATGAAAAGTTAAAAAAATAAAAATAAATAAAAAATTTAATTCAAACAAATACTTCACCTTTCAGTTATCACCATGTTATTTTTGTGATGTGAAAATGTGAACTTTTTTGAGTGTATGGTGCATACAAGTTTATTTTTATTACCATACATTTTCTGTTTTCCAAAAACAAAAATAGTTAATTAAATCCAACACCTTGACGGCGTTCACATATGTCGTGTGAGAAGGAGAAAAGTCACTCTTTGCAGTGAGTCTATGACTTTAATTGGGCTCTATTTTGAGGGTGTGGAACAGCTCACAATCACAATCTGCTGTCAAAAGGGCAGATTGGAGCAGACTGTTTGCTCAATATTTTTATTTCCATGTTTTTTCAGCTTTTCTAGGTGGGGGGGAAAGGGGGCTGGACCAGTCGCTTTGGGGTGCGGATTGGCGCACGTCCCTGGCGTAGTGATGCTTTAACAGATTTAAGAGGTCCGGAAATCCCGCCATCTTAATGCCGAGGCAGCCACGCGTGTCATGTGACCATCTGGGCTGTCAACCTGCATTTCAGCTCCTGGCCTCCAGGGGTCCCCGTAAGTGCTGCAGACTCTGAAATATCTGCACTGTGATCACAGAGACATGGCTAATTATATCATAATAGAGTCATTAAAAGGTATCTGTCAGTAAGTGTTGGGGAAATAAAACATGGGCGCACAAAGAAATAAAAAAAAGCCCATAACCAATGACTAACCCTAACCCTAACCTAAACCTAAACCTAACCCCAGCCCTAACCCTCACCCTAAGCAATACACTGGCTTCATGGACATGGAACTTATGTTGAGGCCACAGGACACACATCAGCATCGACTTTTTTAAACATTGATAAATAAATGAATAGTCCTACATTACCTTGAGTGACTTTTTTTTAAAGAACTTTTTTCTTTTTTTTTTACATTACAGGTTCTAACCTAACAGTGTAATGTATGATTAATGCCTGTACAGAAAGTTATGGAAATACTTTGAGGACTGCGCTGTGCAACATGTAGAAAACAGTCCTCGCCAGTAATTTACCTGTAATTATGTCATTTCTAATCCCAAAACAGGCGTATAATTATAGCTACATTATATCCATAATTATAAGTTTTCCTCCATAAAAAAGTAGCTGCACTAAGGAAAATGCATCTCAAAACAACTCAAAAAGATTGTGCTGTCTATTGATTTGGAATGGATTTTCCTTTTGGCAACGACTTTTTTTATGGAGAAAAGCTCATAATTAAAGTTATATACAACTCCACCATTTCATTTCAGAGAGCCCCCCCACCCCCCCAGTCTGTAACTCATTGGGCCTGCATGCTCTAATGAAAACCTGGGGGTGTCAGTCTCATAATGCTCCTTTTTATTCTTGTTTATGTCTTACTGGTGTCGTCCGGTATTCACAAGAACCTGTAATCTCTCTAAGTACAAATGCAGCTTTTACCATCCCTTTAGGAATTACACTGCAATCACAGAGAGAGGGAAAAAAGGTGCTTGCCTGGCAGTATCCAAAGGTAAAATGTCCCAGGCATAATAGACTAAATGACCAGAGAATACACTGAATAAACAGAAATGCCTCATAGACAAAACTGCCAAAAAACAAGTTCAAGGAGCAAAGTACACACGGTGGAGATAGGATTCAACACTCTTGCGCTTTTGATTGAATCGACCCCCGAAGATGGCTTTGATAATCGGCGATCGATGGTGCGGGAACGAGGCCGTCGCCAGGGCGATGCGAGGAATGCCGCGGGACGGTCGTCTCTTCTGTGAGGCACATTTCCAGCGGAACCCCAGATAATGTTCCTGTTCGCTCGCGGCCGGCGATGTATTCGCGAGCCTAATTAATTGTTTTGCCAGTATCCGCATCGCAGGAATCCATTTGCAGATGTCGCTGCACATTGCACCTGCTGTTCTTATTGCAGAGCTGAGAGGGCTGGCTTGGCTTTGGCCTCGCTGCCGATCGGCGATGCTATTTTCACACATACGGACCATAATACACGAGAAGACGACAACTGCGCAGTTCTGAAATACAAAACCAGCATTATAATACTCAAAATAATGATAAAGCTACCAACCAAATTTCATTCAGAAACAACAAGGCTGATAATGTAATCTTTCGACAGCAGCATCACTGCAACAACAAAGATGATGTTGATGATGATGATGATAATAATAATAATAATAATAATAATAGCAGCATGATGTGATAGACATTCATCAAGCATCCAGTATCTGCCAGCCTGTTGAGTGGCAGTATGTGTGTATCACACACATACCTGTGCACATAAGACACTTGAAACGTGTCTTATCCAGTTGATGCTGGTGAAATTCTCTCTCGTATTTTGGCTGATTAATTCAGGGCATGGATTCTTCGTTTCAAAGCGCCTCCGCGCCCCCTTTCTCTCCCGAGAGCGAGTGGCGGGAGGAGGGGGGTGGTCTTTAATAGACTGCCCGCAAGTGTCTAAGTCTTGTTTATTAAAATGTTTAGTTGCTGATTATAAGCCCTGGGTAAATAGTGCCAAACTAAGCAAAGAACAGATGGTCTCGGGGGTGCAATCAAACATTACCTCTAATTATGAGAGTTAATTACTGAGGGCTTTATTCAGTGACCTCCCATCCACATGCGCGACTGCCAGACCGGTAGCAATCAGCAGCCCATCGGTGGGTCAGAAATCAGGAGCAAACGGTCCCTGGGTACCTGGCACAGCCATTTTGTTTTCCTAGACTCAGCTCTCCGAACACACACGCACACACACACACACACACACAAAGTGAACTCTAAAATCGAGACGCGGGGTGAACCGATTTAACCAAAAATCTGGAGTAGAATTTTTATGAAATTTGAACCATAATTATTAATTATTCCCCTGGACATTCCGGGTGTTTCTCAGTTTTCTTGCGGTCTTGTGAACCTGTGTGACGACTTATTTGACGGCCCAAGTCCTGCTCCAAAAGCAAGAACACAAAGAAGCAAGAGCGGTTAAGGATCCCGGAAGCGGTCTTGATTCTCCTCAAATATCGAGTCTGCGTCCGACGCATCCTTGCCCCAGGAGAATGGACCTAATATCCCACCATGCATTGTGCGATGGCAGATGAGACAGGCCAAGCTCACAATTTTTTAGTTCTCTCATTTCACCAATAAATGTTCCGAAAATCTTTCTAAGAATGAAAATGAGGTGAGAAATATTTATTATAATCACTGAATTTTTTTGCTCATTTTAAGCATAATTAATTAGAAATGTTTAATATGACTCGACTAGTGGCTCAGCCAGAGACTAGTACAATGAGCTAGCCAAGCTGAGCTGTTTTAAACTTTTTCTAAAGTTCTTATTTCACCAATAAATCATTCTGAGAACAGAAATGAGGTAAGAAATATATTAAAACAGCTGTATTTTAGCTCATTATAAATATTGAGCTGGAGCCTATCCCAGCATGCATTATAAATAATAGGAGTAAATAATAGGAAACATCACTAGAAAAGAGAGATAACGTCGCATACTGAATTAGCAGCTTTAAGATTATGCGTGTAAACACATAGTTGAGTCTAAAATTCAATTCATTTTAACTGGAAGATAAAAAGAACATAAACAGATAGTCACTTCAAAAATAAATGTGTGTATATATATATGTGTGTATATATATATATATATATATGTATATATATGTATGTATATATATACACACACACACACACAAACACACACACACATTTCTACTCATTAAAACTGTTTTAGAGTAATCGCCTTAATGGAGAATCAAAGGACAGCTAGGATGAAGCCAAATCTCCTGTTATTAAAACTGCTTGTCTGTCCCTGGGGGACTCATCAGAGAATTTAATTATGAGAATTGTTTCTGTCTTTTACAGTTTTCCGCTCGGCTTAACAGAACAGTTTGAGTCAGTGAATTAAGTTCTGTTCTGTTCTTATATAACATGCCTGCAAAGACTCAATTTCTTAACATTCTCCAAGCAAAGTTCAGTTTTCATTACAATTAATACTAGTACTACTACTACTACTACTACTGTTCCTACTACTGCTGCTGTTACTACTACTACTACTACTAATAAAATTCTACCATGTATAAGACATAGCCAGTGATTTCTATTATCTTTTTTAAAAGGCCTGAGAGGGTTGTTGTTATTTTCTAAACAAACCGGTGGTTGTCTCAAAGTCTACGGGTCAACTGCAGTGTGTGCTTAGCCAGAGTTTAAACCTCAAGTTTAAGCCTGCATTTCAAGTTAACGTGTGTGATCAGACCGGCCTGCCAATCAAAACAGGTCGATGGAAGTCATCAAAACACGCTGACGGCGGCCGTCCGCTCTTATAAAACAGCCGACCTGTCGCTGTGACCCTGTGACAGACGCACCAGGTGGAGATGTGTCTACTTCACCTGTTAACCAGAGCAATCACTGCTGTACGGCGGGATGTTATGAATCTTTTCCCATTTTTGTTGTAGCCAGCAAAAAAAAACTGCAAAATGATCCAGCTAAAATTTGTTCTACAGGACATGGTCATGCTAATGTTTGCTGCTTGCTGGATGTGTGACAGAATCACACATTTAATTTAATTTACTTTCCCATGGTGTTTTTATGGTTACTGACAAAATTAAAGCACCCTACATAAAAATGTGAGATATGCTCCTCAGCAGCGCTAAATGTAAGATTGACTAATGACTGCCAGTGACACAACCACTCAGCTTACACAGACTCACAGCATGCACCTGTAATCATGATTTTTATGATTTCAGTGCGATATCGCTAAAATGCAGCCGTATTCCTCAAACTAAAAAACCACATTTTAATCCTGACAATCGCCATTGGTTTAGCGATGCCTCGTTAAATCCCTTCTGAATATAACGCAAATTAATAACATTCAGTGCAGTTAGAACGGAAGTGGGAAAAAACGTGAAGTAGTAGATAGCACTGCATGAACAATGATCCCGATAGAATTGCATAATGTAGCGATTAGTGTCAAGATAATGGAAAATCATAAAGGGAGGAACGCTTGTTTCTGTGCATCACAAACAGGGCCCCATGCTCAGAACATTCATTAGGCCTTCATCATATCTGTGATACGCTGTCATTCACCGGGGAGTGAAACGTTCATTAGGCCTACATCATATCTGTGATGCGCTGTCATTCACTGGGGAGTGATATTCCCAAAATGTCGGAGAAACCAATCCGTTATATACGCATCGTAAGTGCGCTACATCACGTGTGATTTTTGGAAAAGATTAATAAAAGTGCTGCAGGGGGTACAGAATTTATCAATATTTATCTACAATGTCAAATCAAATTTAGTTTGAAATGTATGATGTAACGTCCTTGACTATCCCCTGGAGCGCTATATAGAATTCACATTCTGAAAAACGGGAACACAACCGTTACACAGGCTAAGTTTGTTTTATTTATTTATTTACTTATTGTGCTATTTCAATGCAACAGTGCATTGGATGTTTAAATGTTTTCCATCTCAATAGCTTATGGCCCAAGAACACTTTGATCTGCTATGAATGCTAATCATGGTAGTTTAAAGACTGCTATTTCCAGTGGGAATCGTCCCGCATTTGATGAAACTTTTATACTTTTTTTTTTCTTCTCCCAAATAAAGCATGGTGTGTTTTGAGAGAGTCATAGAACAGCATATCCATCTGTTCTGTGTTTGTTGTTAAAACTCTGGAGAATAGTGATCATAGCATTTTTTAAACAGTTGTCAACACAACAAAAGTAGCCAATTTCAAAGTTATTTCAACTACTTTTGTTCGCACATTAGATGTTTTGTCCTCCTTAGTGGAACGGTAATTACGAGCTTGATTAAATCCTCCACAGTATTTATTTTAACCCGTGTGTCTGTTGCACAATGTGTTTTTCTGGGTCAGATCTTCTGTTCGAGTGGCTGTTGCAAATTACTCTCAGCAGAAGTCTGACACACCTTTCTATGTGCTTTACCTCCTTCAGTTTTCCACCAATTAAACATGCGAAATCCAACAAAGCGCTGATGTTTAAGGATGATTATTCAAGGCCACAAAGTGCATTCAAAAATACAATAATTATGTGTATCAGAAGCTGGTGAAAGGAATCAAAGATGGGAAACTCGATTTGGTTTTCATCCCCGCCCCCCTCGCAGGCATCCAGGTACGCCAGGAAACGATGTTCGCCACTCAATCAGCCTGCCTCTTCATACAGCCCCAGAGGCTTTCCGGCCACTTCCTGCGAGTCGCACAGGGACTTCCTGTCGCCAGGGGTGAGAATGAAGAGAGAGTGGCTCTGCACACGGGCCTTCTGGGTATAAACCGGCCCGGCGTGTACCATGTGACTCGGCTGCGTTGCGTTGAGGAGGCGGGGTGGTGCGTGCTCTGTGGGGGGGTCGGAGCGAACCAGAGAGGGCGACCGATCAGAAAACAGTCGGTGGGCGCTGTAGGTGTAAAGATGAGAACCTCTCCAAATGGCGTGTGAGATCAGCGATGAAGGCCAGATAATCGCTAAGCCCCCGGGGCGGGGGGTGGGGAGGGTGGCGGGGCGAACTACACAACACAACCCCACAGTCACAGCCAGCCACTACACAACAATCCAAAAAGACACACAGAGAGAAGAGTGGCACCTGCACACCTGCTCAGGTGCACAGCAGACGTCCCTCTCCCCACCCCCCACCCCCGCGCGGGCATCGAAACCAGGGAACAAGCGTGTGCCACCATATCCGGGCCAGGGGGAACTTTGCTGAAAAAGTACCGATGTGGAACAGGGAGGGCATGCAGGCATCGAATGACCGGCAAACCTACAAACACACCTCCAAACCCCATCTGCCCCCAAACCTTCAAACACACTTCCAAACCCCATCTGCCCCCAAACCTTCCAACACACCTCCAAACCCCATCTGCCCCAAACCTTCAAACACACTTCCAAACCCCATCTGCGCAATCTGACTGTGGAGGGGTCCAACGGGAGATTCTACACAGGAGACACCTGAGACCAGCTCCTGGTCCTGGACCAGCCAGACACACAATTATAATGCTGATGCATTCTGAGAATTAAAAAATAAAAAATAAATAAATAAAAAGTAGCCAACTGAGGGTGGTTAAAAATCTGTTTTGATTTGCTCTCTGAATGCAGACACTTCACAAACGATGTGTAATGAAAGAGTCATCAAATCTGGCATTTAAGTATTTGCAGTATGTTGTTTGTATTTTGTGGGAATAAAATGACGTGGTTGTGAAAGGATTTGAGAAAGCGTGCTCGCTGGGCTCTGGTTGTGATCTCTACCGCTTTCTTCGTGAGCCTTTTGAATAATGGCACTGAAACATCAGTAAACTCCACCTTCCTCTTCATCAGTAAACGCCACCTTCCTCTCCATCAGTAAACGCCACCTTCCTCTCCATCAGTAAACGCCACCTTCCTCTCCATCAGTAAACGCCACCTTCCTCTCCATCAGTAACCACCACCTTCCTCTCCATCAGTAAACGCCACCTTCCTCTTCATCAGTAAATGGCACCTTCCTCACCGCAGCAGGATGACGGGATACCGACAGGTTTCATCTCAGGTGCTGTCAGCTGCCACACTGGTAAATGAGCCATTTTCTGAAGTAGCATACCAGCTGTTATTTATTCATTGATTGGTTGATTTTTTTTTTTTTTTACATGGCTATTATGGCCACTGCCTACCCCCCCACCCCCCCCCCCCCATTATGTTTTTTTTTTGCTACTTGCAATATACAGAAGGGCTTCAAATCCAAGGTTGCTGCTCATCACCATCATGTGAAAAATCTCCCCCATCCTCTGTTGAACATTAGCCTACTGCAGAGAGTATGAACACTGAACAGTAGCCTACTGCAGAGAGTATGAACACTGAACATTAGCTTACTGTAGAGAGTAGGGAGACTGAACATTAGCTTACAGCAGAGAGAAGGGAGACTGAACATTAGCTTACAGCAGAGAGAAGGGAGACTGAACATTAGCTTACAGCATTGAGAAGGGAGACTGAACATTAGCTTACAGCAGAGAGTAGGGAGACTGAACATTAGCTTACAGCAGAGAGTAGGGAGACTGAACATTAGCCTACTGCAGAGAGTAGGGAGACTGAACATTAGCTTACTGTAGAGAGTAGGGAGACTGAACATTAGCCTACTGCAGAGAGTAGGGAGACTGAACATTAGCTTACAGCAGAGAGTAGGGAGACTGAACATTAGCTTACAGCAGAGAGTAGGGAGACTGAACATTAGCTTACAGCAGAGAGTAGGGAGACTGAACATTAGCTTACAGCAGAGAGTAGGGAGACTGAACATTAGCTTACAGCATTGAGAAGGGAGACTGAACATTAGCTTACAGTATTGAGAAGGGAGACTGAACATTAGCTTACAGCAGAGAGAAGGGAGACTGAACATTAGCTTACAGCATTGAGAAGGGAGACTGAACATTAGCTTACAGTATTGAGAAGGGAGACTGAACATTAGCTTACAGCAGAGAGAAGGGAGACTGAACATTAGCTTACAGCAGAGAGTAGGGAGACTGAACATTAGCTTACAGCAGAGAGTAGGGAGACTGAACATTAGCTTACTGTAGAGAGTAGGGAGACTGAACATTAGCTTACAGCAGAGAGTAGGGAGACTGAACATTAGCTTACAGCATTGAGAAGGGAGACTGAACATTAGCTTACAGCATTGAGAAGGCAGACTGAACATTAGCTTACAGCAGAGAGAAGGGGGACTGAACATTAGCTTACAGCAGAGAGTAGGGAGACTGAACATTAGCTTACAGCAGAGAGAAGGGAGACTGAACATTAGCTTACAGCATTGAGAAGGGAGACTGAACATTAGCTTACAGCATTGAGAAGGGAGACTGAACATTAGCTTACAGCATTGCGAAGGCAGACTGAACATTAGCTTACAGCATTGAGAAGGGAGACTGAACATTAGCTTACAGCATTGAGAAGGGAGATTGCTTTTTTGGGGAATATTCAGATGACTGCAGAGACAATGAGAGCCACTGGACCAGAAATCTGACTGCGTAAGAAGAAATAAGAAATATAGCCTCTGTGCGCTAGCGTTCGTAAAATGAATTTCTGTACCCCCCCGACAATATCCATCTGTTATTTTAGGTCCCTCTGAAATAATTAAATGAAATGGGTCTTCTGAAAATGATTTTCTTTCGGGGTATCAAAGCACACACGTCACAATCAAAATAACATGTAAAAGCTTATGGTGTCAGGTGATTACCCTGTTATAATATGGAGATTAGTGGCAAACTCTTGATCTGACAAACTTAAGCATGCTGGTAACACGCGGATTATTCCAAGCGACATGTTGGCTTGTAGTAAGACAGTGATATTTGAAATATATATATATATATATATATATATATATATATATATATATATATATATATATATATATATATATATATATATATATATTGGCTGCGTATATTACATTCATCCATCCAGCATCAAGATTTCACACCATAATTTAATAAAAATGTATTCGCTTGAGACATTTTTATATCTTGCTGTGGGACCCACTGATTGACTCAGCTGAAGCACTGAAGAACTGTCCTAATGGAATACATCATGGTGTTCATTAAGGCTGGCAATCTTATCACTATTGTTATCACTATTGTTCACTATAAAAAGTCTGTTTTTGATTGGTCTGCCAGATAAACAAGCAAGCCAATTAAATTAAAGCATATCCACCAGGAAGAAGAGACTTTTTTTTTTTTTTACTTAATTGCATCCAATATAGTGACATGACCTTTTGCAATGTGCTTGCACTTGACATTCAAATGTTAATTAGAACAGAAAAGGACCTTATGGATATATATTACAGGAGTCAAGATGCATTCATTCTTTTTCTTGTAATCAGAATCATTTCATGAAACATAATCCCTCACAAATGAAATGATTTAATGTGAAGTACACAAAGGTAATTCCACAACATAAGATCCAGTCAAGTAAAACAGAAGTATTCTTAAGATAGATCCTCCATATTAAAATTGACATGGGTGTTCAATGAGAGCCGGGTTCATGTCAATTAACTTTTAAATGAAAGAAATGTAAGTTTTTATTCTCCACTGGCTCCAGTGAAACATTTTAATGTAATGCGTTTTGAGCTTTTTGTTTCATGTAGATAATTCAAAAGAAGAATTGAAATGTTCCATGTGACTAAAATACTTTTGGTGTCCAGCTTTAATGTGGACAGCTCATTAAATGTGAAGTCTCTTTATTTTAACCACCCCCTGTTCATTCTCACCAATTTGGAAGTGGGAAATTTAGTTTCTAGCATCACTGTCTCTTGCTGCTGGTAGCGCTGTGTGTGAATAATATGCATACCTCCAATGCATTAGCCCGCATGCCAGTCACCAACTCAGCCCTCAATACACTGTTATGACCAGTAACTCGCCTGCATTTAATAACCAGGTGTACACCACCAGACGTAACACAAAGCCACCTGAGTATTAACCACAACCCGAAAGGAGACCCAGTTAAGCACACAGTGATGTATAAAAGGCAAGAAGGCGTTTATTATTCAGCAAAGCAGGGAGTTAGATCTACTTGTCCTAAAGCAGTTGTAAGCATATGCATGTTCAGCACAGGTTGCAGGATCTCACCGGGCAGGTAGATGTAACCTCAGCATGATGGTCCTCTTGCCTGAATGAAGGTCCGTCCTCCAGTTCCTTACCGATGTTTGGAGTTAGAAACTGGGGTATCGCTGACTATCACTACAATATGCACTTTATATTACTAAAAAGTAACACGAAGGCTACTATTAGTAACTTAATACATTATAGAAGGAGTCATTAACAAGTTGCAGACAGCAGACAGCAGACAGCGTGGACTGTAAGGATGTGAACCGCGGACCCCTTTACTGTGAGACCAAGGTGCTATCCCCATGTCCACCGCGCCAGCCTTGTCATCCACTAGATAATTATTATGTTTGGAAAGCTCATTATTATGTTATAACCAGGGGATAATAAGATGGGGCATTGTTGTCACTTTTCACAGATAAGGACAGAGAGGACATCCACCAATCACTGAGTGCATTGGTGAGAAGAAACAGAATAGCCCCCCATGGTGATTGGTGTATACTTTCTGGCTGTACTTCAAGGATAAAGGGAACACAGACAGATGATATAACCAGTTAGTGCTGGATTTTTCTTTTGTTACCAACAAGCTCAGTGATTGGTCGGGAGTTGCCACACAAAAGAACGACCACCAATCAGAGAAGACGTGTCTCTCATTGGCCACAGCTGATAGTCTGTGGTGCTCCTGGTGGGCAGGCACATTGTTAAGCACAATTAATACTGTAGTAACCCTGGACACCCTGGCCAACTTAAACCCATCTTTCCCCTGGCATGACATCCTGTTTTCAGTAACCCAGTTACATTATGTCCCAACTGTTAAGCACTACAGCTGAGGTAACGTCAATCAGTAAAAACCCTTCATTGGCTCAAATAAGAAAAAAATTTGGACAGCAAAAAAAAAAATTAAATGAATAAATAAAATTGTAGAAAGCATACAAGAAAAATATACATACTGCAGCAGCCTATAAGTCTATCCTGCACATGGTTATTTAATCATGCATTTGGAAAAAGGTTTAGACTGGAGAATACACAGAATTAAGCCACATTAAAGAAGATTAGGGACAGTAATCAAGTACTGGTCACCAAGGAAACCGGATTCCAGTGTTATTAAGTTCTGATAGTCAATCCAGGCTAAGGTTTACTATACTAATGGCAATATGGGAATCAACCTTTTTTTAAAAAATTTTTACTTCTGTGTAATTCCACTTAATATCTTGTTCAGATCCAGATAATCTTCACCGCATACATTTTTAGTCAGTAATTTTTAGTTAGTTTTAGTAATATGTGCGCCTCTTTAAAAAGGAGAAAATGTAAAAAACACGAGTTATGACAATTTAATTTTGGTATTCATAAGTGTTATTCAGACACCAGAAGAAAACTGTGTTACAAAGAAAAACATTAACCTAAAGGGGGATTTACATGTGCTAAAATAGAACTATAATATACTTCCACTGACCACCTACGTCAAGATACAGGAAGCATATTAGGTTTCTGGGGAGTGTGTGTTTGCGTGTGGGGGAGGGTTTTTCGCTCATTTTTGCTGTCATTCAATAAATGTATTCGTCCCCATGTCAGAAAATGCTGTAAAATGCTTCATTATTATTTGTACACATCAAATTACTGTTGTTCGTGACATTGCTGGTATTGATTGTTGGAGCTAAATTCCTGGAGTAGGCCTCTGAGCGTCTGATTGAAGTGCGCGTAGGAAATACACACATGATACACGTTCAGAAAACCTGCTCCAGTTATACCAGCATTCATGCCTTCTCACTGGTTATGGTTTCGAAGAATGAATCACCTATGCATGAGCAGGCGCCTGTACTATGTCAATCAAAAAATAAATACATAAATAAATATAATGTGCATATATTTATGCAGTCATTTCCCTGCCTGGCTTTAACAGCCTGAGGAGGCTGCTGTGACTTGGGCAGAGTTGTTCCAGCACTGTCTTTATTTTGTGTGGTCATCAAGTATTTGGACAAGAAGTTCCACAGCTTATTTGTGCATGAGGATTCAGTGCCAAGGTCATAAATTTGAGGCAATAAACTGGAACTAATCAAATCCAAAGGTCAGCTTTTTACTTTTTTTTTTTTTTTTTAAACAGCGGGGACGCTGAAGGGACGTTTCAGTGTGGAGGGGCAGAGCCACCGTGGATGTTTACCCATCGCATAATCCCCAATGAACTTTGCATGAAATTCTCCAAAGACCGCATCTCAAATCCTTTGATTTACAGATTATTTCAGTCTTGCACATGGTGTGATTAGGCAGCATTCACATATGGGGGGCTTATGAAAGAGAGCCTAACGCAAACACATTTGACTGATTTGAATGTTTACATAGAGGCACTGGGAATCTGAAAGGCTGTCGACTTCTACTCCCGTAGAAAAGTACATCGTGCCGTGAACCCGAACACTATCAGTATCGGCCTATTTTGAGGATTTAGTGTTCAGGTTGACTTTCCGTCCGTGGATCGAGCCAGAGTTCGAACCGCGTGTTGGGATTAATCAGTGTCACCTGCCCTGTCAATCACCGGCCCACTCCTCGCGGACACACCTCTGCGGGAGGGCATGTCACCGCCACCACGGTCCAATTCCTTAATGCTGCCGGCGTGTAAAGCAGATTTATGTACCTGCTGCAGTATGTCAGCGCGCTCCCTGTGGGGCGTCCCTGTCCGTTTCAAAGCACATCGCAGCCGGTTCATCTTTAGAGACGGCGCCCCCTTGAGGCGAAATCATCAGAGCCATTAATTATGCATGGATGTGTTTGGCCCATAATTTATTGACACGGTGCTCACGTCGAAAGGCCCGTGTAGCCGCATTTGTTCTGCGCGCTTGTTTACAATCGCAAATAAAATATTCATCAAATCAGTTGTAGGGCTATTTATAGCCCATCTACTGGCATATAGTGCCCCATATTGCGGGATTGCTGTAGCTCATTAAAGTCCATAAAAGTGCAAACAGCTACGCCTCAACGCATTTGGTCAAACGGAACTCAGCTGCAGAACACAAAGTTAACTGCAAAATGTTTGAGTAACACATACATACATACATACATACATACATACATACATACTTAAATTAATACATTCAGAAAAGTATACTTTTTAAAAATGATTGTATCATCATCTCATAAATATCTGTATATGTTTTATGTGTAAGCGTGGCGTTAGAAAAGCTTTACGGCTCTGTTTTCCATTCTTTCTGTATTTATATTCTAGTCTCCACGTGAAATAAACATATTTTGATTAGATTTTTCCTGTCACTGCATAGGTGCTCACTGGTCGTGGGAACTCATAGTTAAGGCCGGCACTGTAACCTTAGCCTGGTGGGGGGGGGGGGTGTTTGGAGGGGGTGTAAGACATATAATGCTCCGCTGGCATATGGACATCACCAGGCCATCTGCTTATTTAATTAGATATTTGTGATTGTCCCTGAAAGCGACCGTGTGCCGGTCCCAGATCAGCTGGCCTCCTGCGTGGGGTTTGGTGATGAATGCAGTGGGTCAGTGATAGGGGGACAGAGGTCTGCTGATCTACAGTCCGGCCGGACCCCCCCCGCCCCGCTCCCAAATCAAACGATGCTGCCGCAGGGGGACGTTAAGTCCCGCTCCGCTCAACTGGGTGGGGTGGGGGGGGGGGGGGGGCTGAACACAAACGCCCTCATGATACGGGCCCTGGGGCTCTGACCATTACATTTAAGTGTCCCGTTGATCAAGCATCCGCTGCATATTTGCATCTTTCCATGCAGGTCAAACTGGGGGCAGCATGCAGTCAGTCATTGTTTTTATTTTTATTAATGATCTCACTGGTCCCCCCTGAGAGGCGCCTGCAGGTTTAGCAGTGCATTTGAGGAGAGAATTGAAAAACAATTCCCACAAAGTTATTATTAATACATGTTCAAATATTATTTATGTGTAATGTTATTCTTCTTGAATATCTTTATTTTGCTACTGATTGCTATGCACTTGTCAAGAAAATTTATTTTTAACATTTGCATTTGTCTGTTCTCTTGAATAAATTAAATCTAATTTATGAACAAAAAATTATTATGAAACAACAATAACCCTAACAAAATGAATACTCATTAGACCCCAAGCAATTATTTCAATCCTTTCTGTTAAAAAATCTCTAAAATTCTTAAAATGCTTGAAATCATAATTTCATTGTAGAATCCCAAGAATTGTCTTTCTGTTAAATAAGCAACTTCAGTGAAACACTATTTATTTATTTAACTGATGCTTCATAGAAAAGCAACACAACAGCACTGCTGCTGTATGCATTGGCATTTAACAGCTGCATAAAATCAGTTCATACCGCTGGACATGTTCTGCATAACTTCAGGTTGAGTATCAAAAGTACAAAGGGGCCGACTGCAGAGTCCCCTAGGACTCAAACCTGCAACTCTACCGTGGCAAAGCCCAGGTCCCTCACCAGTGCACTGAGCTGGCCCAGCTCTTACCCTGCAGCTCGTGAGCGCACATATCAGTCCTCATGCATACTTTAAATGTTCAGCGTTTAAGATCATTAAAAACTAGACACTAAAAATCAGAGTAACGCTCAGGTTTGATTGGTGAAATGGAAGGAACAAATAAAGAAAGAATGAAAGAAAGAAAGAGAGAAACAAGATCCAGCTATATACACTGTAAAGAACACAAGCTGTGTAAGTCACTCTGGATAAGACTGTCTACTAAATGCACAGATGTAAAGAAAGAAAGAAACTAGTAATGTAGAAATGTCAATTAGCAATCGCTAGAACCTCCCCCACTGTGTGACTAAGAAACAAAGCAAACTGGCAATCATGAAGTGATAAATATGGCAGCATCAAAGCAGTACAATGATACATTTCTGTTACCAGTACCAATTAGTAGTGAAATGACAAAGAACATTTGAGAAAAACAAAAGTTTTTCCTCTTTTTTTCATTTTATGTTAAACTTCTGTACATTTTTTTGTTAGTTTTTGTAACCATCAACCATATTAGTGTTGTATATGGAAAAGGATTACATTGTGATTACATTAAAATGAGGGCAAAACGTTTTCAGTTTGCGAGCGGAGATCTGTGCTGAAGCCGGGCTGAGGTTTAATCCCAGTGAATCAGGCTGTGTGTTTTCAGACCAGCGCTCACTAAAGAGCAGTGTTTAATCCCAGGGCTGCAGATGCAGGGGTAAATACGGCCTGCCCGGATCCACAGTAATGAAACGGCGGCCATTTTCCCTGGATTCACTAAAGCCTGCCCGGGTCGGGGCAATTACCCAAGATATGGAACAGGAGACCGCCTAGACTGCAGCCAAATGGGAATACTTTAGCCTAAATCAAGTGGTTTAGAATAAATAAATAAATAGATAAAATAGAATGAATACTTATTTATTTATTTAACTCACAAGGCCTGCCGTTGAAGTAGAAAGATTCACTTGACAGACACTCATAAGTTAATTCCCTTCGATGGTCATCAAACCCACATCGTCTCTGTTCCTTTAGTATCAAACCCACAATGTCTCTGCTCCTTTAGTATCAGCTCAGAACCTGCATGCACTTTTAGTATCGAATCACCTGATACTGCAAATTAATAATAATAATTTGTGTTTTCTCATGAAAACGAGTCTAGTTCTTGGTACGATCACAGACAAGTGTGTGAACAGGGATGTAAAAACATTGGTTGCCAAGACAAAAGATAACTAACAGGCCCCATAGATAAATATAATTTACTATGCAGTCCATTAAAAAAATAATAATAATTTTTAAAAAATTATAACCTGCTTCTGAAATGATGATTTAATCTTCCATTCTGATTGGGCACAGTTGTTCACAGCTCTTTGTAAATATTTAAAGCCAGGTGTGATGCCTGAAAGTCGTGAATGCCGTTTATTTAGCTCCAAAAATATCGCGCGTGTGGAGCTGTGAAATGCTACTGTTCCGTGCGCTCATTTCACAGCTCCGCACGCGCGGATGCTGCTCTGCGCGCTCAGCGCGGGCGGGCGGGCGGGGGCGGGCGAGGGAGCGGGCGGGCGGGCGAGCGGGCGGGCGAGGGAGCGGGCTGGCGGGCGGGCGAGGGAGCGGGCGGGCGGGCGGGCGGGCGGGCGAGGGAGCGGGCGGGCGGTCGGTCAGGGGCGGAGCGAGGGGCGGAGAAGAATCCGCGCCACACCGGGAGCGTTCGCAGTCCCGTGAGCACGGAGGTGTGGCGCGCGAGAACTTTCTTTTCTTCTCGCTCGCAAAGCGAGCTGATCTTTTAGACTTTCGGCACGGGGATGGCATAGAGAGTGACTGATGTCTCCACTCGTTTGATTGGTCACTTTCAATACCCATTTTTATTAATTAATTATTTTATTTATCCTGCTCATTTTTGGCTTACTAACCCATAATATTATTAGCCAAACAGTTCTTCAGCAGGATACGCTTCTGAGCGCAGATTTCACAACGCGGCACGCGCAGTATTTTTGGAGCTAAGTGAACGCCACAGTCATGCCCTTATCTTAAACAAGCAGATGCACCGAACACTTCAGACATCTTGTTCTCCATGGCAACACATGCACGGTGATTTCAGTACATCTAAGTGGCGATAAGCACTCCTGCAGTAATGGAATTGTAATGCAGGCAGGAGAGAGCAGCTCCTTGCCACTCAGGGGAAACTGAGGACCGGAGAAGCCAGCGGACCATCCACTGCCTGTACTGGATCAAAAGGGGCTCAGGCTTTCACTCGAAATTCATAAATACAAATAAAGACATGCATAAAGCCACCTCAATCGCATTAAAGGGTTTTTTTGGTGCAATATACACCGCAGCCGAAAGTGCTCGCTTGTGCTGAGTGCACAGCTATTTTAATAAACGTTTGAACTTTTGATAATGGTAGAACGTGAATGCGTGGTTTTCTTCTTCTTCGTATTACTATTATTATTATTAGTAGTAGTAGTAGTAATAGTAGTAGTTGCAGTAGCAGAGCATTTTTTCATATTTAATATTTCAGAGTTTATATTTTTACTGTCATTCTGTATGTGACAACATATGAACACACAGATGGAGCCTGTATGAAAATAGACGTGTTTATGAACAGCCGCTGGATGTGTGATCGCTGGTAATTGATTATGACAATCATGCTTTGCATGCTAGGTGCGTGTTAATCAGACGCAGAGGAGCCCGCGGCACTAAGCAGCTACCTTGTTTAGTTTTTTTCCTGCTTTTGAGGCCTGATTTAACCCCAGGGCTGTGACGAGGATGAGCCCGGCTCCCAGTTATAGCAGCAACCTCACAGTTTATTAGCAATGGGTACTAAACCCACAGACCTACCCCACTTTCCCAAATTAACCCCGTGACTTCCCGGAGTTTACAGCTTGAAAGCTGCAACAAATGGCTGATTTTATTTTTCTACTGATGTCACATGGAAGCAGCTGATAAACTTATTCCCAGTCTCTTAATCCTACCAGCCGTTATCAGTTCATTTTGATCGAAATTCAGCACGTATTCCCTATGACACCGTGGAACAAAATGACAAGTGGGGTAACATAACCTTAGATTGGCTACTTTTGCTGTTGGCTGAATATGATGTGATCAGTATGGTTATGGTTTATGTAGGAAACATTAAACATGGACTTAATTTGCTTTATTCGTGGACTTAATTAGCTTTATTTGTAGTATTCCATAGATGTGTGATTTTCAGGTCTTCATATTGAATGTCGCGCACCCTTCTGAGCAAATTTATTCTCTGGGACAGTGACTGGATCAGTAACAGACAAGGTAATTGCCTTGTTAGGCGATACTCCACAGCCGGACTGAATTTATGACCTGCAATTTCCTGGTAAGAGTTAATGCTCTCTCTCCACTTCACTACTCTGTTAGCTCTACAGCATGGACAGAAGACAGGCTAATATGACAGCATTGTATACTTACCATGATGTTAGGATGATGTTAGCGATTTATTTATTTATTTATTTATTTGCTGATATTTTATTCACATTATCATGAAAAAAAGTTATCATTTACCTTTTTGGTTTTGGTGGTCTGGCATGTCTATTAAATGACATATGCTGACCCGGCTGCTGGCTGATTATTGAAAAATATCCACTACGGCTCATTTGTCAGCCTTTCCTGTCTGATTTGGAAACACCAGGGCTTTGTGTGCTGACAGACAGCTGGGATTTAGGGAGCAAGTTACTTTTTTATTTTATTTTTTACGCTATGGTCATGGTGAGCCTCTGGTCATTTTGCTGAACGGAGACAATGATCTCCCTTGTGGTGAGCAGATTGCCCCCACAGTGTCTCATTCAGGCCGGGTGGCGGGGCACACTTGCATATTTTAGTGGTTCCTTTCGCAAAGTGACCCCTGTGACCCCCCCGGGGAAGCGCGCGCAATTATACGCTCTGACATGTGCTGTTTAAATGTGCACCTGAAATCTGCACAAAGGAGGCCCCTGTACCCTAATCCCTGACACCGAAGCACAGGAGCCATCGGATAATCACGGAGATTATCGCCCTTCTCCAGCGAGGTGTGACCCTGCGCCTCATCTCCTCTTTAATTCTGCTAATGGGCCACGCAGCTTCCCTCTCCTAAAGCCCCCTCTCAGTCTCAGTCAGGGCCAGACCCCGATTCAGTCTAACCGCAGCATGTTTGCCTCATGTGCTTCTCACGCAGGGGTTCTAGCACAACACCATGGACGTTATTCCTGAAGGATAACGGTAGATTGAACGGTAGAAGTCTGACATTATTTTCAAGCAGGGGTTCTAGCACCATGGACCTTATTCCTGAAGGATAACGGTAGATTGAATGGTAGAAGTCTGACATTATTTTCAAGCAGGGGTTCTTGCACCATAGACGTTATTCCTGAAGGATAATGGTAGATTGAACGGTAGGTGCGAATGCACTCTCCTGATGATAAACATGCGTTAGGTCTTTAACGTTAACAGCACTGTCAAGACCCCCACTGGTGATGGCATCATAGCATTTCCATGTAATTTAGGTGATTGAAAAGAGACCTGACGGATAAACATGCAACCTGTTAATCAGTGCTTTCAAACAGATGGAGACATGATTAATACAGCATGCCTCGTTGCTGCTTCACTGTACAGATAGGAAACACACAACATGACTATTTATTAGCCCACATTCCTGATGATGATTTGATTTATTTTGTGCTGTTTATTGGCCAGTGTCATTTATAAGGTCTATTTTCATCCAACCATTCCAGATGATTGTTTCAAAAATAGATTCCAGATGATTGTTTTATATATATATTATTATTATTATGAGTAAAGGAAAATAAGATCATTGCGACAGGTGAATTCACAATAAGAGGAGCAGCAACATGCATGTGTTTTAAAGTAGCCTTGGAGGCTGCAGTTGGGAGGTATCGCTGGCCTGTGGGGGCTCAGACTGACCCGGACTGCTCCCTGTCTGGCTCTGGCATACAGTGTGGCTGCTCAAGCATCCCTCTCGGTTTGGGAGAAGGGGGAGATGACACGGATTCATTACATGCCCAATCAGGCACTCATAAAGGGGGCTTTTCACCGGGAGCACAATGGGACACTCACACTATCAGAGGCTTCCGGAACGCTCCGGGCCGTGCAGGGGCAGAATGGGCTGGCGGGGCTCGGGTGACGGAGGTGTGCCGGGAGATATCGCATCGCTTCCACTGAATGGACTGGCGGGCTCAACCGGTGACATCCAGATGCGAACCAGATGCGAAGCGCACAACTTAAACGTTAGACTTTAAGGGACTTGTTTCGTGAAGGTTGCGATGTCCGTGCTGAGGTCTGCGAGATGCGATGTGTTTGTCCTGCTCTGTTTAGAGAGTTTCACGTAGAAATCGCAACAGCAAGCCACAAACGGATGTCGCAAAGCATGTTCATGTAGGCATGTTGGCAATAATTCTCAGCCCCTGCCTTGTTTTGGTTTTGTATCAAACCTTTGTGTTTGTGCTCAAAATTATAGCAAGAAACATTATGCTCGAGAAACTCGGATTTGACTAGATTTAGTGACCTGTGAGTAAAAATCCTCGCAAATTACTTTCGTTGAACAAGGCCCCTGGCCATCATTAGAGTATGACTGTATTTTTCTGCACAAGTTTCTGCACAAGTTTAATTGTTTGTATTCCTATCAATATCCAAGGAGCGTTTGAAAATGCCTAGTGCAAATACAATGTAAATTGTACTTCAGTTTTTAATGGGGAGTTAATAATGACTTGGTTGGGCAAACTGCACAGTTCATTGTGCTTTGATTATATTGCATTGAAGGGCAAACTATTTGGTGGAGTTATGGGGCCAGATGCTCAACATGTTTATTACCATACACACACACAATATAATGACTAATGTTGTGCTTTATGTGGCTCGTACTGTATATATACATGGCAAAATCACGGTGTGAGATCACTCTATAGGCTTCTCCTATTCTACTGTTCATAAACATCATTAAATACCACCTCAGGAACAAATGGAATGTGAACACACATTAATCACATTACCTGTTCCCATTAACTCATTTGCATGCGGATGTGGATGTGTGGTTTTATATCCACTTGCTTACAGAAGACATCTTTGTTGACAGAACTCTTTTTAATCACTCAGTCGGGAAATGCAAGTCTTAGCACAGGTCATAGTATTGTCTACCCAAATAAGCGTTGACACATTTGGTTAGCAATTCAATTTAAATGCATCTATCTCTTTCTCTAGCTGTCAAAGGTGACTGACAGCTGTATACAACAACACTATCAGACAGGAGGTTGCAAGTTTCTTTTGTTGCGACATCCGTATGTCAACATTACAGAGGTGAAACAAGCCGATGAATATAAATTTAAATATCCATTGACTGTATTTTTTTTTTTTTTTTTTGGTAACGTGACAGGCAAGCCAAGACAAGGAAAAGCTGGTAGCTTTACACATATTAAATAATGGACAAATTTAATAAAATAGCAGTTTGAAGTGGCCTATATAAATATCCCGCTTCAGGGATAGAGAACACAGTCATTTCCCAGTGCCTCTCATTTGCTAATAATAATAATTATTATTATTATCATTATTGTTATGAGTGCCCAATGCATGCTGGGATAGTACCTCCCGCGACCCTGACCAGGAATAAGCAGGTATAGAATAACGGTTGGATGGGTTCTTAGGGAATTAACCCACATTTCATTGTTATTGGTGGTGATTTGATGTAATTCCCTTTGAGAGTTTTCCCCTTTATCTCAAATGCCTGAAAGCGGAATGCTAAAACGAGGAGCTGATGCTTCCCTCGCTCTTTGTGTTCTGCCTCAGCCTCTCGTTCCTAGATTTTTCTCACACCGAGCAGCAGGAGGGATTCGAGGAGGTGGCGACACACCCTTTCCTGGCTTCCCTGCACTCTTCCTGTCTTCCTGGGACTGAACTGCGTTTTAATTTCTGCTGATGAAGCCGTGTTTCTCGCTGCTGAGAGGTGTGGGAAGATCTGGGACAAAAAGGTGAGACAAAAAGGGTGACAGAAACTATACAAAAGGTGAATGATGAGGAGTCCGGGGGGTGATGGTGGGGGGGGGGGGGCAGTTGGAAGGGGCTTCTTTCTCCTCCTCTAAGCATGTTTGCTTTTGTGATCATCTTCATGTGGAAATGAAGGGTCTCTAATTTCCAGGCGGAGTATTTAAAGCGTGTTATTCAAACTTATAGTCGGGGTATAAATATTGAATCACGATCCATTCAAACATCTCATATGAGACCGAGAGAGTTTGCATTTTTAGGGCGAATCTGAAGCAAGGAGTGTGACAAATATTGAAAATGATGTATTGAGGAATTTGAAAAGGCGGAGAGAAGGGTCCTAATACCTAATAAGCCTCTGCTGAATGCCTGACTTTCCCTCACTACAGTAGTTAAGTCCTGAATGACAGCCAGGGGTAATTTCCTGTCTGTATGGATCCCTCTTTCATTTCTGATTGGCTGTTCTTAACCAGTTTTTATGCTAGCTATGGTCCTGGGCTAAATGCAAGTTTTCATTGAAGCACATTTTGATGAATAAGTGGGATTCCTCGTTTTACTTCATTTATTTGTTTTTATTTATTTATTTATTTATTTATTAATATTGGTAGCGCAAAGTAGTATTGGCTGCTCTTTAGACCTGAGTGAATCCTAACCACAACCGCAGGGTTTTTAAATGTAGCGCATTAAAAAAAAAAACACAGCATGAATCTACATTTCAAGTAGACAGACATCAATGGATGATTAGCGTAGGTCTTAAGATCTGGAGAGGGGCCTGACATTGGTTTGGTTTATTTGGAAACGTCTTGGCATTCAATTCCGAGGAGCACAGAGAGGGGCCTGACATTGGTTTGGATTCAATTCACACTTTGTTTATTCAACGAAACGTCTTGGCATTGTGTCCCTCTCGTAACATATCGTTAGCATCCGAGGAGCACAGAGAGGGCTGACATTGGTTTGGATTCAATTCACACTTTGTTTATTTAGCGAAACGTCTTGGCATTGTGTCCCTCTCGCTAGCATAGTGTTAGCATCCGGGCAGCACAGGGACAATGCACACTAGTCAGGGCAGTGTGCAGACCAATAGGAGCAAAGAGAGGGAGGGAGTTCAGCTCGTCTGGTGGTGAAATTCTGGAGGTGAAATTTAGATTCAGTACATACCGTAGGCAGCTTGATAAGTATGTACTGAGTTTAAAAAAGAATTGTTCTGAAATATTTGCTTGTACAATTTGATACAACACTTGTGAAAAAAACAACAGAATCACTTAAGGTCACTAAGGGTTGAAAGCAAGGGTTGACTGTTTTTCTTCCTTTTTTTCATGTACAGTTTGTCTGCAGCCATTGCAACTGATCCTGAGCGAACGCTTCACACCATTATAGAAGATCGTTGCCTTTTCTTTGTTTTAACCCAGGCTAAATGCCCTTATTTCACTAAATAAATAAATAAATAAATAAATAAACAAACAAATAAATAAATAAATAAATGAAAGTGTGTGCAGTTCCTTGTTAAGCAGGCTTTAATATCTGTTAAGATTTCTTGTTGAAAGATAGAACATCTTGTTCCATAGAACATCTTTCAGCATGTCTGTCATGCCATTTTCTGTGTGTGATAAAGTGAGAATGAAGTTTTTTTTAATTCAAAAGAAAAAAGTGAATAAAAAAACAGGATACTGAGAATAAACATAAGGAGGACATTATATGAGAATTTTCACTGATGTGCGTCTGTTTCGCTCCCTTGAAGATTCGATGCAGCCTTATTACTTTTTCACTAATTTGCGTTTACTGTGTGATATTTTAATCAGAAACATGTTCCATCTACTACAAACCATGTCAAACATGCTGTGGGAAAACCATAGGCGAGGGCAAGACACACACATCAAATTATCACTGGAGAATGCTGAACTGTGTCGTTGTCTCATCTCATCCAAAGGATGGCATCTCTTACAGCACAGTATCCCCATCACTGCACTGGGGTTTATTTGACCAGATGGGAGAGTGCCCCCTACAGGCCCGACAACACCATTTCCAGCAGCAGTTTAGTCTTCCAAGGAAGTTTCCCAACCAAGTCCTAACCCAGCCCACTCCTGCTTAGCTTCAGCCAATCAGCAGGAGCAGGGTGCATGGCGGTATGTCTGCAGGCGGTTGGCGTGGTTACTGGCTGCAGAACGGTACCCGGCGACTGGAAAAGATCCGCGAGGCGCAGGCGGAAATCGAGCGGCCGCTCCGGAGGGGCCTGTGAGGGGGTGTGGAGCGGCCGCTCCGGAGGGGCCTGTGAGGGGGTGTGGAGCGGCCGCTCCGGAGGGACCTGTGAGGGGGTGTGGAGTGGCCGCTCCGGAGGGGCCTGTGAGGGGGTGTGGAGTGGCCGCTCCGGAGGGGCCTGTGAGGGGGGGTGTGGAGTGGCCGCTCCGGAGGGGCCTGTGAGGGGGGTGTGGAGTGGCCGCTCCGGAGGGGCCTGTGAGGGGGTGTGGAGTGGCCGCTCCGGAGGGGCCTGTGAGGGGGTGTGGAGTGGCCGCTCCGGAGGGGCCTGTGAGGGGGTGTGGAGTGGCCGCTCCGGAGGGGCCTGTGAGGGGGTGTGGAGTGGCCGCTCCGGAGGGGCCTGTGAGGGGGTGTGGAGTGGCCGCTCCGGAGGGGCCTGTGAGGGGGTTTGGAGTGGCCGTTGACAGAAGCCTGACTGCTCCATCCCCCGATCCCCCCCCCCCCCCCAACGCCGAGCGTCCCCCCGCCCCCCCCCCCCCCCCCCCCCCCCACACCGAGCGTTTCCCCCGCAGACGGTGCTCCGCGCGTCCATCTGTCAGATTTGCGTAAGGGCGACGTAGACGGTGAACTGGTGATGACCTTGTTTCCAATAAGCATTTGTCCTTAACTTGGACTCGTATTTAAAGTGTCTGTGTTTCCCAATCTGTTTTGTTTATCTGGCTGATATTAACTTGGCAAACTCTACTTGTGAAGTATAAAAGATCAGTCACATTCATTTCTAAGTTAAGGACAAATGTGGGTTGAATGCATGTCGAAATCAAACCAAGTCATGCATTCTCTTTAACTCCACTTTGTCCATAACTTTAAGTAATAATACCGAACAGCTGCTACACGCTGTTTAATTGCTCTATCCCATTCCCAGGTGATTTAAGGTTCCACAGTCCTAAAATAGAACAGGAAAAATTAATTCTAAGTTGTTGTGTAAGACGGCGAGCCAGTTCTCAGCCGATACTCTATTTTGACATTGGATACAAGCGTGTGAAATAAACCCAGTGCTGAGGTGGTGATGACAATGCTATAAATGTGTTCCGTCACTGAGAAGAAAAACAGGGAAAAAAACAGCATTATTGTCATCCTGAATCAGAGCCAGCCGTAGAGTTTTGGTGGCCCTAAACAGGAATGTTTCTGTGGCCCCGACATGCTCCAACGTTAATCACACCCAACACCTAAACCCGAAGCACGTGATCCAGGGATGCTTGTGGCCCTGAACGACTGCAATCATGTGTTTATGCCAACAACTGGCTCTGTCCTGAATAAAGGTTATACATGAAATATCATGTGTGAAAATTAATTTAGTTATCTTTTACTGATTCACATATAATTTAACAAATTTAAATCTGAAGTTACAACTGTGATTCCATCATTCTGCCTCGCTGCCAGATTTCAAACGTGTACAGACATGCCGTCTTCTTATAAAACCAAAATAGAACAGTGGTTGGCATAAAAACACATCGCGGGCTTGTATTATTATCACACTGAAATATGCATCGTATTTCCGAAAGAACGAAAAGCGAAGGATCAATTTTCACTAATGCACGGGGATGAAGCAGAACGCACGTCACCTAATTAACAGCTTTCTCAGACCGAAATGATTGGACGTCTGGCACATTTTAATCAAACGTTCCACCTTGAATTCTAAAGCATTTCTTTTTGCACCGGCAATCCATTTCGCCATCCGCTCTCCGGATTACGGTTCTGCCCGGCTGCCTTGAGTTCCCACACTCGCATCGGAGCAACGCAGCAGCGGTCCTGTTCCCACGTAGAAGCCCTGCGAATATAACGAGGAGCGTTTTAAACACCGCACCAGTTCTGTGAGACGATGAGCACCGATTCACTGGAAGGCTATCAAGGAAAATTTAACGACTCTCTTTCTTTAGCACAGCTGAAGCCTGGGTTTGTACACGAGGTTGAGACCAGGGGTTATTTTTTCTCTCTTTTCCCTCTTGTGTTTTACCTTCAGATAATCAGAAACATTTGTATTCAGTAAGCTGAAGAAGATAAGAAATCGCGGGTTCAATTTATCTGTCCTTTCATGTATGGTCTTTGAAGAGATAAGGATTCCTAATTGCATTAACATGAAAATACCAAGATGGTGGGATTTGGGGGACGGATCTAAACACCTGGCATCTTCAAATAGCAACGAAAGGAGGGGGTGGTTAAATGTTTTCTCAACATATATCCATGTCCTGAAAGAAGTAGAAGGATAGTGTAGGACAGTTAGAATGAAAGGGTGAAGCATATATAATGCTGATCATATGTTAATGTGGCTTTATTGCCTCCTCAATCAAGCATGATCAAAACACGAATGTACACACACCCACCAAACAGACACCGAACACGCATGCACACACACACACACACACACACACACACACACTCACACACACACACAGTACATGCAGTGCACTCAGAGCACTCTACGTACAATCCACAGCCAGGAGCAGTCAGGTCAGAGAGAAAAGAAAACTCATCCTTCCCTGAATGGAGGTACCCAGGACTGCACCTGTGCACAAGGCCAGAGCCAGTGGATAAAGGATAGGGCCACTACTACCTATTCCCATATGAAAATGAAATGAAATTAAAAGTTCTAAGAGACATTAAAGGTTCACAGAACCATCAAAGCGGGGGAGATTGTCACGACTCTCTTACTTGACCTTGGCCACGCTTTCCTTCACCCACGGCTTTTCAAAGAGGCGTCGTACAGTGCGTGCTTCTGCTTCATGCAAGGATGCAAGGCACACTCCTTATTCCACAGGGCACTGCGGTGAGCTTCTTAGGATTCCACTGTGATGTTTTTGCCTGTTGTTAATGCTAGCAAATGCGTGCACGTACTCTCTGCCCACTGCAAACCCCTCTTTACATAGCAACCATTGTTGACTCTGTTTACAAGTGCTAGAGTACATGCATGGACTGAAAAGTCATTATGGCCTGAATGGACCTATGGTTACTGTTCCATTTTATTTATTGATGTCTTAGCCCTACGTTTTGCATGGGCAGTAGTTCTCCTTATAAGACTGAGCAGGCAAAGGGGGATTGGGAGGGGTAAAGGGGTTGGGTTGAGAGGGTAGGGTAAAGGGGTTGGGTTGAGAGGGTAGCGTAAAGGGGTTGGGTTGAGAGGGTAGGCTAATATTTTTTGGAGAGGAACAAAACTGAGAATAGGTGAGAGAATTGAATTCATGCCTCCCAATTCCCAGCGTCATTACAGATTTGCCATATTCAGGTCTAAGCTCATTGATATGCGGAATATTTGCAAATTCATTCCACCCATAAATCTGCGGGAAAAACAGATTAAACCATATGTGATGTTTCCTGACACGTCCTTAATAAAGTCCATAGCATAATGTGTCAATAGCGTGCCCATTTAAATGTAGAATGCATAAGTAATACATATCATTCTTGCTATTGATTTTGAGAGGAGCACATTTGCTTGATTCCGTAAACTGAACTTTAGCAGAAATGCCAAGACAACTCTGCTATGTCAGATGCAATTATGTTTCCTCTACAGCATACATATTCAGATCATATGGATGATGTAATACTTACACACTTGGACTGAAATCACATTTGGTGTCACATATAGGAGGTTTGGTTGTCAAGAAGGTGAAAAATTGAGGAATACAACTGATGTAATGAGAGGCCTGTTGACTCAATATTTGACACATGAAACATGTTTTTCCCCCAAACAGCAATATACTTAAAATATTTTAGATTTCAGGTGTATCAAGTGAATCCACGTCTGAATTTAAAATGCAGACGGAGTTGGAAAGAATTGAATCTCAATGCTTTACTCTTGGGCTTTTTTTTTTCTTTTTTCTTTGAGAGGGGATATTGAGGCTTATTCTGGGTTCTGTTTACACAGTTTAATAATGCTTCAAATGATGAGGCAATTACTGCAGTCATGAGCTTTGCTGCCCCAAATAATAATTGCTATGCATAGAAAGGCAGTAGATCTCTTTATAATTGACCTGAAACAACTACAGGGAATACATATTGTGTGCAGTCATACACACCAGTTACCAAAACAGCAAACAGCGTTTGAATGTGCGTGCTATAATGCTTGGATAGTACAATATTATGTATATGTTGTCCAGAAATTGCTGTCGGTTTAACATTTTTAAAAGCCACTGTTTTCCCCAAGGGCGGCTTCACCAGGCAGTTTTCTTTGAATACGATCTCAAACTGAGGACCGGAACACAGATACGAGCTTTAAGAGTTTATTGAACAGCACATTATTTCCCAGCAATGAATACGGTTGATGTCTGATACAAGGTCACAGCACACTGTCACCAGCTGGGATGGGCTGCACTCACACAGCCTGCAGGAATAGAGTCAATACTGTAGGAGCACACGCACACACACGCACCACACACGCACGCACACACACACACACACACACACGTACACACACACGTACACACACACACACACACACACCCACACACACACACATACGCACGCACACATGCACACACACACACACGCACACACACACACACGCACACACACACACACCCACACATGCACACACACGCACCCACCACACACACACACACACACACCCACACACACACACACACACACACACACACACACACACACACACACACACACACACACACATACGCACGCACACATGCACACACACATACGCACACACACACACACACACACATGCACACACACACGTATACACACTCACACACACACATACGCACCCCACACACACACACACACGCAGACACACACGTATACACACTCACACACACATACGCACCCACACACACACACACACACACGCACATAAAACTACGCACGCACGCACCCACACACACACACACACACACACAGACAGTCTTGCACACACATGCACACACACACAGACAGTTTTGCACACACACACACACGTACACACAAATGACACACACACGTACACACACTCACATGCACACACACACACAGACAGTCTTGCACACACATACATGCACACACGCACATGTATGTATGTGTGTGTGGGGTTTTTTTGTGAATTGATTTGTAGAAAATCAGAATACCAAGGTAAAGCCTTGAATATATTTATTCCTTTATTTATTTCCCTGGAAACACAGTGGCCTTTTAAAGTTCTCATAGATAAAACCAACAGCAGTTTTTTTGACGACATGTGGCCAATATACCATGTAAAGACTTGTGTCAACACGCATACTGTTATTAAAAAACCAGCCGTGGTTTTTGGATCCAGCAGGACTTTCTGTCGGGGTGAGAGAGGCCAGAACCCGCAGCTGCTCCTGCTCTTCCTCCTCTCATTCCGGCTCTCATCCGGGAACGCCGGGTCACCGCGGCCCAGCGCTCCGGTTTGGACCGGAACCAGCAGGCTGAGCTGAAAGAGCCGGTGTGGTGCTTTCCAGTTTGGACCGGAACCAGCAGGCTGAGCTGAAGGTGCCGGTGTGGTGCTCTCCGGTTTGGACCGGAACCAGCAGACTGAGCTGAAAGTACTGGTGTGGTGCTTTCCGGTTTGGACCAGAACCAGCAGGCTGAGCTGAAAGAGCTGGTGTGGTG